>CAWUFW010008210.1:600000-916817 GCA_963921515.1 Calotriton arnoldi
CAATATAATCAGCCGCGGCCCTAGTCACCACTACCCGGGGCTTCTCCCGTCTCACCTCCTATGCAGCGCATGGATGCACGCTGGGGGCCGCAGGCAGCAATATCATCAGCCCCCCCTCCGAATATCAGTTCTGGGAGTTGACGGCCTTGGTTGGGAGCCTCTACGGTCTCGCGGCCTTTGTTCCGATCGTAGTGTGGGACAGGCTCTGGCTGGCCCTCTCCGTTTGAGAAGCCTGAGATCTGCCCCTGAGCTGCACTGCACAGCAGCAGCAGCCCAAACCTTTTGAAGAACTGCTGCGGCGACCCGCCTATTGTTTCAAAAACAACTCTGACTGTGACGTCTATTAATTACTTTGTACCACTTTGTAGGCCGAGCTCTAGCAGCTGAGCCAGAGCCCCCGAGCCTGTCAAGAGGACCACACTGCCACTGCAGCTGTAACTGGTGCATTATAGCAGCCCCCCCCCCCGGCGCTTGACAGCTGAGGCACTATAAGGCGTGACATTGCATTTCAGTACGGTGATGCCGACCACCACACTGAAATGCGTTAGTCTAACGCCTGATGCGTGATTCTTGACAGGGCTGAATGCATTAATTCTTCTAGCCTGGATGACAGGAGGAGAGAGTGATGGTAGTAAAAGGGAGGGGGCGGCATTTTTCAATTCTCGCCTAGGGCGGCAAAACACCTAGAAACGGCCCTGCACACGTGCGGCAGAAGACAGCACTATGCACTGTGTCGAGGGAGGAGGGGACTTTGGACACCTGAAGCTTTCAAAGTCTCATCTGCCACTGGCAACGCAGGATGAATGAACAGCCTGTCAGCTGCTGACAGGAAGGGAGCAGGACGCATGCTTCGTGAGATGGTGCAAGGAGCTCACTGCTGCATGAGAGAGAGGAAGTGGGGAGAGCCCACCGGACCCCGAACATCAGGCGAAGGAGCCCAGAAAAGGACGGAGACAAGATCCAGCAGAGAGCGAGAGGCACGACAAGCGCTCATCGGCTGCACTCCCAGGACAGCACTACACGTAGGGACTGTGTGCGTCACTGCTCTTACCCGCAGCAATACTTCTCAGCGAGAGGCAAGACAAGCACTCATCGGCTGAATGCACGAAGAGTCTACGTGCGCATCGCTGCTCGTACCCACAGCAATACTCCATGAGCGTGAACTTCTCAGAAAAGGTGCAATACTCCATGAGCGTGAACTTCTCAGAAAAGGTGGGACATGCACTCACCTTTATCCATTTGCAGGCTACAATTTCTAAATGACACACACAAAAGCCAATCTAAGGTGAGGGAGGAGTCAGACCCCAAAAAGTACAGACAACAGATTGCTAACAGCGCAAGCCCTGTCTAGGCTCGACCTAAACACATCTCTATTTAAAGCTTTACACTGTTGATATTGTGGGTTAGCAAATAATTTTCTGCTGGAAATTTTTAATGGTACAGAAATACTTCTGAGTTCTGCGGACGTCTTTAACTACTTGGGAATTTCTAGCAAGATGAGATCCCGCTTGTCTAATGCAAGTTCAGAATTCACGCAGATATTGAATGGAAATCGCTCAAAAGAGCAATTATGTCAGTAGGAGGATTGTAAGCAATGGGGCAAACAGAGTAAAAGACCAAGAGATGTGTTAACAAGGCTACATAAGGGGAAGAAAAGCATGAAGATAAATAAATAGCAAATAATGTATGGGTGGATATGTTGTGAAATGAAATACGCTAAAGGTGACAAATGAAACACCCATGGTCATACCTGTGATGTCCATATTGTTCCATGGGCAAGCGTGGAGTCAGTGGAATCAGGAGAGTGAAGTGAAGTTAGAATCAGGACTGTGGAGTTTTGAATTACTTGAAGGATGGTGGAGTTGGGAAATTAAACCCACAAGGGAAGAATATGTTGCTGTCTTCACCCAACATTATTGGGATCCCACCCAGTAGATCCACTTTGCCTCAAAAGGAAATGCACCCTTCCAGAGAAAAGCAGAATTAGCAGTGTCCCTCACACCCTTCTAGCGAGTTGCGCTCTGAATCATATTTCATCACACATCCGTCTGAGTCTATTCCCTGCCCAAAGTGTCATCATTTTATCAACCCTCTAACTTATATGGCTGAATTAATTTTAAAGTTAAAAATATGCAAACCATGTATAGTTTCTCTGCATACCTTATGCTATCATTGGGAGGGCAGTAGGATATCAGCCCTTCAGCATCTACCCTCATTAATCCGACCATGTGTTTAGCCCTGCCCCTGCACTAGTACCTTATGTCTTATGAAAGCAAAGTAGGTGACTTGGGCTCATCTTCTGCTTTGCTACAAAAGTGTGCGAACAATGACCCTTTGCAAAAGCATTCAGAAGCTAAAGATACTTTTACTTCTTCTTTTTTCAAGAAGGACCTCTACAAAGCCATCTTTACTTGTAGCCATAGTCACAATGAATGCACCAGAGAACTGGAAAGTTTTCCTTCTCTGTCATGTTAGTTTGAACAGTGTCAGGAAGGTTGGAGTTTCTAAACTGAAAACAAGGTGATCTAGAATACACGTGTTAGCATTGCTGTTCAAACAGTCTGCTTCTCTGGGCCCTAGGCCTATTAGACACATTATCTAATATTAAATAGAATTATGCTTACAATCAGCCTTGTTTTGCATGTAACATGCATAATTATCACAGGAAAGCCCTGTCACATACATTGTTTGAGCTCATGGAGCAAGGAGTTATGGGTCAAACGTTTATAATACAGAAGGAGATACCCTCTGTTATTTAGGATTCTTAGGTACTCTAGGTAGATTTTACTCTAGAAAATCACGTCATGAAAAACTCTTAAACATTTTTATGTCTCTTCCATAAATGCAAACCTTGACTCAACCGATATGGTGGGATGGTGGCATCTGGTACAACCAAGAGCACTACTCCTCTGAATTGGTGTTGAGAAGCAACATTAACAACTATTTGGGGAACTAGGCACAATAATTTCTATTTAAAGTAACTAAGGAGGTCTACTTATTGCAGATTGCTAGAATTGTCAAACCCTACTCAGGGATTTCATGGTGCACAGTGGTATGGGGGCTGCTGCTCCGATTGAATCAAGTCACTAGCTTCCTGTGGAGCGATCAGGCATGCCACTTTCCCCACTGCTACAGGGAAAAATTTGTGGTGGAACCGAAAGACTGGGATTAACTCAGGCCCACATCTTGCTGATTTAGGCCTCAAAGTTAATCTTCAATGAAACATACAACAACCATTTTGGGGAATTAGGGAATTGGGGAATTAGTTACTTATTGCAGATTACTTGTAGCATCAAATCCTACTCAGCAGTGGTCAGGCTGCTGCAGTTGCATCAGGTCACTAACGTTCTGCAGGAAGATTGGAAGGGCCCATGCTCCTGCCGCTTCTGGGAAAAATTGGGATAGGATGAAGAGAACAGGAGCAGCTCTGGCCCACACCTGAGTGATTTAGACCTGAAAACCAATATTTAAGGAAACACACAGTAACCATTTGAGACAACTAGGCCACAACCATTTTATACACTGTATCTACTGAGGCCACTTTTTGAAGATTGCTAGCAGCTCCAAATCCTGCTTGTTATTTACATATGGCAAAAGGAAGATGGACTCCTTTAGGGACAGATCTAGCTGCAGGACTAACCCCTTATAGGTTCAAATGAGACAGAGTGGGCTAAGCAGTGCTTAATTTGAGCTGTTGCTTTCCGGTGCTCAGCACCGGCACTTAATTAGTTTCCGGTGCTTGGCACTGGCACCTAATTGTCAACACCATACTTGGAACAGTCTACCACATGGTAGCGCTGCTCATCTAATTTAGAGATGAGCAGAACAACGGTTGTTTAGGAATACAATATACATTAAACAATTACTAACATCTACCTCCCCAGTCATTCCTTTAGCTTTGGGGACCTGAAATAATCTGAACTGTCGCATTTACATGCAAGAGAGATGGTTAGTAGTTGTTTTGGCAGCAATGTCAAGGGCGATGAGTGGTGTAAGCTGCAGTGGTCTCCTGGTCAGAGCCCTGGCACGTAATATTTTACAAATTAAGCACTAGGGCTAAGGTTGCTGACCAAATGTGAGACTCAACTTTCCTCAGGTCCTTATCTGTCTTACCTGGTCTACCTTCTGGGGCAACACTATGCTCTCGTCGTCGTACTGGTACTTCTGGATAACATTGCTGCAAGGCAGCAAAAAATAAATTAAACTGTCCATAAACTATTGGTGCTCTCAGCTGCCAGTTAGTCCTGCCACACCTGCTCCCGCGGTGCACCCAGCAGCCGTCATTAACCTACTGATCTTATTATATGATTGCCTTATTTAGTCCTCTCTCCCAAGATGACACCTCAATATCACTATTTCAGCCTTATAGTATAGGATCTACCAAGTCTCTCCAGGCAATTCTGCTTTATATGCTAACCATAAGCATCACTGAAATGCATGCCAACCATAGGCACCTCTTGAGCTATGTCAACCATAGATAGCCCCTTGCCAAATAGGCCAGGAGCAACTTTTCAAGCAAGGCCAGATAACATGCAAACCTGTTTTAAAGTTCCAATACCATAATTTCATTAACCTGTTTCCTAACCATAGGCTGCTTCTGTATCCATCTAACATGACCCTGCAGAGCTTGCATCTAACACTTGGCCATGAGCATTCTTGTTCTCTGTTCGTCACTCTTCTTGTCATTGGGTCCGCCACCATTCGCATCCACCATTTCCATCATTGGTTAATTGCAGTGATGAAAACATCCAGATTTCCATTCTTCTTCTCTTATGACTGGCTTCTTCGACTGTCATGCTACTTCCTATTCCAAAGCCAACCCAATTCTAAAAGAGTGACTAGAATACTCTATGTGACTAAAACCACAATTGCATTTTTTTTTCCAATTTTTATTTTTTTATTTATTATTAAGCACACAAACCATCCCCGAGGGGATCTCTCAGCGCTTGAGCAGCTCTTGCAGGACATGGTTGATGGAGGAGTTAGAGCTCGAATAGCCAGGTTTTCAAAGATTTCTTGAAGGAGGATAGGTCAGAACAAGAGCGTACCAAGAGGGATAGTTGATTCCAATATTTTGGGGCCAAAAAGGAAAAAGAGCGGCCCCCATACCTAGCTGTATGAACACGCTTAGGGTGTAAAAGTAATAGCTCGCTAGATCTGAGAGTGCAAGTTGGGATGTATGGCTGCAGCTAATTTCAAAGATATTGTGGGCCATTTCCATGCACAGCTTTAAAAAGAAACAGAGTTTATATAGAGCACGTTTTTTGATGGGAAGCCAGTGGAGAGAACGTAACAAAGGTTCAGAAGGCGTGCGAGGCGGAAGGTTGCAGACAAGATGGGGCGCTGTGTTCTGCACCACCTGAAGTCTGGAAAAGAGGCCTTGATTCATTGCTACCAGCAGAGAGTTCCCATAATCCAAGCAACTCACTACTAGAGCCTGGACTAGGGTTTGTCTGGTCTGCATAGGAACCCAGTGAAAGGCTTTCCTAAGCATGCGCATAAAGTCAAAACATGACCCAGAAATGTAATCAACATGCTCCAACATGGAGAGGTTGTCATCCAGATAAACACCCCGATTTATCACCATTTTTGGGGAGTAGGGGACGGTCCAAATTCCGATGGCCACCAGTCAGTTGACCATACTGCATGTGCTTTCTCAAAGAGCAGAATTTCCATCTTACTGGAGTTTAGCTGAAGAAAATTAGTAGTCATCCAAGAGGCAATTTTCAGCTTGCAAACCCTGAATTTCTGTTTGGTGACTTCCGGATTCGAGTCCATAGTAATGACGAGTTAAGTGTCATCGGCATTTGAAATGATATCAAAGCCACATGACCTGATATCCTTAGCCAGGGGAGCCATATATATATTAAAAAGAGTTGGGCTCAAAATGGATCCCTGTGGGACCCCTTTATCCAGGACGAGAGTTCTGGAGTTAAAGAGATCACCCTGTACAGTGTGGGTTTGCTCCAACAGAAAGTTAGTCAGCCATCCCAGAACTTTGCCCCCGACACCCGTCTCCTCTAGTCTCTGAATTTGGCTGGAATGAGAGATGGTATCAAAAGCCACCGATAGATCCAGGAGAACCAGCATAGCAGAGTTCCCCTGATCTAGGGCAATCCTAATGGTGTTGGTGGCCTCCACCAGCGCAGACTCCATGCTATCGGAAGCATGGAAACCGGACAAGGATGGATCTAAAATGGAATAGGTTACTAAAAAAGAAACAAGTTGTTGGTTCACCAAAGACTCTGTGACTTTCCCAAGAAGTGGGGGCAAAGATATTGTCCTATAGTTTTGCAGGGCAGCATTCATTTTGCTGCTAAATTGATAAATTGTTGGGGGCAATACAATAGTCATCCACCCTTTGTCTAAAATGATGCTGTCTTCTCACCTCTTTAAAGACCCTGGTACACTCCACTGGGCAGGGTAGCCCATTTCTCAATGCTTCTAAGACAACCTACTGGACTGATCAGTCTTTGGCCCTCTAAAATGAGAACACTGAACACCTTCCTGCCCTTATCTAGGCACCGCCATCTCACAGACCCTCAATGATCTATAAGAGGCTAAGAAATAAGAATATGAACAAGCACAGGCAAAACCAATAGCTCTCGCTAATTTTAAAGAAGCCAGGGCATTCTAATTTTAATGTCCTTCAAAAGCTGCAATTATCTCTTTCTTGATAAAGGCTGTAGCACCTTAGACCGTTACTGGAGGACCTTTGAGATAGGCCCTTTTTGTAGCAGACTGCAGTACCTTAAACCTTTACTGGGGGACTGATATGTACAACTTGCTCCTTTTTTACAAAACCACCACCTCAGGCCAGGAGTAAGATGTATGCACTGCAGTAATGGAGGTGGGGCAGCTATGGTATGTTAGGTAAAGTTAGGTATGGTAGGCTTGGTATGGTAGGTAGGTATGGCAGTATAGGTATCGTGGTTTGGGTACAGAAGGTTAGGTGTAGTAGATACATAGGTATATATGTTAGGCATGGTACATAGGTAAGTCATTGCAGATAAGGTAGATAGGTATGGTATTTATGTTTGGTAAGTATGTAAGTAGATGTGGTAGATGTAGTAGGTTAAGTTTAATGGAAAAGGGTTAAAATACAGCAGAGGGAGGGATACAATAATGGATAGTAGTAAAGTATGATAGGTATAGCAGGTTAGACGTGGCCAGTTAGGTATGGTAGCGCAAAACAACATTTTTGTCTGATATTTAAAAATTTCCACTGTTAAAACGTTTTGCAGACTTCTTGCTTACAAATTATGGCATTGTTAAGTACAAGCAAAACGCATATTTTATTATTAGAGCACAATTTTTGCTTATAGAAAAGCGGTTTGTATTAAATTTGATGCTGTAAATTGTTTATACTTGTTGTTTACAACTGACAGCACGCAATATAAAACATCAGGGGTCAGGTGTACGACCCGATTTTGCATGCGCAAACGGGTCTGCGACCTGTTTGCGCATGCAAAATGTGAAAGGGCTATGTACAATTCCTAAATAGCGAGTCGCAATTTATTTGCGACTCGCTATTTAGGAATTGCAAGTCGCTATTAGGAAGGGGCGTTCCCTTCCTAATAGCGACCGCAACCCCATGTATGAATGTTTTGCAACCGCAATTGTGGTAGCAAAACATTCGCAAATTACCACCCTCTTCAAGAGGGTGGTAATGCACTCGCAATTTGGAAGGGGTCCCCAGGGGACCCCTTCCACTTTGTGACTGTCTCTAAAAAAAACTTTTAAGGGCAGGCAGTGGTCCCAGGGACCACTACCTGCCCTTAAAAATGAAACAAAAACGTTTCATTTTTGTTTTTTAAATGCATCCTGTTTTCCTTTAAGGAAAACGGGCTGCATTAAAAAAAAAACTGCTTTATTTAAAAGCAGTCCCAGGCATGGAGGTCTGCTGAGCCCAGCAGGCCACCATCCCTGGGAGGGCCTGTCATTCCCAATGGGGTCGCAAATTGCAAGAGGCTCATTAATATTCATGAGCCTCGCAATTTGCGACCCCATTGGGAATTGCAAACAGTGTTAAACACACTGTTGTACATGCCAAATAGCACCTCGCAAATTTTGAGTCGCAAATGAGTCGCAATTTGCGAGGCGCTATTTTGCAGGTCATACATCTGGCCACAGGTACAATAGGAAAAAAATGGTTTATTAATGTAATTGCATATAGATGCTTTTCTGTAACAACATGACTATTATTACTACTAATGCTAATAATGATACGTATTATTATTATTATTACTACTACTATTTTTATTGTTGTTGTTGTTCTTTTGGTGTTGTTGTTGTTTAGAAAAGGGCCCCTTTAATGAACAGATTGCATTAACATAGTTAATCTGTACCCACAAAAGAGAATGCTATGAAATTGAGGCAAAAGTTGAAGTTTTCATTGACAGTTGTGAACTGAAACTTAAATATGCAAAACATTGCATATTAGATTCTTCGACCAAAGGGCCAGTATTCTTGTTACATATTTTCCCTTTGGTTGAACAAAAGAATTGCAAATCCAACAACACGTTATCGAGACAGCGAAGCAATAGTAATCAATTCCCAAGGGCGATTAGTGAATAGCACTGTGCCTTTGTTTTACGACAGGCATAGGTAACTAAAAAGCAAGCAGTAAAGCCATAAGTCAGTCATTTACATGCTGTTGTTTCAGCAAAGTAAATACACACAATGGGTCTCAGCTTTAAGCAACTCATTATGTGGTTCAACAGAAGGGCTGCTTGATCCAGAATCTAATGGAAACATCAATGGTACGTCATGACCTTAACGGCAGGGCCGGACTGGCCGTAGTGGGCACTGGACGTTTTCCCGATGCGCCGGTTTTCCAGCAGTGGGGGCCGGTTTTGTTACTGGGGGCTGCAATTTCGGCCCCCTGTAACAAAAGCAGCAGCATTGCTAAACATACCCCCCACCCCCTCCCCTCGGGCTGGTCCAGCAGAATTGCCAGGGCTGGTTTGTGTTCCCAGTCCGGCCCTGCTTGACGGGCAACCCATCTGCAAAATGGCAACCAAGAAAAACACATTTAAGCCAACGGCTGAAGAGGGCAGACCCAAAGCCTACTTTCTACATATACTTTTTTAAACTTCTTTTTGATGTATTGATTAGGCCTGAATGACATTTAGATTACGTCGGCACAATTCAAGTAAGTTTGAGAATTTTGCTGTATTCTTGTACTCACAATTCTCATAATTACGCCATTATGCCATGTTGCATCATTATGCCGCCGTTCGTGGCAAAAATGAAAGTGTGGAAACAATGCAAACCACAAGAACATGAGCGTCTGTAGTTCGTAGCAATTGTGTTCTTCGCAATTTAGAGTGAAATGCAACCGCACATCAAAAATTGATGCGAGGATGCATTTTGTGCAAAAATACAGCGCTGAAAGATGGATTTGCATTTTGTGTAATTATGAGTAATTCCTCTAAATTACGCAATTACAAGAAAGCTAATTATGTGGTTCCACACACCCCACCTATTGATGACAAGAGCTCTTGCAACAGATAATAGACAGCCAAACCTAAAAAAGTGCCCTTTTTATCGAGGGAAGGCTACACCTCTACAAGCTTGCCCATCATCCTTTTCAGAGCAGGTGTTAAAATCCTATTGCTACTGTCTGGCACCACCGTCCTAAACTTTTCTTTAAGAATGCATCCCACACCTTCTATTACTGTTTAGTGTCTTTTTTCAGGTGAGTGAAATGAATGGGTCCTGTGCTTCATACTTAGGGGCCGATTCCGATTCAGGCCGGAAATCTCCCCGACCGAGCCGGACCCGGAGAGATTCCCGACCGAATCGGACTCTAGCAGCCCGACCGAACGAGTACGATGCGCACGTATGCCATCGGACTCGATTCGGTCGGACTCCCATTGAAGTCAATGGGAGCCAGTCGTACGACGCGTACACGGGCTCCCATTGACTCAATGGGCACGACGCAAACAAGGGCGCCCCTACAGCGTGTTCGCGTCGATGCGGGTCACGCCGTACATGCACGTGTAGGGGGACCCATGGGTCCCCCTGTGTGCGACTCACGTGCCTACGCTTCCAGGGGGTCCGACACGGACCCCCAAAGTGCGGCTCCGACAGCTCCTTGGAGCCGGACTGCGCGAGTCGGTCGGAGCGGTCGAGATGCGCATCGTACTTACCCGGCCGGGGAACGTCTCCATTGCGCGGTGCGAGTTGTCCCCGTGCGAGTCGGTCGGAGCGGTCGGGTCCTGCGAACGAGTCGGTCGGAGATTTCGCGAGCGCACGCATCGTACTCGCTCGCCCGGACGCACGTACGATTCGGTCGGGAAATAGGGCTCCGAATCGGATCCGGTAAAGCCGAATCCGATTCGGAGCCCTACCGGCCGAGATCGGAATCGGCCCCTTAATGTTGCTTTGGTCAATCACTTAGGCAAATGTATGACTTGCAGTGCAACTTGGGTGGAAAGTTGTACCTGACCAATAATGACTGTATTAAGCTGCATGCATAAAGCTGCAATGAAATTTCTGGCTGATTTTATTGATCTTGGGGTCTGTTTTAATGTCACCTTATTCATTTTAAAAACAATAAATGCACGGAAAAGTGTCAACTTAAAAAAAAATAATATGCTGTAAGTGATAAGGACTTGATTTTATGTAATATGCTGGCAAAATCTTTTAATACGATCCTTCTTTTGTTGTAATGTGCCTTCAATATTGTAACAGCTTTTATGTTTGTTTGTACACCCTGAATAAAGCTTAATTGAATTGAATTGACCGTATTCATTTAATGTCACCTTCTTCGCTACTAGATAAGTCGCTCTTGTCATGAAAGCCGCAGTCTTGTCTGTTGGCAAGTGGCAACATTGATTCAGGCCATGCTTTGTCAATGGGAGTGTGCTGTGGAATCTTTGACCTTTCCTGGTGTCTGTGGGACCCTTAACCTGTCTGTCACTCATAGAAATGCTTTCATAGTTGCTACAGAGTCATGCATGCCCCCGAACAGATAACCCTATAATGTATTCTGACATCCTTCCTATCAACTTTCTGCACCAGCCACTACCGGAATGCTCTGAAAAGCTCACAGGCAGCACATGACACGCACAGCTCCTTGGCAAGCAGTTATAACAGCTATATTTGTCTCCAGCTTCAAACCCCAACTGAGGATAACGGCCTGGATGCACCAGCAGCAATCCAAAAGCTGACCGAATGTCTTCCTTTGCCGGAAGGAGCCCCTTTCCCTTCCTTTCTGATCAGTCTGCTTGAAAAACGTGTATGCCACCATGCGGCATGTCAATTGCCAAATTGCCTTAATTGTTTAGAAAGATGGTGTAGCAGACAAAATGTCCCTGGCTCTTTCTTAGGCACCCGGCACAGAGGACACCCTAAAGTGCTTGAAGGGTTTATGGTTAGAAGAATCAACAACCCTTCTCAGACTTTCAGACTTCTTTCCCTCTACTTTTTTCCAGCAGCAGCAAAGGCTGCTTTATAGCTGACTTAAGGTTTTTGGCCCAGGAACACTCCACAGGACACTTTTAAAGATTGTGTAAAGCTTGACGAAAAAGCATCATTAAAAAATCTTACATTTGTCTTACTCAAAATCCATCTCATTTCACTGCTGCTGACCCACTTGGATCGGTCTCAGGGGCGCGTCTCTGTCCTCGCCCACATTTCTTGCTTTTTTTGCTGACAGCAGGTTTAGCTGCCCCCTTTCCAAGGCCTTCTTCTCTCCCTGACCATCATGCCTGGTATATCTTTTTCTCCTTGTCACATGCCCTGCCCAACTGCAGCCCTCCTTTTCTGCTGCACTTATGCAAGAACTTGCAGCCTGCCACAACTCTGCACTGCCCCAAATTGAAATACCAGCATTAATCTTTCTTCCAAAGTAGCTCTTTTCTTTAGTCATTGCATGCATCCCAGTCGGGCATCTGCTCCAAAAGTGCACACGCATCTGTCCCTAGCCTCTCACCATTGCTACATGTAGTTTGCATTCCTTGTGACTCTTAAATCTCTTGTTGGAGAAGCACTACCATCACTAGACATGCTGTGTTCAAAGACTTTCCTGCTATACTCACCATACTTATGTAGGCCCAGCACCAAGTACTCATCTTTTCCTCGAAAATTTGCATCAATTAAACCAATCCAGAACTCCAATGCACATGCCTTCACCCACACATCCCCAAATTGCGTACTGCATGTTTCTTCCCCTTCCTCCAATAGGAGTAAAAATATTGAGAAGTATATCTGTCTCAGCACCTTACTCCTATGCTCTTGCAAGACATGCTCTCTATATAACTAGCCTTGTCAAAATATTCTTTATTCAGTCTTGTGAAGGCAGATCATAAAAGCTACATTATTAAAAAATACAATACAATAGGCATAAAAAAACAGGTAGATTCATAAATAGAGGTTACACTCAAAACAAAACATGATAAAAACATCCAATATGAACAGCAGGTATTGAATAAGATTAAAAGAGCTATTAGCAGCATTTTAAAATTAAAAAGACAATAGATTTTAGCAGATAAAGTGCACTTTGAAGCAACCTGCAAGCACCACAGGCAAATTTAAAACTCCAAAATTAAAAGTGGACTGCAGGCATACATTTTAAAACATCATAGATTTGCGCAGGTAAATTACATTTTTTAGAAAGGAACTGACTGCCTTACATTCATGATGACCTTCTAGCTGTTGTAGGAAAATCAACGCAACTCTGCACTTACTGAACTTGTATTTACGAAGTAAAGGGAGTAAAAACTGTTTGGTAAGAAAAAGGTAGTACTTACAAAAAAAGACAAAGGGCCCGATTCCGATGCAGTTAGGAATGGCTCCGACCCTCGGTCAGAGCCATCCTAACCACATTGGACCTGCTCGTTCGGATTCCTTTCCGACCGAGCCATTCCGATGGCCTCGGTCGGAAAGTAATCCGACTCCGTTTTCCAAATGGCTTCCTACGGGCTCGGAGAGCCCGTTCGCCATCCAGAAAGCCTTCAGTACTCCCCCGGCCGGCTCTTTCCGGCCGAGGGAGTACAATGGCACTTTCCCACTACCTTTTTGTGCCGGTCTTTCCGGCACAAAAAGGCAGTGAGAAACTGTATTTGGGGGCCCCCAGCAGGGCCCCCATGGGTGCGTGGCTTCCAAATGGCAGCCTAGGGGGCACCTATGGTGCCCCCATGTTCATCCCTGCACCCAGTGGCAGGCACCTTGGGGTGCCTGCCACGGGGTGTAGGGATGAACTGCACCTCTGCACATAACGATGCGAGCATGTATTCCATTCGGAATGCATGCTCCCATTGTTAAGTATAGGATTGCAACCGAACAGGGTTCGTCGCATCCTCCTTGCAGGTCTGTAACCAACGACTGGAGGTTGGTCGGTTACAGTTCCTGACCGATGTCGGACAGACTCCGGTCTGTCCAACATCGGAATCGGGCCCAAAGTGTAGGAGGGTCTGAGGGGATGACTAACACATGGGCAAATACGTGGTGGTGGGAGAACATGGCGGCTGGTTAGAGGTGCGTCGCGGAGGCTCCAGAAGTCGGGAGTTTTTACTCTAGTGCCACGGGATGAGAAACGCGGATTTCTTGTAAATACTTACAGCGGAGGGGAGGGAAGTGGTTTCAATTGCAGGTGAGAGGGGGTCTTCACCCCCCATTGCATTACGGTGGGCGATCAATCACCTGGCCGCGACTCACGGTGGGTGAGAGCAGCACTCGAGCGCCACACGGGCTGGAGGACGGTGGCATGGATCCCAGTCCGGGGGAGAAGGGGCAGAGGCAGCACAAGCGCAGGTGGCTCGATAATGCTTGGTGAGGCTGGTGCTGGGCAGGAGCCAGCAATAGAAGTAACTCAACGGGTCCCGGACAAAAGAATCAAAGGAGGAGGAGGTAATAAGCCCTCCATTGATATAATACATGCAAAATAAGGGGTAAGGAGTGGAGCCAACCTGGTGAGGGGAGGTGCAATTCTGGCAACAGGCACTGGGTGGGAGATAATTGAAAATATAAAACACAGAGTAGATATGCTCTCAGAAGCATTGTGGCAGGGGGAACTTCACAGGTCCTTTGTAGATCTCAGCACAAATTATTACAAGACAGTACAACAAAGTTAGCAAGGGAGTCTTTAGGAGAGTAGACGGACCGAGCAGATCAGTAAGTGACCAACCAGTAAGAGAGGAATGAGCAAGCCCCAAGAAGGGTAAATTTAGGAAGAAAAGGGTAGAACCTCAATTGCATAAACCAAACATCACCCCCTTACTGCGGACCTATTTTAAAGTAATGCCTAAGACCCTGACACTGAAAAACCCAGGGATTCCCTTATCTACCAGTAATATGGTGTCTTTAGGGGAATAGGCTATCGTAAGTCCTAATTGATTCTAGGCTCAGGCTGACGATGTACAGAATTCAGAGGAGATCGCATCCTACACCCAGAGGATGGAACAGGAAGGTTTAGACCCCGGGACTGTCATGGGGGCTCCACTCTCTCAGGGGGAGGCGCAGGGGATGCGCAGACAGTACAGGGCGATACTAATAAACTGTCCGACCAGGCAGTGGGAGTCTCAAGTCAACTGCCATCCCAATCAGTTACAGACCTGATTCAGATGTTAACAACGGAAATCAGGAGCAGATTCGAGACTTTGGAAATAAATCAAAAAGAGATAAGATCTGCTTGTGACAAGCTGGAAAAAAATTTGATGATCTAACAGCTAGGACCATGGCGCTGGAAACAACAGTGAAGGAATTAACTCTCCAAACTGGGGTAAATAAGGAAGGTATTAGATTTCTGAAGGAAAGTGGAGCAGGAATGCTGGAGAAACTGGAATCCTTGGAAAATATTTAAAGAAGAAACAACCTGCGCCTGCTAAAGGTAACGGAAGGGGCAGAGGGAGATAACATGAAAAACTTTGTAGCAAAGCTAATTAAAGTTGGGACCCAAACTGACTGCTCAGAACAGGATCTTATCAATGACATTCAGAGGGTACATAGAGACCCGTTTAAACTAACACCTAATAGATTGAAGCCCAGGAAAATCGTAGTCCATTTTCAAACATATAAAATAAAAGGAGAAATCCTCACCAAGGCACTAAAACTGAAGACGCTCAAGGTGGATGGAGTAAGTTTTGAAATAAGGTCAGATGTATCGCAGATTACAGCAAATAATCAATGGGAGCTAGGAAAACTGTTTGAGCCATTGAGGAAATTAGGCGTTACGGCGCAGATGAAATTCCCTGCTACATTGTGAGTGATGCATAATATTAAAATGCAGAATTTTCGGCGAGTGGAGGAAGTGGAAGAATTTTTAAAAACCATCTCCGAAGCAGGGATTAGTTAGAAAAAGATGAGGGTTCGGGGTAGATTACTAGATATGCGGGGATGGCGAGTTAGCCTTAGGTTCAAAGACGGCTTCCCTCCCATCGTCCCCTCTCTTCCTGCAGTATTTCTCCCCCTTTTTATCTCATCTATTCTATTTTTCCTTTTTTTCCATTATACTTTATTGTTTGTTCTCTTTTCACCTTCTCTTATGTAGTACATGAGTCACTGATAGAATATCGATGTTAAAAATATCGATGTTCAAAATATCGAAAAAAATATAGACTACAAAACTATCGACTCCCATACCTACACAGGTAAGTACAAAAATATTGAATAAAAAAATTGATGTAAAAAATATAAATGTAAAAAATATCGATTTAAATATATATATAAAATAAAACAATATATATTAAATATTAATATTAATTTTAACAAAATAATTGAAATTTAATATACATTTTTACAAAATATTACAAATAAACTTAATAAAAAATAAACACACAAACATAATAATTTATACATATATATATATTTACTTAAAAAAATTAATTAACTGTAAAGTTATATAAAAATAAAATATATATCTAAATATTTTAAAATATAAAAAACATTGTAGAATAAATTAAAACATTAAACTATGAAAAAATATTTAAACTTAAATTGCCCAATACAATCAGTGCAACAGTAGGAAAAGTGTTGGATAGCAAAATAATTAAATTTACTATTCCATCTCCAGTGAGTGCAACAGTAGGGAAAGTGTTGGATAGTGGAGGGGTAAAAACGTACTATTCCCACTCCAAACAGTGCAACAGTAGGAAAAGTGTTGGATAGCGGAGGGGTAAAAATTTACTATTCCCACTCCAGTGAGAGCAACATTAGGGAAAGTGTTGGATAGCCGAGGGGAAAAAATTACTATTCCCACTCCAGTGAGTGCAACAGTAGGGAAAGTGTTGGATAGCGGAGGGGTAAAAATTAGTATTCCCCCTCCACTGAATGCAACAGTAGGATAAGTGTTGGATAACGGAGGGGTAAAAAAATGTATTCCCACTCCAGTGAGTGCAACAGTAGGGAAAGTGTTGGATAGCGGAGGGGTAAAAATTACAATTCCCACTCCAGTGAGTGCAACAATAGGGAAAGTGTTGGATAGCGGAGGGGTAAATATTACTATTCCAACTCCAGTGAGTGCAACAGTAGGGAAAGTGTTGGATAGTGGAGGGGTAAAAATTACTATTCCCACTCCACTGAGTGCAACAGTAGGATAAGTGTTGGATAGCGGAGAGGTAAAAATTACTATTCCCACTCCAGTGAGTGCAACAGTAGGGAAAGTGTTGGATAGCAGAGGGGTAAAACTAACTATTCCCACTCCAGAGAGTGCAACGGTAAGAAAGTGTTGGATAGCGAAGAGTTAAAATTACTATTCCAACTCCAGTGAGTGCAACAGTAGGGAAAGTGCAGGAGAGCGGAGAGATAACAATTACTATTCCCACTCCAGTGTGTGCAACAGTAGGGAAAGTGTTGGATAGCGGAGGGGTAAAAATTACTATTCCCACTGCAGTGAGAGCAACAGTACGGAAAGTGTTGGATAGCGGAGGGGTAAAAATTACTATTCCCACTCCAGAGAATGCAACAGTAGGGAAAGTGTTGGATAGAGAAACATTTATTTTTACTATTCACACTCAAACACTTAGAAAAAAATATATGTATTAAAAATTTTAAAAAAGAATAATAAACAAAGTTTAAAAAAAATATATATATATATTAAACATATAAAAAGAACATATATTATAATACTAATTACATATAACATAAACCTACAAATATTATATAAAATAAAATAATAAATACATTTACAAAAAAATAATTCTTTTAAACTAGAAAATATTTACAAACAAAACAATTCATTAAAACATACATGTATTTAATTTATTTCCTACCCTATAACACCACACCAATAACTAAACACTTCAACATTTTTAATTACATTTATTTACATAATTAACATAATTAATAATGAATTAAAAAATATTTTTAATAAAAAAACTAATACACTTTAATTGACTACACACACTTTAACACTATACTATCCACAACGCACACCTACATTAAACTATAACATAATAAATCTCAATTAAAACTTATTTTAAAATTAAAAACTATTACTATTAACAACTAATGATTTAATAATTAAAATGTATTTAATACCCACCCTTTACCCCTTTAAAAGTAAAAACAACACACAAAAAAATAAACAATTACCCAAAATAAATATCAAATAATTAACATTAAATGATTTACAAAGGGGCCTTAGTGTGTTACGTCCGCTGCTTATAGGGCTTAACATAGTAATACACCTCTCAAAGATGGCCACTGAACTGACTTTTAGGAATAGCGGAATGCGCATGCGTGGCGAATCAACTTTTAAATTTAAACGCGTGCATTGAGGGATCCCGGTTTGACATCATTCGGTGAGATCGCTCGGGGAGAACGGATAGAGGCGGAACGACTGGCCTCAGGCAAGTGAATGAGTGAGATTTAGTGACGTGCAGCACCTAGTGGTACATTTGCCATAATATGGCGTTTAGATCCTTTTTGTTCGTATTTGCCACTAGTATTACTACTATCGGCTTATCTATACTAATGTTGGGCTTGGGTCCCATCTGTTGATACTGCCATCTGCATTACTACTGTTAATTTACAAGTTTAAAGATGGAGACCGCAGTACATTATCACTATTTACGCATTTGTATTCATGTGGGGTATGGGTCTCCATCATGGATACTGTTATTGGTATCACCATCATTAGTTTATAATCTCAGTGATGGCGGCTGTGGCATATTATTACTGCTGTCGCTACCTTTATATATTTGCACTAATGTTTAGTTCAGGTTCTTTTTGCTGATATTGCAACCAGCACTAGCATCAGCTTACCAGTACTAAGATGGCGACCACAGGGGAGTTGAAATAACTTGGGAATGGGTATATATATCTCCCATTAGTAAGTGGAATCAATTACGATTTGCAACTTATAGATGACACTAATATTATAGATATTAGTGATTGTAGTGTATTTGGAGATATGAACCAGTATCGGTGTTTAGATACAATTACATAGAGGCCACACCGAAGCAGCCTATACAAATTAGATAGAGATTCTATTTGATAAATTCTCTAGTTAAATTCATAATGCACACAGTTATTTGGGTGGTCTATGAGAGTCACTATGCTTTTAAGACGATACCTGCATTATAGGTTTGGGAGCCAACAAAGGCACAATTATTTGAAAGAGAAGGAAGTAAACTGACCTGGACACATTGGACTTGGTATATACCCTTTAAGATAACAGGTATGCGGGGTAGAAATATGAGCTTATATTAACCATAATATGTATCATAAAAAGAGGATTTATGAATTTTCCTTTCATTATTTTAGAATGAAAAAGTGACTATGTTGAACAATTGATAACAAAATATCATCCAATTGAGGTAAATTGGCATCTATAATATTGCCCCTCAAACTACAATGACTTTTGATGAAATTTGTGCCATCTTTATTCTTTTTCCTTTATTTAGTGTCTTCCCATTTTATAATGTTGTCTTTCGGTTATTAATAACTCTAGATGAAATCTGCCTCTTTGTAACTTTAATCTTTCAGTATCTGTAGTCTCTCCATCTGTGATTTTGTGAGTTTTATTAAAAGTATTATGACACATGTAGGGATCAAGTGTTTGGTCCATTTAAACATGTAATATATGTTGATGAAGAATTGAACTGAATAATTAGCATGGCTTTCTTGGATATAATTAGGATGATTTATATTAAAAAATCATCTTCAGTGATGAGTTCTAATGGGCAATAAGTTGTTTGTAAATAGTACACTGTATATAGAATATTGCACAAGGAGCTAGCTAAGTGTGTATGTTTTTATGAGGTGATGTATTGTATTATATTGGGTTTTTAAAAATTTACATATTTTATCTATGTTTTCGTAGCCCTGAAGAAGTCCTAAGAAGGGACGAAACGCGTTGGCTACATCTGGCTACATTTTGAGTGAAGAAAAGAAAAATAGAAATAAAGGATTATCTTAAAACAAGTGATATATGTCTCCTGAGAAAATTTTTTGGGGGGAATCTATCCGACTGCATTAATGATCTTATAATTTGATTGATGCTTGAAAATAAGTGTGTGCTGATTATCTCTATACACAAATAATTAACATTAATTAACAACTATATATAATTAATTAAACACAAATTACTTCCCACCCTTTACTCCTATAAAAACCACAACACACACCTAAAATTAATTACACAATTACCATATTTAATTACAAATTCATTTAATAAAATTAATTAACAACCAATTATTAATTCATAAGTTAAAAATAAATTGCTTCCCACCCTTTACACATATAAACAACACAACACACATCTAAAATTAATTACACAATTACCATAATTAATTACCAATTAATTAATTAAAATTCATTATTAACCAATGATTAATTAATTAACAATAAATTACTTTACCCATTATACACCATAACATCTCAATTAAACAAATATTAATAAATAACATTTAATCAATAAATGTTATATAATTAAATTACTTCCCACCCTATTCCCCTATAAACCCACAACCCGCTACGGAACTAAAAACGCAAAATTCAAATAAAGTTTTTTAAATAAATTTAATATAATTAAACTACTTCCCACCCTATTCCCCATAAACCCACAACCCGCTATGGAACTAAAAGCGCAAAATTCAAATAAAAAATATTAATAACTACTAAAAATGTAACACAAATATTAAAAATACAAACATTTCTTATTCAAAAAACCTACATCACATACATATAAAATATATACTAAAATACATACCAATAATAAAAAACGATATTTTTAACAACTATATTTTTGCAAACAATATTAAACACTTCGATAATTTTAAAATCGATATTACTTACCTTAAGTCGATATTCTTGGCCACGATATTCTTGCTATCGATATTTCTGACCCACGATATTAATGACTCGATATTTGTGCAACTCTATATTTTGTACTCAATGTTCTGTCTCTGCACCGTAGTACACTCTTTGGTCCTAGTGTATTTGGGGTGTTTAGAGGGTATAAGAGCGCAAAGTAGTACTAGTGGCATTGTTAAATTTGGTGTTATCTCTTAAATCTCTCCCTACTTCGGGGCCCCCATAGGCTTAGGCCAGAAAGAAAGAAGAAGAAGGAGGGTTCTCCGGGTTGGGTGAGATACGGGGTAGTGGGAGTGATAGAGGTCACGGGGTGGGGAGCAGTCGGAGAAAATACAAAAAAATATGTCCTCTTTGACTAATTGTTATCTTTGGCACCTCCAGTGCAGCTAGACAAGGAAACAAATGATGAGAGATGGCCAGAGTGTTCAGACTGAGATTCTAGCATGGAATGTAAATTGTCTAAGAGTAAAACCTAGGAGGGAAAAGATTTTACAATATTTGAAAGATGCTCCTGCCCAGATTATTATCCTACAGGAAACACACCTGACTGACAGCGAGATGGGGGAACTCTTTAAGTTTAGAGGCTGGGTTCAAAGGTCATTTATATCAATCAACTGGTGACTATAAAGAGGGTGGTATCCTGGTTAAAAAAAAACCGTATATAACCATAGAGGAAAGTAGGGTAGATAGGGCGGGCAGATGGGACATTGCGAAAATAAAATGCTATTATCAAAAATGTACTATGGTTGGGTATTACAGCCCAAACATAGACGACCCTAGTCCATTTAGAAGATTGCTGACAGAATTGCTGAACTTTCCAGATCCCATCATCTTGGCCGGAGATTTTAATGTGATTTTAGACAGCGGACTGGATCGCTCAGTTAACAGTAGAGCAGGGGTTAACAGTAAGATGCTGTCTTTAATTAAAACTTCTATTAAACAGCTAGGTTAATGTGATATATGGTGGGAGAAGATGGGAACCAGGAAGGGGTTTACATATAATAACAAAAAATATGGGCATCAATCAAGAATCGATTTCTTTTTAATTGATCAAGGGATTAAAGAATGTGTGCAGGATATTAAGCATGTTGGAGCCCATCTGTCAGATCATTCTCGGTAACCTTAGTCCTATCCCTACCCACCAGTTTAATACAGAGGAGATGGTCGATGGACCGTTCCCTATTATTAGATGAGGCAGCCATCGATATGCTTAGATTGGAGACTGAGGAGTTCTTCTCTATAAATGTGGACAGCGCCCCATTGGGGGATGTATGGGATGCATACAAGGCCTTTCTGAGAGGGAAAATAACTTCCATCCAAGTATTTAAAAGGAAAATGTTTAGAGCAGAGGTAGGGGAGTTCGAAAGTAATATACAGAGGCTGGAACAGTGGCTATTAGTCGTTGGGTAGCGTGAGACAGAAGCTTTACAAACCTCTGTCCAAACCTTAAGGATGGAACTCTCTGGAGTAGTAGAACAGAGACTAAGGAAAAGGTGGCAAGTGAGCAATCTTGCCCACTTAAAATATGGGGAGGGTTGTGGAAAACTCCTAGCCTGGAAAGCCAAGGGTGAACAAGTAGGAGCGTTTATAAAAGGAATTAGGTGTGAGATTTCGAAAAGACTCCTCACGACACGCACGAAATAGAGGAGGCATTCCATAAGCACTTTGGGGAGCTATACCAAGAGGAAATTATAGTTATGGAGGAGGATGTTAAGGTCTGGCTGGACCAGGATGTTCCCTGCAGTGTCAGCGAAAGCAATAATAAAAACATTAATAGCTCCATTACCCTTATGGAGACCAGGAATGCAATCAGGACAGGGAAGTCAGGTAAAGCAGCAGGTCCGGATAGATTGCCTGGAGAAATTTATAAAACATTGGGAGAGGTTTTATTGCCAGTTATGGTAAAGTTGTTTATGGATATTTTTGAGAAGGGGGCAGAAATTCCAGCATCTTGGAATGAGGCTATTGTAACGTTGATTCCCAAACCGAGAAAACCCCTACGCTCATGATTCCTACAGGCCCATTTCGCTTTTAAATTGCGATTATAAAATCTTTGCAAAGACATTGGCAGAGAGGCTAAATGGGGTGGCGGGGACCTTTTACACGAGGATCAGAAAGGTTTTGATAGGTGAAGGGGTATCCATGAGCAAACATACAATTTAATTGGAGCAATTGACATAGCAACTCTTAATAAAGTTTCTCATCACCCTAGATGCCACAAAGACTTTTGATAGAGTAAATTGGGTCCATCTCCAGACAATATTAAGGATGTGCAATTTTGGTGAGAATTTACGTAGGGCCCTAGCAATGATATATTGAGAACCAAGAGCTAGGGTTCTGGTGAACGGTAATATCTCTATGCCCTTCAAAATCTCAAGGGGAACTAGACAAGGGTGTCCCTTATCTCCTCTGCTTTTTAATTTGTACATCGAACCACTGGCAACTAAGATCAGTAAAGAAAATGGAATACCCCCTTTTAGGTATATGGGTTGGGAGAAAAAGGTGGCCCTATATGCGGACGATTTAATGGTATACACTTCAGACCTGCATGTTTCACTTCCCCTTATAAATGAATTGACTTCACAGTTTGGTCGCATTGCAGGATATGAAGCAAACGGGCAAAAAACAGAGATAATGGCCTGAAACTTAGATATAAATCAAGATACTGTCAAAAGAGAGATGAGATATTTAGGCATCAGGATCACACAGAATATTGAGAAAATCCCTGAAGTAAACTTCCACAGAGTATTTAAGGAAGCTTGTAATCTAATGTTAAGTTGGTCACACTCATCGCTAACAATTCTTGGAAGAATGAACATGGTGATAATGTCGATCCTCCAAAAATTTACTTTCTTATTCCAGACTATCCCTTTGAGTTTCAAAGAGGAATGGCTTAAAAAAATACAGGCTACGATTAGTAGCTTTATCTGGGCCTCAAAGGGGGTTGCCTGGAAAAAGCTTTGAAGGAAGAAAGACAAGGGGGGCTTGTGTTTACCGGACCTGTCCTACTATGCATGGGCATTTTTGTTAAGGAATGGGAAGATGCTTCTAAATGAACCGGACGGCTCAGATATTGGAAAAATGCTAAAGGCGATGCTATCAGATATTGCAGGAGGACAGCAAGGTTTCATGTACAAATTTGGAGACCCCAGATATTTTTTAAAAAGTGCGTCTTAAGATCTTACAAAGTCTAGCAATGACATGGTATAAGATCAGAAAGGAGACAAAACTCACTTATTATAGTGGGATGGCCCTAATATGGTACGCCCCTGGTTCCCCTGAGTGGGCTAAGGATAGCCTGGTGGTCCCTTTGAGGGAGGCAGGGGTGGTGAGATGGGAACAGCTGGTGGAGGATGGGAAGTTGGTTCCTTGGGTCAACTGGTAGGAGATAACCAATAATAAGCTATCAAGGTTTAAATACCTCCAAATTAAAAGCTGGTACCAATCAGCTGCGGTGGAGATAGGATCCTGAACTGATCTGGAGCTCAAGCTGGTTAGAAAAGTGCAAAGAAAAAAGGAGGTGGCCAGCTGGTACTGGCTACTGGTGGACTTAGCGGACGGCGATTTCAGACTTCCATCTGATCTGTGGGTAAAGAGCTTGCCGGGGATACAGCTTGAAGATTTATGGCAAGTATCTTTTAACATTCTGTACTCTTCGGTGCATGCTGCAAACCTAAGGAGGAACCATATCTTCTGTCTTAATAGGGTCTATTGGACACCCCTAAAGCTATCCAAATTGGGAAAGGGCCATAACGCCGAGGTGTGCAAAATGCAGCCAAGAAAAGGTGGATGATATCCATATGTTCCTTAAGTGTCCCGAGATTCAACGTTTTTGGGCTGAAGTGAGTAGCTGTATGTCAACTATACTCAGTATGGCACTTCAGGTAAGCACTGCTCTTGTATTCTTTGGGGTTCCAGCACAATATGAGACTATGTCAAATGATGTAAGAAAGTTGGGCTTTTACCTGATTCTCCTTGCTCGGAGAGAGATCTGTTAGAACTGGATAAGCAACTTACCTCCGACTAAAGTAGACTGGGTTATACCTGTCAAATACACCATCAGACTGGCCAGGACAGCAGCAAACAAAAGAAATAATTTCTGGTCCCCCTGTCTAAACTGGCAAGAAATCTCTGAATGAATGACCCCGTCTGGGGAAGATCCAAGTCCAATGATTATGCCTTTTTATTACTGGCCCTTTTTACTTCTCCAGCGAGGTCTGCAGGCGGCCTTTCTGGTCAGAGCAGACAACAAAAGGAGAGGTTCTTTGGGAATCAAACTATCCTTAGTACTAAACAAATATCTCTGGTAGGCTGGTCAAGGGGGGCCCGAGTCTCTCTGTTTTAACAAGGCGAATGAGGACTTGAAAAAAAAAAAACCACATGGGCAAATACGCATGTCTGAGGGGTGTTAGACCTGGCATCCCTGGCATGGTTTCACCGGTCTTTTTGTCTCTACCTCCTGTATTTTTGATTGTGTGCTAGAATTCGTTTTTGCTGTTTTTTGTGCTCCGGGCACTTTAACACTGCTGATTAGTGCCAAAGTGCAAGTGCTCCCTGTGTAAATTATGATTGTGATTGATTATCCATGATTGGAATTTTTGATATACTGATAAGTCCCTAGTATAGTGCACTGAGTGAGCCCAGGACCTGTAAATCAAATGCTTCTAGTGGGCCTGCAGCACTGATTGTGCCACCCACATGAGTAGCCCTGTAAACTTGTCTCAGGCCTGCCATTGCAGTGTCTGTGAGTGCAGTTCAAAACTGCCATGTCGACCTGGCAAGTGCACCCACTTCCCATGCCCTATCTTTCCCTTTTACTACATGTCAGGCACCTCTAAGGTAGGCCCAATGTAGCCCCATGA
Source organism: Calotriton arnoldi (assembly GCA_963921515.1). NCBI lineage: Eukaryota > Metazoa > Chordata > Amphibia > Caudata > Salamandridae > Calotriton > Calotriton arnoldi. Next base: position 625,125 of record CAWUFW010008210.1, read on the forward strand.
GCAAGGTGCAGGGTTTGTGAAAGGCAGGACATGTGCTGGTGTGTTTTACATGTCCTGATAGTGAAATACTGCCAATTTCGTTTTTCACTATTGAAAGGCTAGCCCTGTCATAGGTTATCATTGGAGCTTCCTTGTACCATCTTACAAATATAACTTTTAACATCTTACAAGTGTAACGTTCAATTAGGAAGAGCTATAGATTTGGAGTTTGGGCTCCCTGAACTAAAAATTTAAAGACACATCTTTTAGTGAAGTTGGGGGCATATTAGCAAGACCCACGTTAAAATTATCGCCGTTTTAGCGGCAGGAAACTGCCGCTAAAACGGCGATAATGGGCTTGCTAATATGCGTTATAGAATTCCAATAGAAGCCCAGGTTAGATGTGCAGGACATCTAACCTGGGCTGCTATTGAATTCCATAACGCATATTAGCAAGCCCATTATCGCCGTTTTAGCGGCAGTTTCCTGCCCTAAAACGGCGATAATTTTAACGTGGGTCTTGCTAATATGCCCCTTGGTTTTTAAATTGTATGTTTGAAAATGCCACTTTTAGAAATGTTCTTGTTTAACTAACCTGTGCCTTTGCCTGCCTGTGGAAACAACATCTGGTTTAGACTGACAGGGGCCTGGTTGTGCATTCACTCTAGACAGTCACACAAAGGGAGCTGAGGTATGTCCTGCATATCCTGACGGCCCATCACCAGGCTGATGGGTCTTGCTGAGCTAGAGTGGTGGGAGGAGTTGTCACCTGAATAGGGCTGTGCCTGCCCTCTCACAATGCTGTCTCCACCCCCTGGAGTGCTTCTGGAGCCAAGGCAGGGCAAGGAAGAAACTTGTAAACTACAAAGACTTTTCTTTGAAGTATGCCTACTTCAAAGGCATGAGGGGTATAAATATTAGACCTAAAACCCCAGACTGATAGAACACTTCTGGATCAAGAGGAACCTCTGCCAAGGAAAAGAGCTGAAGAGCTGTGAGAGGTATTGCCCCTTTGCTGTGTTTTGCTTGGCTAGGTTGGCCTGCAGTTGCTGCTTCTACTTTGGAGAGGAAAAGGACTTGACTTTGATGTGTATACTGCTTGTGAAGTTTCCCCAAGGGCTTGTGTGTGCTTGCCTTCTGTTAAGAAGTCGCAGGGCCATCAAAGACTTAGGGGCCGATTCCGATTCGGGCCGGAAATCACTCCGATTGAGCCGGACCCGGAGAGATTTCTGACCGAATCGGACTCTAGCAGCCCGACCGAACGAGTACGATGCGTACGCATGCTATCGGACTCGATTCGGTCGGACTCCCATTGAAGTCAATGGGAGCCGGTCGTACAATGCGTACGCGGGCTCCCATTGACTCAATGGGTGCGAGGCGAAAAAGGGCGCCCCCCACAGCGGGTACGCAGCGATGCGACTCGCGCCGTAAATGCACAGGTAGGGGGGACCCATGGGTCCCCCCTGTGTGCGACTCGCGCGGCTACGCGTACAGGGGGGTCCGACACGGACCCCCAAAGTCCAGCTCCGACTGCTCTTTCGAGCCGGACGGCGCGAGTCGGTCGGACTGCTCGAGGCGCGCATCGTACTTGCCCGGCCGGGGAACGTCTCCATTGCGCGGTGCGAACAGTGTCCGTGCGCGTCGGTCGGAGCGGGTCAGACCCGCGTACGAGTCGGTCGGCGATTTCGCGAGCGTTCGCATCGTACTCGCTCGCCCGGACGCACGTACGAATCGGTCGGAAAAGAGGGCTCCGAATCGGATCCGGTTAAGCCGAATCCAATTTGGTGCCCTACCGGCCGAGATCGGAATCGGCCCCTTAATCTGCAGCTTCCCTGAAATCCACTGCTGGGAGTTCTGACTTGCCTTGTGGTGGCAATTCCAGTTCTGGGCCCCTGGAGGTTGATTTGATGCTTCTACTGTTGAAAATCCATGCATCGGCCTTCTAGCGCCTGTTTTTCCAATGCAGCACCGCCATGCAGGAGAAGTTTCCACGCACTGCTGCTGTGCGGCCGCAGTGCCTGGATTTTCCACGCATCACACCTTTGCACCAAGTCTGCATCGATGCTGGGCTTCAGTAAGGAACCGGGCCGTGTGACCGGAGAATCAACATATCACCTCCTCACGCAGAAGGAAACCCACATATCACCTCTCCTCACAGTAAGAAACCGATACATCACCTCCTCTCTCAGTAAGGAACTGATGCATCACCTCCCCTGCGTAGCAGTAAGAAACCGACGCATCATCTCAGCTGCGAGTAAGGAACTGACGCATCACCTTCCCTGTGTGTAAGGAACAGACACATTGCTGTGTTTTCCGGCGCCTCACCTCCCTTGCTCCTGTTTTCGTCTTGTGTTTTTGATGCATCCCAGGCACTTTGCACCAAACGTGATGCATCTTAATTCTCTATGAACTGAACTGATTTAAACCTTCTAAAAGTGATATTTTGATAGATGTATTTTGGATTTTTGTCGCTTTGGTCTTGTTTGGTTTAGATAAAGATACTTTATTTTTCTTAACTGGTGTGGTATCCATTTGTAGTGTTTTCACTGTGTTACTGTGTGTGTTATATACAAATGCTTTACACATTGCCTCTGAGATAAGCCTGCAAAAACAACAGTTGATGGACAGAATGCAGAACAATGTCATACATTCACCCCAGTACAGAGATCTGGGCCTAAATCCATCGTTTTTTTGCTCACCATGCCATTCCAGTTTGAACCCAGCCATATGCAAATCAGTCTTGACCCTGTGCCTCATGGGAACAGTCCAGCCCGAACTGCCAAGCCAGGTCCTCCCTGGACTGGAAACAAGCATCCTAGGACCGGGTTTCGGGGTTTCACCCCTCTTCAGCCAGGATAGCTTGATTCCAGTGGCATGGAGAGCAAGGGACCCACGTCTGGGCATACCCGTCCCACTCGGGGTGACAAATGCAAAAACAACAGTTGATGGACAGAATGCAGAACAATGTCATACATTCACCCAAGTACAGAGATCTGGGCCTAAATCCATCGTTTTTTTGCTCACCATGCCATTCCAGTTTGAACCCAGCCATATGCAAATCAGTCTTGACCCTGTGCCTCATGGGAACAGTCCAGCCCGAACTGCCAAGCCAGGTCCTCCCTGGACTGGAAACAAGCATCCTAGGACCGGTTTCGGGGTTTCACCCCTCTTCAGCCAGAATAAGCTTGATTCCAGTGGCATGGAGAGCACGGGACCCACGTCTGGGCATACCCGTCCTACTTGGGGTGACAAATGCAAAAACAACAGTTGATGGACTGAATGCAGAACAATGTCATACATTCATCCCAGTACAGAGATCTGGGCCTAAATCCATCGTTTTTAGAGTGGGACGGGTATGCCCAGACGTGGGTCCCGTGGACTCCATGCCACTGGAATCAAGCTATCCTGGCTGAAGAGGGGTGAAACCCCGAAACCGGTCCTAAGATGCCTGTTTCCGGTCCAGGGAGGACCTGGCTTAGCAGTTCGGGCTGGACTGTTCCCATTAGGCACAGGGTCAAGACTGATTTGCATATGGCCAGGTCTAAACTGGGGTGGCATGGTGAGCAAAAGAATGATGGATTTAACCCAGATCTCTTGACTGGGGGTGAATGTTTTGATTTGTTCTGCATTCCGTCCATCAATTGTCTGTCCTCTGAAATAAGCCTGACTGCTCGTGCCAAGCTACTAAGGGGGTGAGCAGAGGTTATCTTGGGTGTATAATCCCCTCATCCTGATTAGAAGGAAGGGTCCCTACTTGGACAGGGTACAAGCCACTGTCAACTAGAGACCCCATTTCTAACAAGGGGGCAAACCGGTCTTGTGGAAAGCACAGGAGCCATCTAATAGAACCTACTCTAAAAACGGTCAAAATCATCCATTCCCACGGATTCTGCACAAACGTCAGGGAAGGAGCTGCCTCCTCAGTGGTTTGGAGGAGGCAGTATTCTCTAATGACAGGTTTCATTGCTTCTCTTGCTCTCTCTCTGGGTCCATCTTTTTGATAAAAAGCAGTCCTTAAAAAACCCTTTGTCCCTCTTTGTAATACTGTCTGGCTTCTTGCACATGTACGGACAGCCTAGGGAAAGAGTTGTCTCCCTGATGTATTTAAGTCAGGGACTATTGGTGCCATGTGAGCAGGAAAGGCAATCTAAAATAAATGCGTAAATTACACCAGCCTCTTCATTTAACCAGATTGAGCACTATAGCATCAGCGGGGAAAGATTTAGGGGCAGATTTACAATTCCTGACGCATCCCTGCAAATCAGCAGGGATGCGCCAGGAAACTTACGACACGCATCACCATCCTTGCGCCACCACTGATGCGGCGCATCATGGCGCAAGGAAATGCAGATGCGTGTCGCATCTGCCGTCGTAACGTTGGCGCAGTGATGGAGTTGTGTCGCGGGCGCGACGCAACTCCAGCACTGGGCCGACCCGGCCTATCTTGCACATGGTGCGTCACACCTTACGCCTGCTTCATGCAGGCGCAAGGTTTAGACGCACCGGGGTCGGAAAAGTGACTGAGTGAAATCTAGTAGATTTCACTCAGCCACTTTTGCGAGGCGTTCCTGTGCCGGAACGCCCCCCCCTGCTCCGGAACGCCCACATGAAACCTGACGCAGGTTTCATGTGGCGCAGGGCTTTACAACGTGACGCATCTCCCTAGATGCGTCACGTTGTAAATACCCCGCAGCATGGCGCTGGCTTTACGCCGCTGTTGCGTCACAGAAGTGACGCATCGGCGGCGCTAAAGTGGCGCAAGGGGCTTGTAAATCTGCCCCTTAGAGTATAGTAAATTTATTTATTGTGTAGTTAATTAAAACCATTACAATTTAGCATGGAATATGCCAAAAGCAACCGAGTTTTCAATTAAAATTTAGACTGAATTAACATCATGTAACACATTAATTCGTTGTGTTAAACTAATCCTCACCGTTGCGTTATCTAAAAAGCAAAATACATGATGCTGGCCGAAGCTGGGGAATTCAGACGTCGGTCTTGACGTGAGACATAATGCATATTACATCTAAAAACTTCTAAAAACAGCGAAGTTGATTCCAAGTGCAAAATATGCAAAATGTACTCTGTCCTCTGTTCCGAAGATAATAAAAGTGCACTGGGCTATCTGGAGCTGCCACTAAGCTTGGAATCAAAGTGCAAAATTTTAAGATTCAATACTGTAAACATCCCTACTATTAGTTTTGAGTATACAAATGAAACATAATACGTATTACATCTAAAAACAGCAAAGTCGATTCGTTGTGCAAAATATGCAAAGTATACACTGTCCTCTTTTCCGAAGAATATAAAAGTGCATTATGCTATCTAGAGCTGCTCTAAAGTTGGGGTTCGCTGAGCCAAAATAGTGATTCAATACTATTACAACCCTGCTATGAATTTTGAGTATGCGAAATGGGCTCTATTGCTCGTAGTTGGTCCTAGATTGCATGCAATTACAAGAGAACATCTTTAGACTAAACAATGCGCTGTGCGACCCTTTGATGTTTGACCAAGTTAAGTTGGAAATCTGTGCAGTCAAATCGCTTAACGTTCTATGGGGCATATCTACAAGGGCTTTATCTCCGCTTTTTTGGCTTAAAAAGCCAAAAAAGCGGAGATAAAACTATCGCCCTATTTACAAGAGGGTGCAAACATGCATAATCGCATGTTAGCACCCTTTTTCCCCAACGCCTCCCTTTGCATCTCTAATGAGATGCAAAGTGGGCGTCACTGGGCGTACTCCGGATGGACTACCTTACAAATATCGCTGATGTTCACATCGCGATATTTACAAGGCAACCCACAGGATTTTAGCATACGTTAGATTTTGGCGAAAACGGCAGTTTTCGCCAAAATCTAACGTCTGCTAAAATCCTGACTTACCTATGTTTGACATAGGGGGTGGATTATGCTGATACGACCACAGGGTCGTATCAGTAAGGTTATCGCCGTTTTGCAGGGAACATCGCTGGAAAACCAGCGATGTTCCCTGCAAGACGGCGATAACCTCGCTATCTCTGGAATTTTTATCGCCCTAGAGAAACGCGTTGTTAATAACGCGCTACCAGGGCGATAAATTCCAGAGATAGCCTGCGATAGGAAATTTGTCGCTAAGCATGGCCAGCGATAATTATCGCTGGCCGTTGATAATATGCCCCTATGTTTCTTCTGATTCACATGCATCTGTGTTGTGGAATTAGTTTGTACAGGACCCTCTCCCCTGCTGCGTTAGTAACAATTTGCTAACTTGTTGGAGAAACTTTGGGGCATATTAACAAGGTGCGGCGATAATATTATTGCCGCTTTAGAGCCCGTTTTCGGGCGAAAAGCGGCGATAATATTATCGCATTATCAACAAGGACACGCTAGCGTGTGTATCCTTGCATTAGCGCCCCTTGTCAGCACGCCTCCCATCGCATCGCTAATGAGATGCAAAGGAGGCGTGCCTGACTAGACTCCCTTGGGTAAATATCGCTAACCCAGCTTCCTCATATTAACAACGAGGGTTAGCGATATTTAAAATCACGTTAAGTATGCCTTAACGCAGGAATTTAACGTCTGTTAAATTCCTGACTAAGGCATACCTAACATGGGGGGTGGATTGTGTGGCTAAGACCGCAGGCCCTATCACCAAGGATATCGCCATTTTCCATGGAACATCGCTGGAAAACCAGCGATGTTCCATGGAAAACATCGCTATCACTGGAATAATTATCGCCATTGCACTATGCGTTGTTAATACAGCGCTAGCATGGCGATAATTATCTGCGATAGCCGGCGATAAAATTCCTCACGCTAAGAGCGGCCAGCGATAATTATCGCTGCCGCTTGTTGATATGCCCCTTTGTTGTCCTGCATGAGAGCTGCAGTGACTGGCTATTAAATAAGACCATTGCAGCGGGTAGACAGGATCTTATCTCGAGTGATCAAAGAGCTGAAAGTAGAAGTTGTCATCTCCATTGACTGACGGCTGGGCAAATGCACAAAAAATGTTGGACTGTTTCTTCCGCACTCTCACAGAGTCGGCACAAATTAGTCGGCCAAGTTTGTCTCCATGTTGGATCTTTTGAGGAAAAAGCTCCCATTCGAATAGGGAGTAGTGAGTGCTGTATTGTTGGAGTTATATGATGTATGAGATACGGCTGCGGCGACCAGACCCCATACGAAGATAAAACCATCCATCCATGTTTTTTCTTTGTGAGCGCTGCTTTATCCAATAACCAGGCTTTCTGTTTCACAGCTTTATTTGCAATTTTTTTTAATACGGGGAAGGGGGTGTTTATGCCTCATGCTTCATGCAGATTGAGGGCGGTTAACGCTTGCTGAAGCGCTGTTGGCCAGTCATTCTTACTTTTAGGCTGGTTCTTTAGTTCCGACCAACAAAGACCTACCAGAGATTCTTCATGTGCTCCTCTCATCCTCCAGCACAGTTTGATTATTGCTGCTGACCTTACCGGCAGTTGATTGAATAGCCCAAATTCCAGTTGAATCTGCACCTGGGAGGTGAATTGCGGTTTTCGAAAGGGGAAAGATTTAATAGGTCCTCCACATATTCCAAACCTAGCTCTTGATGGACTACAAAGTGAGGGGTTGAAGGGGGGGCCTCCGAGGACCCGCCTACAGACTCTATTTTCCTCCACATGTTGACTGCTTGTATCCCTGTAGCCCCAGGCTCCAGAACCATACGTCAGGGTAGGGAGGTGCTTTCTACTATAACTCTCAAGAATAGGTGTGATTGGGTTTCTACCTATTGAGGCAGCTAGTGAGAAAATGGAGCCCACTGCATGCAAATAACGTTTTATCCTGCTCCCAACACAAAGAGTTCAGGTGTATGCATCATCAATCATCATCCCTGACAAAAGTCCTTGTCATTTTGGTCCAGCCATGATGACCACCATCTCTTTTTCTATGGCTGGTTAACATCCCATAGTGTCTCCTTGTCCAGGTGATCTGACTCCAGGATGCCCCCCTCCTTGCCTCATTTTCTATTCTTGATATCAATCACTCTCTTTCCTCTTGTGCCTTTCTTAAGGGTATCCAGTAGCTTCCTCGTCTGTTCAATTGGACTTGCTTTCCTTCATCCACTCCTGAGACCAATATATGATCAACTTATTGAAGCCATTCTGCTGGTCCTTTTGTCTCTTGTCTTTTCCCTGCATCCTTTCCACTACTCACTTTGCTTCTTCCCCACCCTTTACTTCTCATGTTCCTCTCCAAGTACCCACTCTGGTTCCCGACCACATTTTCTCTACCTTTCTACTATCTTCATATGTGTATTAATCATCTCTTTCATTCTATTATTGATTCTTAATGATCTTTCATGTCCAACATGAGTAACTCCTGCTCACAATCCCCTCACCAATCTGCCTCTATTTGCACCTTTCCCTGCTCACTTTGGCCTTCACTGAAAAGCTAACCAAAGCCCTACAATCATCACCCTCTACGTAGTTTTGCAGCACATCTGTTTCCTACCCTTTCCTTTGTACTCCATCATCTCAAGGTCCTTCCCTACCACACACACCTTCCTCCTAGTCTCTTACCTCCTAGCCCATCAACCTCCTTCATGTAACCCCTACATTTTTCTTCTTGGCCAAGCCACTCTTTACTTCCACTCCTGCCTGCTGCATCCTAGCCTTATGCTCCAGCATTCGGCTTATTTGACATCTTTAGTTTGTCAGTCAAAATCTCCTCCATCTGTTCCAATCTACTCAAGGTTGTTTTTGGAATCTCACTGGTTCCCTGCTTCCTAAAACATACCGCCTCTGCTAACATTTTTCATTTCATCTCCTTCTTCTGGAACACCAGGTATCACATTGTGTATATACCACCAGGTCCCACAAATGGTTATATACCTATAACTTTCTGCACTAAAGCTACCAGGCTCACTGGCAATCCTCTTCCCTTCTTTACATCCTTTTACCCTCTTTGCTTCCCTTTCTTACTGCAACACCAAAATCTCTCTGCCCCCTGCCTGGCCACTGTATCCAATTTTGAGCTGCTCTTGCAATCAATTTTTTTTAATTTAATAGTAACCCAATACAGCTTAGGCTTTTCACACATCAAAGAAGCTTGTATTGTTTAGATGCCTTTGGCTTAAAATTTCTCACTATTGTCAATAATGGGAAGCAAAACACTCCTGATCTCCATAATCACTTCCCATTTATTTATTTATTGCAACAAAATCCCATTTTCCTTAGTCCTACTTTTTGGCATGTATACCCCACCTACCCTCTCAGCCTTTGGGTTTCCAAAAAAGGACAGGCTTTTGCCTGGCAATCCGTTTCTCGGTCTAGAAGAGGGTGAAGTTTCTGTACAGCTTGCAAAATGTGAGAATCCGTTTTTTTGCTGTAATCGCCAAAAAAACAAAATCCCCACAGTTTCACCCAAATTTCCAGTTTTAGGGTGGGATAGCAAAACTTCGCCACAGTTGCAAATTTTCATGTCTTTTCGTAGAGAAAACTGAAAATTTCTTTTGCCATGTTCCTCAGTTTCACTGGTTGCTCAGGTTCCTCGACACTCCATGGGCTGTGTTTCCAGTTTCCTCTAATCTTGTGTCTCAGGGTGCTTTAGCTGATGTTGGTCACTTAAGTGCCAAGGCTTTCTGGCCTATAAAAGGCAATCTGAGAGGCAGTGAGATTACATTCTGATTCTCTTCACTGAGTAAGGCCATACAGTGCTTTAGAGGTCACTGTACCAGTGACTAAGAGACCTGGTGGTTCTATTGACTGAGAACACAGGAAAGCAGTGCTCCAGCATAAGTGACAGCACAAGATCTACAGCTATCTCACCAGTTTTAACCTGTTACCTACAACCGCAGGCTCTGCTGCTGCTGTGTTGCTTATTTCTCTGTCTGTGTGGTGTAGCTACTGTAATTTGTCCCCACTTTTGCGTATGTGGTGGTTGTAGCCCGAGGGAGTTGGTGTGGGGATGGAGGTGTGCAACGTGCATACCTATTTTAATTTCTGCAGGCTGTTTGCTTTGTTTCAGCCTTGTGGTTTTTATAGTTTTGTCTTGGTGGGTGGTTGGGCTGTGGATGTTCACATAGCATCTCTCTCATCACATCTCCTGTGGATGAAGTGTGTTTTGGTCCATTTATGCTACTAATTTTGATTGTTTTTCCTGTGTTTTTTTTCCCCTCTAGTTTCTCTCCTTGTACTAGCTTTTGTGTCCTCTGTTTACTCAAGTAGTGCCACCATTAGTTTCTGTTTTAGGGCACTATCGTTATTATCTGCACTTCCCAGAAATTACTTACCAGACGTTTTTTAGGTCGAGTCTAGGCAACGCGCATGCGCTGTCTGGAAGACCTGCTGTACTCTAAAATGACTTAGCTCCTGCCTGCTGGCTTACCATTGGCTCAGTGCGGTGTCCCTCTTTTTGCTGCATCCTAAATGGCTCATGCAGCAATATGTAACTTCCGTTTTCTCCCACAGGAGCACCGGCCAAGTACAGTTTTGTTCCACCTCCAATGTTCTTGTGTTATGTCGGAGAATGTTTTTTTTATTTTTATATTTGTTGTTGCCAGCCGCCATAGGGTAAGTTTCCTGAAGGGAGGCAGCAGCCTGCTGGAGTGCTTGAACTCTCCCTTGCCTACCTTGACTTGTGCAGTCTGCACACCCTGCCCATGGCAGGCTGCTCCTGCTGATGGCGGCGGGTGGGGAAAGATGCACTGCTGGAAGGCATACCACCAGTGGCTTGAGATTCCTGCTGTTGTCGGTGTGCAGAAGAGAACGCACTGCTGCATTGCGACATACACTTATTTTCATACTCAAATTGTGTCTGCTTATCATTATATCCAGGCTTGCTGTCCCTCTGAGGTGTGTTACCACCGCTATTCTACCATCTTTTAGAGAGAGACAAATGGATGCATTCTGAATTTCTGGAGAGAAACTTCCATCCTCCAGTGTATATCTCTTCTACTCCATATCCCCCTATCACTGTTACCAGACTCTGTAGGTTTTAGTTCATTTAAATCACAGCTTGCAGAGCTTATCAGGGTTGCTCATCTAAACCTTCCATACAGCCCTGCAGGGAGTAACACTCTGGTCATTAGGGTTATGGGCCTGGGATGGTATTCTCTCTCTGTCTTTCTATCACTGTTTCACTCACTTTCTCTCTTTTCGCCTCTTTGTCTCTCCTCTCTCACTCACCATTTCTGTCTCTTTTGCTGCTCTCTTTCTTTTTTCTTTCTTTTTCAGGATCAAATCATAGCTATTGTGGTATCTCTCCGGCCCTTTTTGCAGTGATGTGGACTGTGGCTGGTGATGTTACTTCAGCCCGCAGCAGAAATCTGGACTGTGGATAGTGTAGTCTCTGTCCTTCGGCAGGACTGTCTGCTGATGATGTCTCACTGGCTCTCATCAGACACCTGGTGCGAATTTTGATGTATTTGAGGAATTAATGTACTGCAACATATTGGTGGGAAACTTGAAGATTATGAATTGTCTTTGCATTGTCTCACCTGCGCTTCTAGTACTTACTTTTTTGTGTTAGTTGTGACTACAAGCTGTGCACCCAGATATATTTTGAATTGTTTTAATCATTTTTTATTCTGAACAATGCAAGGGTGTAACTAGTGTGGGCTCTTTGCCTTTTAATTAGGCTCTGCTGTGAGGCTGGTATATCCCTGGTTTGGGCTTTGAGCTACCTCAGAAAAAAGTGGGTGATTCTGATGCTTTGTGGCAGAGTGCTTTCTTTGCAACAGTCTGCATGCTGCTTATCTTTATTAGAGGGAACAAACTGTCGCTTCCGAGAATGCCATATATTCAGTGCCAGTACCTACAGCACAGCAAGTACCCTCAACCCTCAATCAATACGAAAGGAATCACTTCCGACTCGACTGTATTATAATGCACAAAAATAATTTTATTCAAAATCCACCTCGGTAAAAAATAGGCAACATGGACAGGTGAAATGCCCCACTACAATACACAAGCACTATTGTTTCTTGCACCTCCATGTGCCTTCTCAAGGAACCTTTATACTGAGGTCTGATACTGTGATTACTTTATGAAAATTGTTGAAGCTTTTAATGGTAGTCCTCAACTGGAGACCGGTTATTACTATTGTGGCTTTGCTACCTATTACTTCCAAAAAGACTACATACCACTCCACAACACAAAATACCATTCCACATAATTACACTCCAAAACCCAGAATCCCACTCTACACCATTCCAATCCACTCAATTACACATAATTACTATCCACATAATTCCACAACACACCATGTCACATAATTCCAATACACAAATCCACTGTACACCACACAATTCCACTCCACACAATTACACAACTAACTAATCCAATCCAACCCACATAATTTCACAACACACTCCATGCATACACTCCATAACACATTAGTAAAAAAACATTGCCATTTACAATGCCAATAGCTCCAGCAAAAACAAGACCCATTACATAAGTACAAAACATTGCCATTTACAATGCCAATTGCTCCAACTCCAACGAATGTGAGACCTATTGCATTTCCAATGCTTGTTTTGGTTGCTCCCTGTACCTACTCAAGCACATTGGCAAAGGCAATCTGTGTCGGATCAAGTCAAATTGGCATTGGCTGACAATAGACTCTGGAATAGGACAGTGAGGATTTAAATAGTGGCACCAGCAAGCAAGAGAGGCGTTCATCGTTGAGTTCTTTGGGTTTGGAGTAGGAGCCACAATCCTGTGAAAGCCTGCTGCATATTATTGGCCATGCAGACAATGGGTCACCGCAACAATCTGGGGCTGGGGGCGGTGATGTCCTGGCAACGCTTAAGATGGTGACCAGCAGAACTCTGCTGCCTTAGCGGAGCAGCCAAGTAAGACTTCTGTACCAGAATTCGGTTTCTTGCATATTTGACCACGAACGTTCTGCTCCAGAAAAGTCTGTAAGTGCCTGTTGATCCCCAGACAGGGCTCACTCCCAGCTGCTGGGCCTGCATCGCCCTCCTCTACAAAACCCTGTTGTGGGATTACTTCATTCTTGACCACAACCAACCAACATAGCTATATGGCCACTTTGTTGCAGACCTTTCAGTAGGGGTAATTTAGATTCACATTTAGGGACACCAGGTCAACTTGCCTCTTAAAAATAAAAACATTTCAGAGGGTTACCGGCATGCAGGGGCTACTGGTTCCATCCGTGGATTGAGGCCTTTTACTTCTGCTGTCCCGGGGCCCAACCTACTGTGGATCCTGGACTGCTGGGCCAAGAACTACCCGTCAGCAATTGACCTTGAGTGGTAGCATGGGTTGATTAGTCCAAGGCTTCATTTGGGGGCAGGTAGGTGCACGGTAAGCAAGGACACAAGACTCAAAACACAGTGACCCCGTATAATCTGGTTGTCCAATCCAATACTTACTTTTGGTAAGAAAATAAGTTTTTATTACACATGCAAGGTATAATAAAGCACACTAAATAATACACACTAAAGGCTCTCAGGTTGAGCCCTATATTGCTTTCCTAGGCAGTGTCCCCCGGGCCACACCTCCCTTCTCCACGTTAATAAACGTGTTCCTGGTGATTTACTTGAGGTGAACCCACAAGTGTTGCCCACACTAACAATTACCAACAAAGTCTCACTTTGACCCTGAAAGTTCAGCTCACTATGGATCTAATGTGGAAAGTTCATGCAAGTCTCAAAAGGCTTGAAGACCCTGCTCCAGTCTTACCCAGCTGCATCCCGAGTCTTCGGGCGGTCATAGTCGATGACGGTTTCCGGGTGCAGCAAGCAACTTCTCCTTCACGGTTCATGCAGGTAAGGTGATGGGGCAGCGGTGATGATGCAGGGTGACATTTGGTCTTGATCTTGAGTCTCTTGTATGATCGAGAGGGAGACTCCTCTAATCAGTACAATGGCCACAACCATCCCAGTGGCCCCCTCCTAGCACACAGGGGTCACAGGCAAGGGTGGCGGATCCAACAATGTCAGCTGTACCAGGCAATGTCCCCAGTGGTTTTGGTGGCCCCGTCCTGGCAGCCAGGGCTCATGGGCAAAGATGACAGCCCAACAGGTGTGCCTCAACGGGTGACGCACAGAAACTTCATGATGTTCCAGATGGGGTTGGGGAGGGGTTACCGGCTTCCACAAGAGGCAGATGGCTTTCTCTCGCAACAATGGTCATGACTGGACCGGACACCTCACAATTCACTCACTGGGATCCATTCACCAGGATCCCTGCTAAGCCTCAATCTCTCCAGGTTCTCTGCTTCTCCTCATTAGGAATACTGGTCTTGGCAGGAAGGCAGAAGGCTAGTAGTCAAGACACAGGGCAAGGTGATTTGGTTCCCTGAGTTTCCCCTCACCTAAGTGGGAGACTAGCAGACCTTGATACCCAGTACTGATTGCAGCAGCTAAAGTCATGGTCCCTTGCTCGCTGTCCCACTGGATTCAAGCTAGCCTGGCTAATGAGGGGTGATACCCCAAAACTATTCCCAGGATGCTTGTTTCTGGTCCTGTGCGGACCTGGCCTGGCAGTGTGGTCTGGACTGGTCCCATGAGGAGCAGGGTCAAGGCTGATTTACATCTGTCTGGGTCTAAACTGGGGTGTCATGGTGAGCAAAAGAATGATGGATTTAACCCAGATCTCTTGACTGGAGGTGAGTGTTTGAACATTTTTAGCACTCCGCCTATCTTCTTGTTGCCTTTACTATGTTTGCCCTAAGTGGCCAAGGGTATGCCCAGGCGTGGGCCACTTTCTCGCTGTCCCACTGGATTCAAGCTAGCCTGACTGATGAGGGGTTATACCCCGAAACCGGTCGCAGGATGCTTGTTTCCATTCCAGGGAGGACCTGGCCTGGCAGTTCAGGCTGGACTGTTCCCATGAGGAGCAGAGTCAGGACTGATTTGTGTACGGCTGGGTCCAAACTGGGGTGGTATGGTGAGCAAGAATGATGGATTTAACCCATATATCTTGACTGGGAGTGAGTGTTTGAAAAGTTTCAGCACTCCGTCCATCATCTTGATCAGCAGTGTCCCATGCAGGTAAGAGCGGTGGGGCGATGGGGCCGGGTGGTGGGGTATTTCGATGGACGATGACGAGGGAAAATTATTTATTTATTTTATTTTCCATTGTCTGACGAAATCCCCCCCACCCGGCCCCACCGCTCTTACCTGCACGGGCTGCGGCTGATCTTGGTGCGTTTGCTCTCTCCAATCTGTTCATCTCTGCCACCCGGTTCATCCTCCAGAAGAGAGGTTGTCTTTGAGGGGTTTCTCCCCTCCTGAGCCTGCACTTGCCTCTTTGGCCCCCTTGCCAATTTCCTCTTCTAGGCTTACAGGTTTACACTTGGCCACGGATTTGCAGGAACTGCTCTGGATGGTTCTGCCTTGCATTCTGCCACAGAGTCTGCTCCAGGGCTGAAGTGACCCCACATGTCAGGATCAGGCTGCAGATATGACATGACATCACACCAATTACCAAGAAGGGCTCGACTGAAGTAAGGGCCAGAACTATGGTACTGCACACCAATAGATCAGCGCTCACGTATGGAGTTGGACTCCCTAAGTGCACGGGTACTCTTGCCATGATTGGTTGCGGGCCAAGAAAAGGCCTCCATACGGTTCTAGCATCAGCTGAGTGGTGCTACTTGAAGTCGAAGTGGTGGTTCTGTTGGAAGCAGCACTGATGGTCCCAGTCAAGGCAGTGGTACTGATGGTTGAGGCAGCAGTCATGGTGATGGTGGTCACTGCAGGCTCTGTCACATTGTGGTGTCATAGCAGGTGAAGAATGATTACTGATGTTCCCAGAAAGCTAAAACAAACACAGTGGGAAAGATACTTTGATCTTACCTATTCAAGTTTTAGAGGGGCCAATTTCCATCGGAGGGTTTTTTTTAATGGTTGGATGCTGTACTTTACACCACATTTGGTGCATAAGATGTTTCTCGCTATATCAGGTAACTGACCAAACTGTGATCAGGTAGGAGATTAGCTACATATGTTTTGGTTCTCTAATAGCTTGGAGACATTCTGGAGAGAGTGTTCCAGGCAGTGGGCAGGATAATTGAGTTAAATATCCTCCCTTCCCCAGAAATGGCTTTTGGGATTATATGATCAAGAGAGGATAGGGCACTATAACACTGAGCACTTTGACACTGATTTAGATCTCGGCGGACGGGGTACTCCTTTATAAAGGTATTGGATTTCCTGTCCGCCGAAATATAAATCCCATAGACTATATTGGAATTTATATTTCAGCCGACGGAATATCCGTTACTGTTGGGATGGAGTAACCCGTCCGCCGAGATCTAAATCAGACCCTTTATATTTATAGCTATGCTTATAGCCCGCTCCCTAATTACTACGTATTGGAAATCCACTGCCGCCCTTAGGTTGGAAGAATGGGAAGGGAAAATGATGAAGAATAGCCAGAGGGAAGCTTTAGAGTTAATAGCTGCACTCTATACTTTAGGAAATGAAAGAATGGGCCTGGTAGCGGTAGGGTATGTGTTTTTCTTAAAGAGAGCACTGTTACTTAATACACTTTACAGACTGATGAGTACAGACCTTTTTTTGTAGGCCCTGCTGTTGTAATTAACTACAAATGGTCACATGATATATAAGTATCAGAGACAGTATGTTGCACTGTTATTTTAAACGCTGGAACTTTTGATGTTATGCACTTTAAATAAGTATGAATATCCGGGACTGTATGGTGCACTGCCACTTTCAATTCTGGAGGGAGGAGAATTTTGTTTTATTAACTTCCTTAGTGTTTATAATTTCCTAATAAGCCCTATGATGTTTATATATATTTGTATGACTATTTTGAGAGCTAGGAATTTTTAGAATGTTTGAAATATAAGAAGCGGTTTACTCCGCTTTGATCTCACTTTACCTGTACAAGAGCTAATTGTTTATAGATTTTGATGAGTATGTACTAAAACTTATCGATGGGGGTAGAAATATATGTTAGTATTAGAAGTAGTGTTGGTATATTTGAATGTTTAAATGTGTCCTTTGCCATTAAATTAGTTTCCCTGAATTAATGTACTAAAATTCATAAAAAGGAATTAAAAAAAGAAAGGATCCTCCGCAGGTTCGCTAATCCACAAAGGATTTACAAATAAGCAGTCAAGATACCTCAATAATTGTAACTTTTTGAAGCCTACTCAACATCTTTTCGTAAAGTCGATTTAAAAAAAAAAGTGCATAGATTTACACTATACCAAGCAAAGGTATGCAGATGAGGAAAGCTCTAGCTTCATTCCAAGCTGGTGTAATTCCGTTCAGTGCTTTTTGCTGTAGCAGAAAGTAAAGTTTGCTATGGGAATTAAAATAGAAAATATTCAATTTTGACCCCCTGTCATGTTTTTCCACCCTGGAGTGAACTGCGTAAAACTTGACATGCCGAAACTTAGGGGCCCATTACGATGGCGGGCGGCCTTTGTCCGCCCGCCACCGCAACGGAGCCAGGGACCGCCCGCTGACGTCGCGGCGGTCCCGCCCGGCACATTACGATGCGCCCGCCACACTGGCGGGCGCATCCCGCATAGTTTACATTGTGGCGGGCGGTGCTGCTAGCAGCACACGCCGCAAGGTACAAAATGCATGTTGTGCTTTTGCATGCACAACGTGACAGGCACCGCGCGGTGCCTGCCACCTTGTGCATGCAAATGCAGGGGGTACCATAGGTACCCCCATGTGCACCCCCACCCCCCAACATCCTGGGGGCCCGCAACGGGCCCCCAAATGCGAATACCGCATGCCTTTTCATGGCAGTAATGCCGCCATGAAAAGGCACCTCTCCGCCTACATCCTAATATGGATGGCGGTGTCTCACAGACACCGCCACCATATTAAGGCCGTTTACCGCACGGTCGACAAATCGACAAGCGGTAACGCGGCGGGCGGTATTTACATCCGCCGCTGACCCCCCGGCCATGCTAATATGGCGGGGGGTAAATGGGTGGCGGGCGGAGGGAAATGGAGGGCGGATAGCCACCGCCATGCGGGCGGTGGCGATCCGCCCTCCATCGTAATGACCCCCTTAGTCTCGCTACGTGATGTGAAAGGACCATGTAGATTAATCAAACAAAGCCAAAATAAAGAGAAATCAAAGAATCTCCTTTTCATTGGAAATTCAGACCTAAAAATAACTGTATAGTCATTATCACTGACTCTGTAATGTTCCTTATATAACATTGATATATTTGATTTGTTTTAAATTTGTGCTGATTTAGTGAGACCTTTTAAGGCGTGCGTACTTGAATCCACATATTTATTCAAATGTAATTAAATACTTGGTCCTTCCCATTTTTTTAAATTAGCATCATTTATTCTTATTAATTAGCCAATACCCTTATGTCTTTTAGTTTAAAGAAATACATATTTTCTTTCTTATATTCAGTTTTAGTTTAAAAAGAAACTCTCAATTTAATTTTAAACTAATTTTATTCAAGTATTTACACATGCTTGTAATTAGTTTTTATCCCTTTTTATACATTTCCATATTTTCAGATTTTATTATAATCATTTAGTATTTATCTTAGCCTATGTAATGATTTCAAATATAGTTACAGACACTATGATATACTGACCATGATCTAGTGCTCCCACAGTGTAGCAATATTGATGTAGTTGGTGTATACAATCGTTTTTCATATCTAAGCTTTGCCCAGTGGTGACTGCCTCATCTAACCCCTTTTAATCTGTCACCAGCTAGAAGCCTTGATCACTGTTTGTCGCTGTCACCTAATCCATTCTGATCTCATATTGTTGCTGGAAACAATGGGCCTCATTTACAATATTTTGACGCACAGCAGCCCAGCATACCTTCCTGCTGCGTTGCCGTGCGTCAAAATAAAAGGGCAGGAATGTGCCGTCTCTTCATGATATGGCGCATTCCTGTCCTTCTCCCTTGCCCCAGCGCCAACAAAGCAGCCGTGCGCCAGTGCAGACACCCTTGCATCATTTCGCAAGGGTGCCTGTTCTGAGGGGATGATTGTTTTTGCGCAGGAAGGCAGACCTTTCTGCACATAAACAGTCATTAAAGGCATGTTCCTCTTTCTTTGCATGCTGCTGCAGCTCGCATAGAAAAAGGAAAAAAACGAGGAGAAATTTAAGTATTTCTCCTTGTTGCGCCTCCTTACGCCTCCTCTGGGGAGGCGTAGGATTCTGACGCATTCCCAGGTTTACAAAATGTTGTAAATCTGGGAATGCATCAAGTTCCATGGATGTTGCGTGGGAACACCCACAGCAACACCCATGGAATGTCCCTTCTCAGCAGAGTTATGCGTGAAAGGGAAACATATTTACAAGGCCATGAAAAGTCACGCAGGGTGACTTTACGCTGCCGGTGCATCAGTAAAAGTGACGCACTGGCGGCACAATGGGCTTGTAAATAAGCCCAAATGAGAGAATAGGATGTGACGCGGCAGCCAGAGCTGCTCACTCTGGACTGGGGATCTGGGTTCGAGTCTCAGAGTTGGCACAACATCCTGTAATTCTGGGTAAATCACTTAATCTCCTCTTCACCATGGACAGCGCCTGGTTAATCTGCGCTAAATAAAAACAATGCATATATAAATGTACCCGATGGTGTCTCGCGCTGTACCTTTTTAGAAAGGCATCTATTTATGAATCGTTCCTGGCAGGGCTGTGTGGCAACATCTGCAAGACTGGCTTTTGGTGCAAATGTATCCGAACAGCTCAAAGCGGTGTATCTAGGTTGAGTGCAAATCTAATATCATTTTGCATATGATCGGGTTAATCCCCTTTTAATATCTGTCTGGCTAGGCCTAAAACAAATTTTGCATCTGGAGCTCTGGATTTTTCATGGATCACCAGCAGCTCTGTTATAGTCTTGATGATCACAGTGCAATTTGCAGGAGTGCGTCTGTTTGCTGCAATATGCAAATAGCAGCTCGTCCACGTGATGCACTTGGAACGTGATTGCTATCAAGCTGCTTTCGTGTGGCAAAGATAACCATGATAATTCCGTAATGGCACGGACAGTAACAACGATCTTGGACAGGGGCGTGACGCGGGCCCCTGCAGCCTCTGCAGCGCAGGGCCCCACAGCCCTTCAGGAAGCCCCACAGCCCTGCAGGAGGCCCCCATTTATCCCAAGGCCAACGAACATCTGTGAGATATGGCAGACTCGTGGGCCCCTCTGCAGGAGGCCATCATGTTGCTGTAGGCCACTGAATTCTTGCATTTGTTTATATAGGTTATCAGCAAGTCCTGAACACGGTGCTCATACATCTCATTATCGTTTGTCACTAAAAGGGCCAATGCCATCAGCATATTAATTCTCAGGTAGTGTGTGTTCTGTAGAGAAGCGCCATGCATTGCGGCGCTATGCTTTGAGGCACTTTTTCATCAAAGATGTCAAGCTGTCATGTGTCCCTTGTGAGTACTTTATCGAGGCAGAGTTACGTTTTGGTGTAGTCGGCACGTCAGTGCCTCACGCGGGGCACTCTTTTTAAAAACAATAAACTACAAGTTGACGTGTCACTTCCCCTTGCTTTGACAAGTGCTTCCATTACTCAGCAGACTTTGAAGCGTCCGTTCGGTAGAACAGCGGCCTGTTGATTCTCCTTTTAAAAATTCTGCTTTTCCATCTTGCAAGGGTATGGTGGACAACCTTTGCCTCTCATGGCTAAGAGCAATCACCGTAGAAGCTGTCCCATTATCATCCTTTCATTTCGGTGACCTCTGATCTTGCCACTGGAAAATTGCGTGCTGGAGAGATAATCACGAGGCTGTGTGAGTGAAGCTTGCTGATGATCTGAAAAAAAGTGTGAAAATGAAGAGAATAGCTAATCCTGCAAGCCTGCTCTGAGTACACATGCCCCTGGTTTATTACCTAGCTGCTTCACGCCTGTGTATCAAGATCCTAGGCTGGCCCCTGGCAGTGCCACAAGAACAGAGACGTCAGCGCTTTACTGAATGAATATCCGTCCAACCCTGGGAACTGGTGACTTCGCCGGAGAGAGCTGAGCAGCTCATTGAGCACTGTGAATGGGATCTTTGCTGTAGCTCAGTTGACCTTCTCCATGGTGGGGGAACTGGAATGCAGTGGCAGAAGCAGCACTCTATAAATGCCAGGAAATAAATAAATCCATCAGTAAGCCTGTCTTCAACTACGACCTCCGAATCCTTCCTCTTCCACCGTTTCTCAGCACTACTGCGCTGTCCAAGCACCAGGTCCCACCTTGTGCCACTGACAAAGAGCTTTTTGTGTACAGTGTACATAAACCTCAGGGCGACATCTGCAACCCAACCACGTCCACCTGTAGCTTTTCCTCCTTCCCCACATTGGATCCTGAGATCTCTGCTCCATCTGGGAGGGGGGGGGGGGGGGAAGGTTTTGAGTTATATTTGCATATAAAATAAACTGCTCCCTCTTCTTTTTAGGTGAACATTTGGGGTAAAGCTTACTACGGAAGTTTAGCAGTATGTCTGCAAGAAAGGAGAGGCATTGAAGTCGCAGCCTCCCCTTAGTACTGTCTGCTCAAACACACATTCTGGTCTCTAGAACCGGGCGGCAGGTACTTGAGATGATCACAGGTACTGGATTTAATAGGCCACTGGTGTCAGCAATACGGGAGACAGAATACTCCAGGTGAGGCTCCAAGACTGGACACTGCAATTCAGATGTGTCCTTTCCTCTAATGTGTACATTGTACATGTATTCCACAACTTTTATGGTATGTACCACTCTTTTTGCACCGCAATCTTCTTCTTCCTCTTCCCATGGACTTAGTAAATGATATTAAGGGATTTTTCGGGTACAGGTATAGGTAATGTTAAGGGTTAGTAAAGGATTTTTAGGATTCAGGGAAGAATAGTCATGATCTTCATCATAAAAACTTGATTTCGGCCTGTATGGCCATAAAAGCACAGATAAAAATACAATATATTACATACAACTCATACAAGATATCCATTGATCTGCGTGAGGGACCAGATAGCACATTATTAATATAAAATTCCATTCTAATTTACTTAGAGAGATCGACTCTCTCTCTCACTAGCCTTACCACAGGTATAAGAGACATAAAATACTTGTACAATATGCGGGCAACATGAGGCCTTTACATTAGCCAAACAAATAAGGTTCAGTAAAGTGCATATACGCAAACAGTGGGGTGGCTTTTACAAAAAGTTGTCTTTGCTCAAATAGGAATCTCAATAAAAGTACATGTGCAAAACTTTGGACAGCATGGTGGCGTTTGCATTATTTGAGAAGACAGTGTCAGTTAGATGCATAAGCAGTACCTAGTTAGGGTGATGACCATTACAATAATCCTAAATAATTCAACTGAACCACTGAACTGGCTTACAGTACCAAAAAAAGTGCCCGTGCAACACTTCAACAGCATGGAGGTTTTTGCTTTAAACTTGAACCGCGCATTCTAAAATGCATATACAAAACTTAGGTGGTACGGAGGTCATTACAGTTACAAAAAAAAAAAAAACATTTTTAAAACTGTCATGGTAACCCTCGCCTGCCAGCATTCTCAATGGTTAAGAATAAAAAAATATAAAAACAACAGTTTATACAGCACATAATGATTAAAAAGGTGAACATAAGAAAGTCATCAATTTATTTCATTCATTTTTAAAAAGGAGAGAACGGGGCCCAATTTGCATGATGGATAAAAATGAGCCAGGCAAACCTATAAAATCTTCTTTAGGATAGCTCTGCGGGTGCACCACATGGAGAATAGAAAGCGTGAGATAGAGAACACAATGGGCATGTGGGTATCATATTTAAATAGCCTAAAAACCTCGCTATAATGTCTGGACCCCATGTTTCTACATAGCTGAAGCAGCCATCGAATCCTTGCCCTCCTATAACCTTGACAGAAGAATAACACATGAAATTCTATCTCATCTGCATTATTACAAGCTGGACAATGCAGACTGGGTGAACCCACCCACTTGTTAGTAAAAGTACGCAGCGGGAGCACCCCATGTCTGAATTGCAGGTATATCTTCTTCGCGAGGAGCGGTTGGATGTCGTCCAAAACCAATTCTACACTGTATTGGTCTTTTACTTCCAGAAACCCAAGGGTCAATCAGCCAGATATAGACCTCCTCTGTAACTGTGCGAGTTTATGTTCTCTATAACTCTCCATTAGGACCTTTCTGGAGGTCACGTGGCAAGTTTCTTGTGCATTATTCCACAGGTTACCCCTACCCATGGCCTCACAGGTGTTCCTAATATATGCCAACCATGACAGTTTTCCCGCACCTTGTAGGCTCATAACTTCACTCAGCTCATCCCTGTATGGGGCCAATTTGGGGGTGCTCCACAGACGTCGCCAAAATAAAAGAGG
This sequence comes from Calotriton arnoldi, assembly GCA_963921515.1. Classification (NCBI taxonomy): domain Eukaryota; kingdom Metazoa; phylum Chordata; class Amphibia; order Caudata; family Salamandridae; genus Calotriton; species Calotriton arnoldi. The sequence continues at coordinate 648,393 of CAWUFW010008210.1, forward strand.
TCTGAGAGCGGCTTCGTCTACGATAGGTCTAATCCCAAGGTCCATTCGGAGAGGTGTTAATGGGGAGCTAGAGGGAAGACCCATAAGTTGCCTAGCGAAAGAATTCTCAATATGCAATAAGGAGCCAGGTGAGCAATGACCCCAGATTTCAGCACCATACAATGCAGCACCCCTGGCCTGTACTTTGTAGGTTTCATCGCCGGGCCAACCCTTTTGTGGGTGCAGCTCCTATATCTATCCTATACCTTTGAAATGCCCCCCATTGTCCGAGCCAACTTTAAACTTGCTTTCTTTATTTGTGCACCCCAGTCCATTTTCTCAGTAAACGTAATCCCCAGGTACTAAAAAATGGATACCCTCTCTAGTGGTCTTCCATCCAGACGGGGATTTGGATGGGTACTATTGCTCACATTAAATACCATATACTTTGTTTTTGGGAGATTAATCTCCAAACCACAGCCTTGGCGAACGCCTCTCTCTATAAGCAAAGGGGCTGAGAGTTCACCGTTTTTACCATACCTAATTTGAGCAAAGTTGTCCTCATGTAAGTGTTTCAACTGATGACAAAAATACTCAGGGACTCCCATAGCCAATAAAATTGACCATAGTTTATCCCTCGGTACCAAATCAAATGCAGATTTGAGGTCCACAAATATTAAATAGAGGCAGCCACCCTCTATGCACACAGTTTTCCAATATAATAGTTGTAGCCTAAAAATTTGATCAGTTGTGGAGATCTTCACTCTAAACCCGGCTTGGAGGGGGGTAAGAATATTATGCTCCTCCATCCAGGTCTGGAGTCGCCCCAGAAGTACGCGAGCAAATATTTTCTGGCTTACGTCTATGAGGCCAAAAGGGCGATAGTTGGCAGGAATGAGCGGGGAGCCCTTTTTAAAGGAAGGAGACCTGGTGGTAGGAATTGCCATGTCCTGTAGGATGGCATTGAACAAAGACCACAAGTAGGGGGCCAGACAGTGGGCTCAGAACGAAAGAGGTCCCCAGGGATCTTATCCAGCCCTGGAGCCTTAGCTGGTGTTATCTTGCCCAGTGCATCAGTGATCTCCTTAAGGGAGATCAGAGGGGTAACTAGAGAAGTTGGCTCAGGGGGCATAAGAGCGTTGGCCACTGGCCCGTCATCATCCTCTACCCTTAGGTATAGGGATTCAAAATGTGCCTTCCATACATCCTCCCCAATATTGGGTTCTATAGCCGATTTACCTTCTTGGGATCCCGAGTTAATCACATTCCAAAAAGACCTCATGTCGTGATTGTTTAGGGCACTTCTAAGAGTTTCCCATTTTTGGCACTCCCAACTGCTTTTTGCCTTTGCGATGGCGCTTTTATAGACTGCCCTTACTTCTTTGATCAATGACCTGTCAATGACTTTAATAGCAGCAATGAGAGCAGACTTAGCTGCACCACAGCTTTCATTGTACCACGGGTGACGAGGTTTTCTAGCCACCCTAGGCCTTTTGTTAGGGTGAAAAATAGTGGCCATAGTGGAGAGTAAATCTTAGTGGTTGTTGAAAACTTTGGAATGGGAAATTGGGATGCCGTTGGTCGCTGTGAGTTGGTTCGCAACCATGAGAAATGGGATGATTAATTGGTATAGGGAGGCCAGCTTTTCTTGCAATTGGGAAAGTTCCTCCCAACGAACTCTCTTCCCTCCACTGAACAGTGTTAATCTAGGGTCAGGTGGTGATGATGTTTCAGATACATTCTTAGCACATGGCGAAATTACCTCTATGACTAGAGCATTTTGGTCACTGTCATAACGGGGCATGATTTTAAAGTCTAGCACCCTGTGCCAGGATTTGGTGTCTACCAGAATGTAATCTATAATAGAGGCGTGCCCCGGTCTATTGAAGGTGTAATTTCCCGGGGTATCAGATATTGTACGACCATTGCACGCTCTTAATGAGAGATTCAGTGTGAGGGTGTTCATCTGCAACACCAGTGGAGTCCATGCCCGTGTTGGCAAAATGTTGGGCTCTGGAATAGCCCAATGTAAGTTCTCGTCACTGGAGTTGCCTGTGACCAAGCCATTCAAAGGTTCGAACTGGCAGTTGAAATCCCAACCTATGATTACCCAAAAGTTGTCAGGGATTGTTAAGAGGAGGGTAGTCAGTTGGTCAAGAGTTGTTGATTCTTGGGCATAACAAACCGGCCGTGAATAAACAATCAGGGCAATTCTGACGTTTGTGGAGAAGGTCAGGAAGATACAGAGAATGTCTCGTAATGAAATCTCTATCTGTTTCGCCACACAGCCCAAGTGCACACCAACCCAGGTGCACAGTCCCCCAGATGGCCTTCCCCTGCCCTAGTGAGTAGCTGGAATGCTGAATGATGCATAGCCCAGTCTGTGTGTGTCCACCCTAGCCCAAGATTCCTGGAACAAGCAGATCTCATGTTGTTCAATAAATAGCCCCCACTCCGGGTTATCTAATTTGGAAGTGAGTCCAGCTATGTTCCAGGAAAGAAACTGCAGCCTAGAAGGGCTCACACGATTAGCTGGACTGAGGGACTGAGTATCACAGTTCATTGTGTGGCCCTGGGGGGGTTGTTTAGTCCCCTCCGGCCCCATCGACCTTGGGCCAGTGCTGGATGCATGATGGCCAGCTGGGGCGGGTGGGAGATATACAGCTGCCAACTGTTCAAATTTAGTTACCTGTGAGCCGTGTTGGGTGAATCAGGCAATGGAGGACTAGTAGGGACCTTCTTCTGTTTTCCACTTTCTACTCCTCCCTCTCCACCCACGTGTGCCATCACCTGTACCCCTTTCTGCTTCCGGTTCCCTCTCAACTGTGCGGACTCCCCTTGTTGGAATATGCCCCCTGTTGTCTCCTTTCAGCGGTCTGATCTCTCATGTGGGGGTCCAATGCTCGCAAGTCAATCTACTGACTCTAGGGGGCTGAATCTATTTGATACCGATAGGTTATAGATTAATGGGCTTGGTTGGTCCTGTCCCAGAGTAGCATATTGCTTGTTCTGATTCCATACCCCCCTCTCGTGACCATCTCTTCTTCTATTGTGTGGTGTAAGCCCTGGGGGAAAAAAGTAACCCAAATGAGAAGGACCCAATACCCCACTTCTCCCTTTGGTGGCTACGATCTAAGAGAGTTTCCATTGTGTTTCTGAAATTTAACACAACACAATCCCCAGGGACATCTTTCGGCCTCCAGTCCACCTAACCCACCCTACGTGTCAGGAGAATTTCATTTGCATCTTTATAAGAAAATTGCCTGTGTTTAGCTAACCAGAAGATGCATTTATTTTTAAATCAAAATGAGATTCCCTACATCTCTTGTTCAACTCTGGAACTCCTGTTAATATGATTACATAGGGTGTTAAGGCCGGGGGAAGATTAATGCATGGCAGAACTGGCCCAGTTTCAAGGCTTTCTTCTCGAGGGGCAGACCTTGCGCCACCCCTGTAACTAGACCCTTGTTGGGAAAAGTCACATGCTTGCAGCCTTACTGTAGGAGGCCTATTAATACTTCCTATCTCTGCCCCTTGGGTGTGCCCCTGACAGTGGGTTCTGTCATCTATTCCTAACTTCACTGGGTTACTCAAGCGTTTACCTACGCCCTCCTGATTAATGTGGTTTGCCGTTACGGTGGTGGTCGTGTTATTTGTCGCTAAGGGTTCCGACCTAATAATGGGAAGGGTTGGTTGCGAATTCACAAGGTTTACCGACTCCTTCCCCCTTAAGATTACCTCTGTCTCACACACCCATAGCTCAACCAATGTTGAAAGCTTGTCTACCCGCTCCAACAAATTATTAAGTTCATCCTTCACAATGGTCCTTACTTGGACCTGTAAATCCTCCACCAAGTTGGTCACCCATGCTGGCTGCTCCATGCCTCCTTGAGATAGAGCAGAGTCACCAAACATCACGTGATCCACGGGGCGTTTCTTGCGTTTAGGCCCCACGGTTGCAGCGAGTTTATGTTTCCCTTTTTTAGCATGGGCACCCTCCGGATGTAACTAATTGATAAGGGGTAGGGCTAGATCTGGAGTTAGTGATAGGCGCCTTTCAGTCAGTTCAATTTCCGTGGCAACTACGCCTATTGCCCTCTGCAGCATCCTATCAATTGAAGTTGGTTGGGGGGACGATACAGGTTGCAAGGGTGCCGTTTGAATTTTCCCCATGCAGGTGCACTTTCCCATGTTTGCAGGTGGCGTGTGAGAACAACCCAGTCCTTTTTAATAGCTTGATGGCCACGGTCGGGCATCTCAGTAATTCCTGCTAAAGGTGATTACCCAGTAAAAGAGTAAAAATTGTGGTTTAGGCAATAATGGGCAAAGATGTAAGCAACCACAGGGAGACTAAAGCTGCTTACAAATACTGAGGCAGCAATACGGCGCAACAGGATGATAAATTCACTGACCTTGGCTCCTTTGCTAGGTTGAAACTTCAAGTCCAGGATTCTCCAGTAGCAGGGCTCAGAGGGGTGGCCCAGCCCAGCCTCCTCCGGGCTCTGATAGCATTCTTGCGGGCCTTTTGTGCACCTTTGGGTGCAGGAGCACATCGTTGGCGGCACTCAGCCACTTAGAATGCCGGGCTTGGCAGTCCCCCAGTCCCGCTCACTTCCAGTGCGCTCTGTGACAAAGGATAGCACAGGGTGTTTATGGTTCAGGTATAAGTATAGGGATTAAATTAGAATTAAACATACATTTACTGTAATTTAAATAGTTAATAAAAAGAAGGGTTTACCTCTCTAACAAATAAATCTGCATATATGTATGCATATATATATTTATTGAAAAAAACAAAGGTTAAAGTAACGTTATAGTTAGGTGAATTCGTCAGTGTCAACATTCACACTTTGAACTAAATAAAAATATAGAAATTCATGCTATAGTTAGCAGTGCTAACTATAACTTGTGCCACTACTTTGGACTGCTTAAGACCTCACATATGACATCACTTATGACAGGTTCTAATACATCATTTATGACATCACTGATGGCATCTCATATTACATCACTGATGACATCATCCAAGCATCTTTTTTACACATTGCTCCTTAAACGGTTATACCAGCGCCCCCCTCTCCCCAAGCATCTTTAGGCCCTGGTGACCCCATCCCCCAGGGCGGTACATATAAGTTAAAAGGGGAGGGGTGGCCATGTGGCTCCCCTCCGAGAGCCTCTTTAGGCCCTGGTGATCCCATCCGCCAAGGCTGTACATACATGTTAAAAGGGGAGGGGGCCATGGGGCCTCCCTCCCGAAACCTGTGAGGCCCTCGGTACCCCATCCACAGGGCCATTTGTATTTTTAATTAAAGCGGAGATGGTCCCCTCGGGCCACCTCCCAAAGCCCTGTTAGGCCCTGGGGACCACATTCCCCAGTGCCATTTATAAAACATAAAGGGGATGGAGGCTGTGCACCGCCTCTCCCTGAGCCATTATCAGCCTTGAGGACCCAATTACCCGGGGCCACTTATTTAAATAAATGGCAAGGGGTCACGCAGCCCCCTTCCCCAAGACTTGTTAGGCCCTGGAGACCCCATCCCCAGTGTAATTTCTAAAAATCAAGGCAGCCCCCCTCCCTGGGCTGGTTCTGTCCCCAGGGGACCTCATCTCCCATGGCCCAAAGTGAAGTTTAGGGGGAGGGTGGCACATGGCCCCCACGGGCTGAGTTCACCCTGGGGACCCCATCCCCGGGGCTCTCCACTGTAAAAAGTGGGTGCCTTGGCACCTACCATAATCCCATTGTGGACAATGGGAAATCCCCAAGTCCCCGTGGCACCAGCCGGCTCCCCGCACACAGCGGGAACCGGCATTGCTCCCACCTGCAGAGAGCAGCTCCCAATGCTTATTGCAATATTTTGATCTGTGCCCCTGACCATTTTAGTGCGGGCAGAGAAACAGATCAAAAGTCCGCTTCCTGTGGGCGGGAGCATTTTCAAAGCTCCCGCCCTGGTGTTTGCTCCCACTTGGTGGGAAAATCACAAATGCTCCCACTAAGCAAGAGCAAACACAGGTTTCCCTGCCTGCACCGATGTGGGCAGGGAAATCGCTATGTCCCGGGGATGGGATCCCCAGGACATAGCTTGTGAGCCGGCCCTGGGGCATGGGGTTCCCAGAGCCATTAATGGCTCAGAGAGGTAGGCCTAGCGGCCCCCCTCCCTTCAACTAATCAGCCCCAGGGGTTGGCTCCCTAGGGTCTTTTGAGGTTCAGTGTGGGTGCAGTGTGACCCCCATCCCCGTATAAAGAAAATTTGGCCCTGGGGTAGGCTCCCCGGGGCCTCTGATGGCTCGGGGAGGGAGGCTGTATTGTCCCCTCCCCATATAAAATCCTTTTGGCCCCCAGGGTGGGGTCCCCGGGGCCTCTGGAGGCGTGGAGAGGGGGCCGCATGGCCCCCTCCCCATATAAACTATTTTCAGCCCTGGTGGTGAGCTCGCTGGAACCACAGCCACCCTCCACGTTATAAACACAGTCCCGGAGATGGGCTCCTGGGGCATTAGGTTATTAAATGCAGCCCGGCTGCCTTGTTTTTTTTCCTAATCTCACATGAGTCTCGTGAGATCACAGCATTTTGTGCTGATTTTTTTCTGGGCCCCGGAAGGAGTTCCTCTGGGTCCGCCCCCACAGGATATAGGGAGTCAAGTTATTCCTATTTGTCCCTTTATATTATTATTTTTTTTAACTTCAGGTCTCTGAGTCCTGTAATGGCTGCCAGCAACCCTTTTCTTATGTTGCTGGCAGCCAATCAGAGCGCTCGCTCCCGTTGGAGCTTGACTCTTGCAGGAGCAAGATGGCCCAAGGGAAATGAAGCTCTATTTTTAAATTGGCATTCCTGAGACAGTCTCTCAAGACTCTCGAGGACCCAACCATCCAGATAAATAGTTATTTTTGTCCCTTAATGTCATGTGTCCCGTGGAGGCCCGTAGTCATTTTACATATGTTAGCATGAGCACGTTTCAGGCTGCTCTCTGCTTTGTGCACGTTACTATACAAATGCATTTTGCTTTGTGCACTGCTGTACTTTCACACAGACCCTGCCATTGTTTTTGCGTTCTGTTCTTTCCTAGGATTTAGTCTGAACACTGTGGACAAGGTCAAACAACAATGCCCCTTGTTACTCTGTTCTGGTCAGACCCTAGCACCTAGACAAAACACATGAATGCAGCTTTTGTTTGGGAACACGTACCCTTTGTCATATAGGTGTGCACAGATACGCAAATACACACTTGGAGAGAGATTTTGCAGGGAAGAGATCGCGACTACACCTGATAGGTAAAACTTTCATCTGTGCATGCTAAGGTACGGGGTCCTCTACAAACACCCAGAGATCTTTTGATATATAATCACTTTTCTTCTGTAGAAGGGGAGGGGGGTTAGTCTACCCTGTTTAATATCATAACAGCTCCTTTTATGATTTATGGATTACTTTCTATGCTGACCGTATTTATGTTAGGCATTTTCCTACTTATTGTGCACGTATACTGCATACTAGATAACCCTGGGCGGAGTTCGCGGAGTTGCACTACGCGGAACACCGCGAAGTGCAAAAAAACCTCTGTCGCACTACGCAGAGTTCCGGGAGCGGCGGAGTATAATAGAAAAATGCTGTTCGCGGTGATTGCACAGTGCCGGATGCTTGTCCGCACTGTGCAATCATTGCGAACGGCACCATGCACAGCGCAAGCTTTCCTTTTCTGCCGCTCGAGTAGATTTTTACTCGAACAGCGGCTTTCTCAACGCGAACGGGTAGTTTCTCAACGAGAGCGGTCGCCAGCATACGCGACCACTGGCAATGAGAAACCTGACCCCCCCGCGTTGAGAAATCTCGCTGGGAGGTTGATTTTCCTCGCTCGCGGTCGCCAACTTGTCGTTGACGAATGCGAGCGAGGAAAAAAACTACGCTACGCAACGCGAAGCGGAGTTTTTGGGAGCCCCGGCGATCTCCCCGTAACACGGAGTGCAAAAAACTCCGCAAACTCCGCGAGCGGAGCGGAGTTCACCGCCCAGGCCTAATACTAGACCACAATAGTTAAACTAAATATTTGAAACTTTTTTCTTGTCTCTGTCAGATCTTATTGTGGACAAGTATGAGTGTGAGAGCGAAGGGGTGTGTCCTGTCACTGTGATTCCTGAGAGAGTCAGGTGTGTTTTGTTCTGGTGTCAAATCACTTGTTCCTCTGTAAGTGAGTAGGAGGGCAAGTGAGACACTATAGCAGGTCTGTCCGGGCTCATGAGTACTAAGGTGGTAGCATGACTCAGTCCCTGCCTACTAAGGTTCTATCGTCCCAAGCATAGTCTGAGAGTCTGCAGAATCCCTGCAACATGGCACCGCCGTTTGGTCTGGTACTTATTTGCGGGACCCCTGAGTAGCACTTGTGCCTATTCACAATATCATTGCTCCATTTCCCAGAGACATCCATGGTGTGGGGGCTTTGCCTTCTCAGTTAGTAGGGGCTTGCTGTAGATTTTTCAAGCTTGAATTTCAAATGGTTTTTTACCAACTTTGTACTACCATTTGAATCCCAGATATTTGCTTGTGGCAAATCCTGTTGCGATTCCGGCACATTCCTGCGCAGTGGTTACTCAACGCTTGTTACAGCATAGTGCCCCCACTGCGGGATCTGCTGTTGTCTTTGTGGTCGTGACGGACCCTGCGTACCACTTTGAGGTTTTTTACTCCTGGGTTACATTCCCCGCTGTTGATGCGAATGATTATACTTTTCATACTTATACTGTGGCCAATGTTCCTGCAGCTTATCGCTCTTATGCGGTCATTGAGCTTCCTTTTATGGCCTGGGAGCACCAGATTTGGTTTAATGGCACCCTTCCCCATCCTAATGCTACTGTACGAATGGGCCCCTTAAGTACTGACGGGGCCACATGGCCTGTGTTTGCCGGTTTTACTCCATACCCGCATTATGCCAACGCCACTGTGGCTGAGGTACATTTGCTGTATGCTCAGTGTTGGAAAGTGGATTATTAGTAGTGGTAAATATGCATATACCACTGGCAATAAGGCCACTAACACAATATAGGGCTGAGAATAGGTCTTAGAAAATTATTCCCATGCTCAACCCCGGTAGCTTGGCTGGGAGCAGGCAGGCTTAACTTCAAAGACAGGAATAAAAAGCATTTAAAGACACTAATTCAGTAAATAATTAAGACAAAACACACAATAAAAATCCAACACCAATTTATAAAAATAGGAAATATTTTTATCTTTAAAATGACACCAAAACGAAAAAATCCAACGCAGAGAACTGGAGATATGATTTTTAAAGATTTAGCACAATATAGCACACAGAAAGCTAAAGCACCTATTGGGACATCTGGTCATGCTAGACCGGGACAAAGTCAAAATTTCAGGCCAACCATGATGGTGCCCTGCGCTGCTACCCCTCACAGTAGGTCTTGGTCAAAGTTTTTACCTTCTGACTTAGAAACTTTTCTGGAGCTTTTCTTCTCATGGTCCCTTGAAGCTTTCAGCCAGTCCCGATTCTGTGAGGGTTCGCCGGCTTGCCTTGCGACGAGCTCCTGGTCAAAGCTGTGGAAGTCCGACCTCCGGAGCTTTCCAGTGGGACTAACCAGGGATCCAGGCCGGCTCGCGGCTGGACTCTCGCGGTTGGTCCCAGTCACCTCTCCTTCAATCAAACCTAAAAACCTTTACGGAGCTTTTACTTCAAGGGTCCCTCGCTGCTCTTCACCAAGCCTGCTTCAGTGAGGTTTTGCCAGCTTGGGTTTCTGGCAACTCCTGGTCAAACTATGGAACTAGGACCTCCGGAGCTTTTCAGTGGGACGAACCTGGACGGCTGTTCGGTCGCCGTCTTGGCTGGCCAGGTCGAGTCGGTCCACTTATGGAGCTTTTTTTCAAAGTTGCTCCAAAATTTTTCAAACTACTGGAACTTCTTCCTGAAGTTTCTTTGAGGGTCACAAAGTGTCCAACACTTCTCCAAGGGTCTCGAAGCTCCAAGATGGTCCTTGAAAGTTTGGGACTTCAGTTCCCACAATCCACTTGGACAAAACCTTTACAAATCCTAGGGAGTCCTTGTAGTGATGATCCAGGTGAGCTCTGTTAACCTGTAGGGAGTCCACTCTTAAGTCCTTTTGAAGCACAGTAGGCCACAGGGCTGTTGTTCCAGGTTGTGCAGCAGGCCCAGTCAATCAGAGTGCAGGGCCTGGTTGGCACAAATCAAACTTCTCAGCATGGACCCTTCTTCTTCTTCTTGCTTCAAGCAGCAGATCTAAGAGGCTCTGCCCCTCTTAGATACTTATTCCAAGTTCTCTGGGTCAAGCAGGAGAGCACTCCTGTTCAATGAGGTGTAGGGCAACACCACAGAGTATGACCATGTCCTCTAAAGTGTGGCACTATAGTCTCCCAGAGAGCACTATACCCTAGTGTTTGTAGGTGTATTCTAAGTGCCTTTTCAGCATTTCCCTGGCCCTGGGCCTGGTTAGGCAGAGCCCAGGGACAGTCAGAGTCAGTTATCACCAGTACCAATCAGCAAAAAAAAAATGGGTTGCCCAGGACACAAGGATGACTTTGAAACATAGCCCCCCCACAAACAAAAGGTAATTTGTTACTGACCTACACCGTGGTAGTCCTCTTCAGCTAAGTGGAACAATCTGGAAAGTCAATCAGCATTTTCATGGGCAACCCCAGGTATGTGTTCACTGTAAAGTCCATTCCCTGTAGAGAAATGGACCACCTTAACAGCTTGGGATTCTCCCCTCTCATCTGCAAGAGCCATCTGAGAGGCCTGTGGTCAGTTTGAACACGAAAGTGAGTCCCACGCAAATATCGTCTCAGCTTTTTCAGGGAACCAAACCACAGCAAAAGCCTCTCTCTCAATGGCAGTCCACCATCGCTCTCTGGGAAGAAGTCGCCTGCTAATAAAGGCAACTGGCAGATCAAGGCCTTCTTCATGTAGCCCCAATCCCTTGTTCTGAAGCATGTGTCTGAGCCACAAATTCTTTTGTGTAGTCAGGGGCCAGCAGAACTGGTGCTGAACACAGGGCAACTTTCAGAGTGTCAAAAGCCTTCTGACACTGTGAGATCCAATCCACGTTTTTGGGCCTCTTCTTAGAAGTCAGTTCTGTCAGGGACCCCACAATGGTCCCATAATTTTGAACAGACCTTCTATAGTATCCTGTCAGTCCAAGGATTGCCCTGACCTGAGTCTGGGTGACAGGGGCTGTCCAATCCAAATCTGTTTGAATCTTGGCCTGGAGAGTCTGTATCTGGCAGACCAGGTGGCCCAGATACACCACAGAACTCTGCCCTATTTGGCACTTACTTGCCTTAGTATTCAGGCATGCCTGCTGCATGGCCTGCCTGAAGCACTTCCCTCAGGTGGCTTAAGTGATCCCCTAGGTAGAACTGTATACAGCTATATCATCCAGATAAGCTGCACTGAACTTCTCTAACCCAGACAGGACCCTGTTCACCACCCTTTGGAAGGTGGCGGGTGCATTCTTTAAGCAAAAGGGTATTACATTGAACAGATAATGTCCCTCTGGCATGGAGAATGCAGACCTCTCCTTTGCTCCATTTGTGAGGGCAATCTGCCAGTTGCCTGAAGACAAATCAAAAGTACTCAGGTACTGAGCAGCCCCTAACCAGTCAATGAGCTCCTCAGCTCTAGGCATAGGGTGAGCATCAGTCTTTGTGACTGCATTCAGTCCTCTGTAGTCCACACAGAACCTTAACTATTTTGGTCCCCACTGGGGATTAGGTTTGGGACCCAGCATCACTGGACTGACCCATGGACTTTCAGGTGGTTCAATTACCCCCAACTCCAGCATTTAGCTACCTCAGCTTTAATGCGGACTCTAATATGGTCAGACAACCTGTACAGTTTATTTTTGATAGATAGGCTGTCACCAGTATCAATGTGGTGCACACACCACCCAGTAATGCCTGGGGTCAAAGAGAACAGTCCAGCAAACTGCTCCTGCACCTGCTTGCAGTCTCTGTGCTGCTAGTCTGTCAATATGGGAATGAGTACCACTCCATCCACTGACTCATCTTGCACATTATTGGAGAGGAGGTCAGGCACTGGTTCAGTTTCCTCCTCCACTCCCTTATCAGTGACCAGTAACATGGTCATATCTGCTCTGTCATGGAGGGGTTTCAATCTGTTCACATGCAGGACCCTACGAGCGTTCGTGGGGGTGCCAAGTTCAACCAGGTAGGTAATCTCATCCTTCTTTTCTAAGACTGGTTAGGGCCCACTCCATTTGTCATGGAAGACCCTGGGAGCCACAGGCTCCAACACCCACACCAACTGTTCTGGAGTATACTCAGGCATAGTAGCCTTCTACCAGTGCTTCATGAGCCGTTGACTGGCCTCCAGTTTTCTGCTTTCTTTATATGTGTACTCTGTCATTCTTGATCTCAGGTCTAGCACATAATAAAGCACATTGTCCTTTGCTTCTTTGAGAGGCTTCTCCGAAGACTCCCTCAGCAGGCACAATGAACCTCACAGGTTGCCCAAACAACAACTCAAAGGGACTGAACACAACCCAACCCCTTTCTGGGAAACCTCCCTGTAGGCAAACAGTAGGCCTGGGAGGAGAACATCCCTTCTCTTCCTGAGTTTCTCCAACAACCCATTAATTATGCCCTTCAGGGTCTTGTTAAACCTCTCCAAGAGACCATTTTCTGTGGTTGATAGGGGGTGGTAAACTTGTAGTTGACACCACACTCGTCCCACATCGCAGTCAGATAGTTGGACAGAAAGTTTGTGCCCCTATATGACACCACCTCTTTTGGAAACCCCACTCTGGTGAACACACCAAGCAGTGCTCTAGCCACTGCAGGAGCATCTATGATTTTAAGAGGGATTGCTTTAGGGTACCTAGTGGCATGGTCCACTACCACCAAGATATACATACTCCCTGATGCAGTAGGTGGGTGCAGGGGACAAACAATGTCCATCCCCACTCTTTCAAAAGGAACCCCAACCACTGGCAGTGCTATCAGGGGAGCCTTTGTCTTGCCCCCTGCCTTGCCACTGGCCTGACAGGTGACACAGGAGCTGCAAATCTCCTTTACCTTTTCAGACCTGTGGGGCCAGTAGAAATGGTTCACCAACTGGTTCCAAGTCTTTGTCTGTCCCAAATGTCCTGCCAAGGGGATATCATTACCCAAGGTCAGGATTAACTCTTTGTACTTCTGGGGCACCACCAACCTCCTGGTGGCTCCCTCCTTGAGTTTGCTGGCCTCAGTATTAAGCAGTCCATCTTCCCAGTAGATTCTGTGAAACCCACTGTCACCCCCTTCTTCCTGCTTAGAAGCAATCCACCTCAAGCTCTAAAGGGTGGGACAGTCTCTCTGTCCCTTACTGAACTCTTCCCTGGAAGGTCCTCCTGTTCCTGTCTATTCTGCCAAATCTGACAGCTCTGGCAGGGATGGAGTCCCCCCCCCTCAGAGGCCAGATCCTCCCCATCAGGGTTAGATTCTTCCTGCACCTCTGGAGTTCCATGGGCTGGTTTACCAGGCCCAGTACCCTTGTCCTTGGATGCTTGGCCCTTTGTTCCAGGGTCCAAGTGTCCAGCCCCTCCCTTCTGGATAGTCTGTGACCTAGTGACAGCACATACCCACTCAGGGAGCTCCAATATCTTTATATGGAGACCCCTCTACACTTCTAACCACTCAGATGCTTCAAAGTCATTGCCTGGTAAACAATGGACTGGGAGCACAGGAGACACAGCTACCTTCATAGGGCCTGTCACACCTCCCCATTCCAAATCCACTACAGCCATAGGATTGAGTTTGGTAGTGCTGTCTGCATAAGTCACCTAGTGAACCTGACCAGGTAGCAACCTCTCCTGAGGCACCAGTTTGTCCAGGACCACAGTTACTCTAGCCCATGTGTCTCTGATAGCCTTTACCTCAGCCCCAGTAACGTTAGGCCACTTCCTGTACATATCCATGTTTGGAGGTAAGGCAGCACGGGTTGCGATATTCACCCCACCCAGGGACACTAAGTTTGCTTCTACTACCTGCCTACTCTTGTTTGGGTCACCACTCTCCACTCCCACACTTACACTGGCAATCCCTGGTGATGGCCCTTTAGGGGTAGCTTCTTGGTGCAGACAGCATCTCCCTTTTTGTGCCCTGGCTGGTTACAGTCAAAGCACTTACCCACCTTTGAGGGATCAAAAAACCTACCATTCTTTCCCTGATACCCCCTCCTTTTGAATTGGGATGGCTATGGGCTCCCCTCATTGTTCAGGTTTTTGTGGGTCTTTGAAGGACTCCTGTTTTTGACCTTCTTTTCCCTGGGATTTCCCCTGGGGATGGACCTGTCCTCCTTTCTTCTGGTCACCTCCCCGGTGCTGACTGGAAACCCTGGTTCTCACCCACTCATCAGCTGCTTCCCAAGCTCTCTGAGGTCTGTCAGCTTACAGTCTACTAGATATTGGCGTAACTTCTCTTCTGCACAATGAGTCAAAATATGTTCCTTCAACAACAGATTATACAATCCCTCATATGTGTCAACTTTGTTAACAACAATCCAGCTTTCAAGTGCCTTCACTGAGATGTCCACAAAGTCTACCCAAGACTTTGAACTCACTTTCTGAGTGTCTCTAAACTTCACCCTGCACTGCTCTGGAGTCAGACCAAATCTCTTGACTAAGCATGCCTTCATCTGCTGGTGTGATTCTGCACCCTCCCCCCTCAGGGTCAGGAGCCTATCCCACCCAGCTTCTGGAATCAACTCCCACAGGAGTGCACCCCAATACTTAGAGTGGACCCTACTCATTCTAAGGGCCCTCTCAAAGGCTGCTAGCCACCTATCAATGTCATCCCCCTCTGTGTCCTTGGGTACTATACCCTTGGGAAGTTTGTGCTCGACTCCACCAACCCTGGACATCTCAAACTCTTCATAATGTTCACTGCCACCATTTCTTATCTCCTCCTCCCTCTCCCATCTCTTCTTAGACAATCCTAGCCTCTCCCTTTTGAAGGCAATGGAAGCTAACTGGGCCTCAAGCTGCCTTTCTACAAGGGACCGTGATGACTCCTGAGTAGGGGACCCTGCCTCCCACCCACAATATAGAAGCACATGGCAAACACTGGAAACTACGGAAGAGGTACCATCCTCACTCCCCTCTTGGGTGAGGTTGGGGGGGAACACCCTCCATCCCCCCTGGAATCTCTTCTGCTACCCTAGCCCAAGTCCTAAGGGACTTAAGCAACCCTGCCTGAATAGCACTCGTTACATCGCATAGAAATACCACGCATGCCTTTACAACGCGGGTATGTCTACGCGATGTCAATTACAACGAGTACCATTACAACGCAAAATTTTACCACAACTATACCTTTACCACGCATGCCATTTCAACGCCAAGGCATGCGTGGTAAAGGTATACTCATGGTAAGCGTTTGCACAACCCCCGACACTACACAAATTCCCGACCCTCCCCCAACCCCCAGTCCTCTCCCTACAATAACACTACACTACCCTGCACAACCCCCCAACTTTACACTAATTCCTAAAACACTACCCTACACTACACAAACACCACAACACTACCCTAAACCCTAAAACTGTACCTCCTGCACGACCCTCACCCTACCCCCAGTCCTGTCCCTACACTCTAACACTACCCTGCACGACCCCCGACACTACCCTAAACCCTAAAACACTACCCTAAACTACACAAACACCACAACACTACCCTAAATCCTAACACGCTACCCCCAGCACGACCCTCCCCCTTCCCCCAGTCCTGTCCCTACACTCTAACACTACCCTGCATGACCCCTCTACACTACCCTAAACCCTAAATCACTACCCTACACTACACAAACACAACACTACCCTAAACCCTAAAATACTACCCCCCGCACGACCCTCCCCCTACCCCCAGTCCATTCCTACACTCAAACACTACCCTGCAAGACCCCCGACACTACCCTAAATCCTAAACCACTACCCTACACAAACACCACAACACTACCCTTAACCCTAAAACACTACCCTACACTACACAAACACCACAACACTACCCTAAACCCTAAAACACTACCCCCCGCACGACCCCCAGTCCGGCCCCTACACTCTAACACTACCCTGCACGACCCCCTCGACACTACCCTAAACCCAAAAACACTTCCCTACACTACACAAACACCATAACACTACCCTAAACCCTAAAACACTACCCCCAGCACGACCCTCCCCCTACACACAACCCTACTCTACACAAACATTACTACACTACTTCGACACTACCCTAAACCCTTAAAAAGTAACCCCCACCCCAAGCACAATCCCCCTTACCTCTCTCTCCTCATGGTTCCTCTCTCCTGGTTCCAGCGTCGACAGAGGGGCGGTGCACGTCGTTGTGAGAAAACGGAACAGCCCAGTTTTCTCACAACGATGTGGATAACCATTACATCGCATGCGTTTTAAAAGCGCATGCGATATAATGGTTTGCGTTGTAATGGTAGTCGTTGTTACATCGCATGCGTTGTTGCGCATGCGATGTAACAACATGCGTGGTAACAGCCTCATTGTAATGGCTGTTTACCACCCTGCCTTCCTGATGTTGTTGGAAGAAGGCAGCCTCCGAAGCCTACACTGTACCCTAAGATCAGCCATCCTGAATTTAGACAGTTTAGCTAGGTCTAGTACCATGGTTTTGGGTCACAACAACTATAAACACAGATTTGGAACAATTTTGGAAAAATCGAAATAATTGATTAAAAACAGTTTAATCCCAGTTCCATAAATCAAACTCAAAAGTTTTGTTCTAAGGCAATTTAGAGGATTTTTAAAATTTTAATTCACTTTACTGAAAGGTGTACTTTTTAAACACAAGACCTCATCAACACCGCTGAACACCAGATGTTGGAAAGCGGATTATTAGTAGTGGTAAATATGCATATACCACCGGCAATAAGGCCACTAACACAATATAGGGCTCAGAATAGGTATTGACAAATTATTCCCATGCACAACCCTTTGTAGCTTGGCTGCAAACAGGCAAGCTTAACTTCAAAGAGAGGTATGTAAGCATTTAAAGACACCAATTCAGTAAATAATTAAGACATAACACACAATAAAAATCCAACACCAATTTATAAATGACACCAAACTGAAATAAATCCAATATAGGGCCACAGAGATATGAATTTTTAAAGATTTAGCACCATATAGCACATAGAAACCTATAGCGCCTATTGGGACATCTGGTAGCTCTAGACCGGGACAAAGTCAAAGTTTCAGGCTGACTGCGATGGAACGCCGAGTGGTTACCCCTCGCTGTAGATCTCAGTCAAAGTTTTTTCCTTCTGGCTTAGAACGTTTCTGGAGCTTTTCTTCCCATAGTCTGTCGAAGCTCTCAGCCAGTCCGGATTCGGTAACGGTTCGCTGGCTTGCCTTGCGACAAGCTCCCGGTCAAACTTATGGAAGTCCGACCTCTGGAGATTTCCAGCGGGATGAACCAGGGAACCAGGCCAGCTCGCGGTTGAAGGTGGGCGGCTTGACTCTTGCGGTTGGTCCCGGTCACCTCTCCTATGCTCGGACTTAGAAACTTTTACGGAGCTTTTTCTTCAGGGGTCGCCTCGCTGCTCTTCACCAGGCTGTATTCAGTGAGGGTTCCCAAACTCTGGAAGTTGGACCTCTTGAACTTTTCAGCGGGACGAGCCTGGACGATTGGCCGGCTCGCGGTTGGGGGTCAGATGCTTGGCTTGCCAGGTCGAGTCGGTCAACTTATGGACCTTTTTTCAAAGTTGCTCCAAAGTTTTTAAAACTTGTGGAACTTCTTCCTGAAGTTCCTTTGAGGGTCCCAAAGTGTCCAAAACTTACTCTGAGGGTCTCGAAGCTCCAAGATGGTCCTTGAAAGTTTGGGACATCAGTTCCCACAATCCACTTGGACAAAACCCTTACAAATCCACTGGTAGTACTCCAGGCTGGGGATTATTGGTGGTGATGGTCCAGGTGAGCTCTGTTAACCTGTAACTTGAAGGGAGTCTACTCTTTAGTCCTTTTGTAGCAAGGTAGGTCCACAGGGCTGTAGTTCCAGATTGTGCAGCAGACGCAGTCAGTCAGTGTGCATGGCCTGGTTGGTTCAAATCAAACATCTCAACATGGATTCTTCTTGTTGTTGTTTCAAGCAGCAGATCTGAGAGGCTCTGCCCCTCCGATACTTATTCCAAGTTCTCTGGGTCAAGCAGGAGGGCACTCCTGTCCAATGAGGTTCAGGGCAACACCACAGAGTATGTCCATATCCTCCACAGTGTGGCACTATAGTCTCCCAGAGAGCCCCATTTCTCCAAAATTCGACATGGCTGATTTTTCAGCAAAAGGACAAGAGCTGGCTAAACAAACCTTCAGGATTGTTCATCTCCATATTGTCCCTCCTCCCTTTGCATCTGCTCATTCCTTCCTCAATCCTGCCATTTGGCTGGGTTCAAAGAGTAGGGGTGTAAATGAAACTGGCTTCTACTGTCTGGAAAAACATAGGGTCCTTACCAGGTGTTTGGCTAGTGCTCTGGTTCCCCCTTTGGCCAACTGCAAGGCCTGGGGAACGGTGTTTGCCACAGTGTAAATTCTTATGGCACCCCCTGGATGAGTGTTCTTCAGAACGTTCTCAAGAACATGGGGCAGGCCCTGCCCTAGATTTGGGGATAAAGCTAGTAGGACATTTTACTGTGGTCTCCGAAATTATTCTTTCTAATGTTAAAGGTGAAGCAACGTCCTTACTTATACGCCAGCGACTTTCTGCCGTGGCCGCTGTGGACCGCGAGCATGAGTTGCCAGTTATTATTTCTGAAGTTTATACTTCTTTGGGTCGTAATAATTTAGGCACCAGACCATCTGCGCAATCTCTGGGCAAACCTCCTCCTGAACAGGATAGTTGTCCAGTTTTTCCTAAAAAGTAATGGAATAAGTCTAGACAACAACAACAGAAGCCTAGGTCTCGTGGCGGGTCACTACCACCAGACGCTTCTGAACGGCGATATGATTTTTGTGATTGCACTAAAATTAAGACTCCGGAGCGTTTTCAGATTCTTGATCCTCATTCTCCTCGTTCCTTTCAGGAATCGTCTGATCAGCAGTACGACAGAGACGGGCAACAAGATCGCAGACAAGGTGAGTCTGTACAGCCCAAAAGTGACATGCAATGCTCTTTTGACGCGAAAGTAAAGAGGGAGGAACCACCTCAGTATAGAGCCCACTTCCAAAAGACGAAAGCTGCTGCATTAACTGCGAGATGTGTCCCAGACGGTGAGAACCTTTCTCCTGGACAGGAGTTGGGCAGAGACTCTCCTCTACAGCATGGGGGAAGTCAGCATAGTGCAACAGACGCTCTGCCAGTTTCAGGAGGCGAGAGTAACTGACACTTTTGTAACTGTTGAGACCGGGAACATCCTCTTTGTGCCCCCTGATCGGCTTTGTCATTGATTGATTATAAATGCACCATTAATGCTATTTTTTGGGACAATTTGACTTATTCTTATAATATTTACTGGCGGAGATCAATTGGCCTTCCGTCTTTGTCCTGACTTGTCCCCATGGCGAAGATGTAATCTTCCCTTCTTTTTCACATCTTGTCTCTGAGGAGACGAAGCATGCTTATGCTTCTGAGTGGGCCCTTGCTTTGGCTTCTGCCTTATATTGCAACCAAGCTTGTTGGGATAAGGATTTCTCTGCAGCATGTTATTCCAATACGTTCCACCTCTCAACCTCAATATCCAATTAAACATGACGCTAAAGCGTCCGTTAAGGACATCCTTACTCAGCCGGAGTATCAGGGTGTAATTGAGCCCTATGTCTCTCCCATGAAGAGCCCTCTTTTTTCAGTTTTGAAACCTGTCAACTCTTATCGCATCGTCTTAGAATATAGATATTTGAATATTCATACATGCACTTTTGCAGTGCAGAACACGCATAGTACGGCCCTGATTAATAATATCTTCTGTAAAAAATGTACAACTACACTTGATATTTCTAACGTTCTTTTTAAGTCACAACCTGACTCCTGAGAGTCGTGATTGGTCTGTGTTTACCACCCTCGATTCCCAGAGGTGATAAGCCTGTTTACCCATGGGGTATAAGAATAGCCCCGGAGTCTTTGCAGCATGTATTGTGTCCCTTTTACATGACATTGATCCTGATGCTTTGTCCTATGTCGATGACATATACCTTACCTGAACTAAATCCTCATTTAGCGAGGGTGGATAACATTATTATGCGATTTGCTGAACTTGGTTACAACTTAAAAGTTCACACATTGCGTTTCTTGCTGTGCTTTTTCTTGGTTATGAGTTAACCAATGAGGGTAGGGGTTTGGCTTCCCATTTTTTGGAGATATGTGCACAATTGCAACTCCCTTCTACCCTCAAGAAATTGCAGACTCTGCTTAGTTTTTTAAAATTTTGGCAGAACTTACATTCCTGATTATGTCCAGCGAATTAAGCCTCTTTATGCTTTGATACACCCAACTTTTTCTGCTTCCGCCTGGCTTCCGGAACATACTGCTGCCATACCCAATTTCCAGTCTGATCTACTTGCTACCCAGTTCTTACAGACTAGGCTTAATACCATGAATTTGGTCCTCTGGATTTTGCCAGGTGCAATTGGTTTCATTTATGTGACATTCAATGAAGGGTACACTGTCCCCATTGCTTATAAATCACATCTGAATACTCCTGCGGAAATGAGTTTTTCTTCTATCTAACTTTTTTAACTGTAGTGCAAATGGCCATCCTTAAAGAATGGCCACTTGCTCAAGGTAAACGCATCTTTGTCATTTCACCTGTGCCTACCTTGGAGGTGGTCACAGAGGCTAGAAGTCCTAATATTAATGCCCTTCACCCCCATTGGATTCAATGGGCTACAACTTTAACATCTGTTGATGTTGACTTTATTTTTGACTCTTCATTGCAAACACAAGAGTTTCTTCAATATGAACATGTTCATCCTCTCCCTTCCTCGCTTCTTCCTCTTGATCAGTATAAATGTATTATTTACACTGATGGTTCGGCACAGTTGGCTTTTGGTTCTAAGCAGACTTATCCTGCAGCTTGTGCTATTGCTGAAGGCACTATGATCGATGGGATTTTCCAATCCAGTTTGATTCATACTCAGTCCTTGGAGACTGTACAGCACAGTTGGCCAAGTTGAGAGCTTTGCTTTTGGCTCTTTAGCATTCTGACCCTGCGTCACCCACCCTTGTGATGTGTGATTATTTTTATTGTGTACAATCCTTTAATGACACTTTGCATTTTTGGAAACAAAATGGATTTTGGGATTCTAAGGGTAGCACAATAAAGAATAAAATGCTTTGGGTTAAGGTGTCTAATCTTAAGGATCGCCTACCACTCACACATGTTATCCATACATTGGGCCATCAAAGTGCGGGAGGGCACACTGTTGGGAATTCAATGGCTGATGAAGCAGCCAAATCTGCAGCAGCCACAACTAGAATAGCTGCAGTTACACGTTCTATGACTAGAATTGATTATGACATTCTAGCTGCCATCGGGATGGTACTGCTTTTCCTCAAGGATTTCCTTCTAAGTATTCCTGTCAGTTAACTGCTGACAAGGTTCCATTTGTAAGGATTCCTGGGGTTGGTGATCGTCTGAAACTCAACCTCGACCGCAGACACTCTTTAATAGTGGCCGCTCATGAGGATGTAGCTTCTGCACATGAATGAGTGGCTGCCACTGTTACACTCATACATCAGCATTATTAGTGGTGGGGTTTGTACCAGCAGACTCACCGATATGTCCTATGTTGCACCGTTTGTCAACAAATTAAGTGTTTTACTGTATCCCGTCCACCTCAGACACACCTTTATATTGCTAATCAGCCGTTTGGCTGTATTTATCTTGATCATTGCGGTCCCCTTGTTTCAGATAATGCCTTCAAATACATTTTGGTTGTAGTGGATTCTTGCTCTAGGTTCCTCTGGGTCTGGCCACAATGCTGGGCTGATGCTCGAACTGTTATTAAGGATTTGCAGGTCTTTGTTGGAACTTATGCCTATGGTACTTTCCATTCAGACCAGGGTCCGACTTTTGCCTCTATGGCGAACCATGATTCAATGATGTCCATGGGGGTGCAGGTGCATTTCTCGTCTCCATCCATGTAGGCCAGAGGGCAGTTCTGTTGTGGAGTGGATGAACCGTGACTTAAAGCAGTCTTTAACAGCGAGGGTATTAGGTATGGGAAGCGGTTGGTTAACTCATCTTTATGGGGTTCAACGAGCAGCGAATAACCTTTATAAAAGATCTCAGTGTGAGCGGACCCCGCATGAAATACTCTTTGGCATCATGAACTATGTTCCAGACCTTGATGGTCTAGACGTTGTGGCGGCAGCCGCAACCTTTGATGTAGAAAACCACTGTGCTTTCTTGCAGGATCTACAAAAATGTCATGATGCTCTGGCTAACAGTCAGTTGCCTTCGACTCTCCCATCGGATGCAGCTGTTCAGATTCCTGTTTCTGGTTGGCTACCTAAATTTGGTGATCTGGTTCATGAAACGGTGGCGATCAAGAAAGAATTTGTTCCCTCCTACCGTGCTCCTGTTCTAGTGCTTGGTCTTCAGGGTACCTGAACTGTGATTTTACCTCCATTTCCAGGATACAAAGAAAATAGCCTTGTTTCAATTGAACATGTCAAGCTACATCATATGGCCAATCTTAAATAGTATGCCTAGAGGTGTCCCAATGCAAAATGTTGCTTTACAGCCAGTGAGCACCATCATTGCTGATTCTCCTCGGCTGAAGGAGGGGGATATCGAGTCTTCATTTGACTTTGTACCGGTTACACCTTCTCCTCATTCCATAATGGACATTGTTTATTCTGACCCTCCTGTCAAGGCCACTTCTGCAGTGCAAGCCTCAAGTGTCCATCTAGAATCACAGTCACCTTTATTCCAGCTGAGATCTTCTGGTTACTATAATGATCAAGATACCTTTTCTTCAGACAGTTCTTCAGAGACCAGACCCTTGTTAATATTTCAGCGGGCCCAGTCACTGATGGAATTTGTATGGGATAAAGTACCATTCGATATATTTGGCCCTAAGGAGACCCTGCAGATACCATATGTGTTCCGAATTTCCATGGGTGATATAATTGAGCCTGGGTTGCAATTGGATGATTGGGATGTTGATACTGTGAATTCAATGTTTTCTGATCTCCAATATTACACTGTCTTTGAGTCTGGGGATTTATATTTAAATTCTGCAAACTACGCCAAGTTGTTCTGTTATCAGCATTATGGGCATCATTTTTTGCATAGAACAAATGGACAGCGTCCCCAATATAATTATGCTCAATGGGAGCATTGCCCGACTCCTCCTCAGGGTAGCTCAAAAATACAAAAGATGAAGTATACATATTTCACAGGTTATAACACTTCAGACCCGAAATAATACTATTTTAAATTGGTTCCCACTATCTTGAAAAAATATATGCTCACTCAAACCAAGCTAATCTATGCATCCTCCTTCATTGAGGAACTAGCCCTGAAAGGCTACAATTATTAGAAAGACAATATTAACTTGGGAGCAGCTACATACATAAGTTGTGGTCCCTGCCATTTATGTATTGCTGTCAATGGGCTGAGAGAGAAGTTTTTCTTACAGGGGAGGAATGCAACTCCACTATCGGTCATTCCCTTGTATGTCAACATGTAAAAATTCATGGCGCCTGCAATGTGCCTGCCCCTAATGTGGCTTGTTATTTAAAAGGAACTCCTGTTCCCGCAACTTTCAAACGGAAGCTATCTTGTCCTAAATAATCAGGACTGTTGCGGTTTGTGGGCAGGAATCCTGTATGTGCTGTCCGTTTCCCAGTTAGTGACTTGCTGCATTAACGTCCTGTTTCCCCCTCCACACAGGAGTGTAGATAGTTTGGTATGGCCTTTCATTCCAACTTTGAAAACAGATTTCAATAAGCTAAGCGGACTCAAAGCGTTATTGTGTCAACAAGAAGTGGCTCTCACTTCAGCTCACGAAACCTTCGAATTGCAGGTGGCGGGAACTTCCAGTGAAACACAGTCATTGTTAAACACAAATCTCCCCCTACATTTCGGTGAACTGATACATCAAATATTTAATGCTTCTAACACCACGGGCCTGGCACACTTTTTTAAACTTGTGGCCTCCGGCCTCGTGACGTCTTTTCAAACTATTTTTGAAGTAATCCCAGCTTTTATACATTCTATTTTTTTCAGCGTGTTCGGTGGGTTCCCGCTGCTGCTCATCTTGATTTGCAGCATTTTAGTGCTGTTCCTGCTATTCCGCAATGGATGCTCCCTTGTGGTGCTTCCAGGGCAGGCATTGCTGGAGTGGTGCACCTGGATGCTGAGTTTTGTTTAACCTTCCACTATGCCTACATCACCTGTGTGCAACCTGTGTTTCATTGTATCCGGTGCCCCTTCCAATGGGCCCTGGACATCTGCCTGGCTACGCCACCACAAGCTGCCCTGGATTTCAAACTGTTGATGAGTCCCTCAGTGGCCAATTACCAGGACTGTTCCTTGGGTATGTGACTTGTTCATAACGCAGCGCTATGGCCAGTGGCCGGAGATGATCCCTGTGCAATGGCACAGCGTCTTCTGGATCTCAGTTTCATCAAAAGCAACACAGGTTGTCCCATGATGGTCTTGTCGACTACTGGTACCGAAGATCACGTTTGTTCTTTAGACCTGCTCAATTGGATAGCTGATATTTTTACCTCAGAAGGCTCTGATATCTTGTTGGAATCATTGGCTTTTCACTTGGCATCCCACATTGTGGGCCCCGACGACATGCTGAAATTGATTATAATATTAAAAAATAGTTTTTTTTCTTTCCCCTCTTTTTTGCAATGGCCCATATCTGTGTGACAGTGACTGAACTATTTTTATTTCAAATGCTTTGCATTTGCTTATCTGCTGATTTCTGTCATCACTTTGGTGCTACCATCCTGACCAAGGGGTGGGTTTCATGTGTCCCGTGGTGGTCCATAGTCATTTTCCCTATGTTAGCATGAGCACGAGGCAGGCTGCTTTCTGCTTTGCGCATGTTACTATACAAACATATTTTGCTTTGTGCTAAGCTGTACTTTCACACAGAACCTGACATTGTTTTTGCGTTCTGTTCTTTCCTGGGATTTAGTCTGAACACCGTGGACAAGGTCAAATAACAATGCACCTTGTTATTCTGTTCTGGTCAGGCCCTAGCACCTAGACAAAACACACAAATGCAGCTGTTGTTTGGGAACACAGACTCTTTGTCATATAGGTATGCACAGACATGCAAATACACGCTTGGAGAGAGATTTTTCAGAGAAGTGGTTGCGACTACAACTGAGATGTAGAACTTTATCTGTGCATGCTAAGGTACGGGATCTGCTACAAACACCCAGCGATCTATGGATATATACTCACTTTTCTTCTGTAGAAGGGGGCGTAGTCTACCCTGTCAAATATCATGACAGCTCCTTTTATGATTTATGGATTACTCACTATGCTAACCATATGTGTGTTTCGGCATTTTCCTACTTACTGTGGCATGTATACTGCATACTAGAGCACAATAGTAAAATAAATATTTTAAACTTTTCTCGTGTCTCTATCAGATTTTATTGTGGACAAGTACGAGTGTGAGAGAGAAAGAGTGTGTCCTGTCACCGTGATTCCTGAGAGTCGGGAGTGTTGTGTTCTGGGGTGTCTAATCACTTCTTCGTCTGTAAGTGAGTAGGAGGGCAAGTGAGACAGTATAGCTAGTCAGTCCCTGGCTCATGGGTACTAAGGTGTTAGGATGACTCAGTTGCTGCCTACTGAGGACCTATGGTCCCAAGCATAGTTCTGTGACTCTGCAAAATCCCTCTTACCTTAATATTCATAAACTACTGAATGGAGTTACACCAGATCAAATAAAGCAGAATCTGCTGACCAAGATCTAGCTACCTGCCAAAGTTGGTGTAATTCCGTCCATCAGTTTTTGCTGTAGTATTGTTGTTAGACCTGCCTTTTTGACAGGTTTATCCTCAAACATTTTGCCTTTTGCCTCCTACTTTTCTGACCCTGTTTTAATTGGCTAGAGGATTCTGGGCACTTTACCACTGCTGATCGGTGCTAGAGTGTATATGCTCTAAGTATAAATTGTGACAATGATTGCTTATGAATATGCCTCCTTACATCGCATGCCTTTTCTCTGCATGCAATTACAACGCGGTCGTTACAACCACCGCGTTGTAACAACGCATACCATTACCCCGCAAGTCGTAACAACGACTTGCTCTAGGGGGGACGCTGGATGTTGGAATAGTATAAATTACTATTCCAACTCCAGTATGTGCAACAGTAGGGAAGGTGTTGGATTTTAAATCCAACACCTTCTGCCCCCTCCGCAAGTCATTGTTACGACTTGCGGGGTAATGGTATGCGTTGTTACAACGCGGTCGTTGTAACAACCACATTGTAATTACATGCGTTGAAAAGGATTCATGGTAAGCGCTGTTTACCATTGGTTATGCATGATTAGCATATTTGATTTTCTGGTAAGTCCCTAGTAAAGTGCACGGTGTGTGCCAGGGCCTGTAAATCAAATACTACTAGTGGGCTTTCAGCACTGGTTGGGCCACCAACATGATTAGCCCTGTAAATGTGTTGCAGACCTACCACTGAAGTGTCTGAGCGCGCAGTTGTGAACTGTCATGTTGTCCTGGCAAGTGCACCTACTTTCCATGCCCAAACCTTCTCTTTCCTTACATGTAAGGCACCCCTAAGGTAGACCCCAGGTACCCTCTTGGGCAGGGTGCAGTGTATGGAAAAGGTAGGACATGCACTGGTGTGTGTGACATGTCCTGATGGTGAAATACTGTGTATTTCGTTTTTCACTGTTGAAAGGACATCTGTCCAATAGGTTTTTCATTGAGGTTGTACTGCATCAATTTTACATGTGTAACTTGCAATAGGGACATGATTGGAAAATGGAGTTTAGACTCTCTGAACTCAGAATTTATTAACGCACCTTTTGGTGAAGGTGGTTTTTAAATTCTGTGTTTGAAAATGCCACTTTTAAAAAGTGAGAATTGTAAAGACGCCTACAAGGGATTTATTCAAATACGAAATAATTTTGAAAAGTTCTCTATATATATATCTATGAAGTGACATCTAATAACACTCAATAGAATAAATCAAACTGAATTTTACAAAATAGATTAATAAATCAATTACAGCAACCGGGTGAACCAAAGTAGAAAAGTATATTTCAAATATCATAAATAAGAATAATAAGGGTACAGAAATAACAACAAGAAAACTCAAAAAACATTGACAACAGAGAACATATAAATCAGATATGAAAAACTATCCTGGTTATCAATGTATGGCTATCCATCTTCATTGAACAGTACAGTGAGTATGTCCTATACATAGGATTCAGCATTCAAGGATAAGTCAATTTAACAATCACTAAAAAGAAGAATGGATTAGTAGTTGATGTTTTGGTCTTCATTGCATCAAGTCAATGAGACTATCTTCAGGACAAATGTAAATCTTCGGCAATTTCTTGACCCCTTGATCAAAGAATCGAAGGATAACTGGGATTCCAGACGTGAACGTTCCAATTCACGTGGAATCCAATTGCGACCTTGGGACAACTACTGCGACGGCATTAAGCAAGAAATTCATTTCCCTTCCAAAGAGGCTAATCGATTTATCATCTTTGATCTTATCTGTTACTAGAGATATCCTGTGTGGGAATCCCAGTTATCCTTCAATTCTATCACCGGGATCCTTGTGAAGTCTGCAGGTCTCATTTATGATCTAGCCATAGATAAATCAACTTTTCACACTTCCAAGGTCAATTTCCCAGTGAGGTGACCATAGGCCAGATGTGCAAAGCATTTTACCGCAAATGGCCGGATTTGGGCCATTTGCACGTGGAAAAATGCTTTTCCAAATGTACAAAATGCGATTATGTAACTTGTTACTAAATCACATATTTCATTTGCGATTCGGTATTTGAAAGGGCATTTTTAAGGCGTTCCTTCCACATACTGAATCGGTATGGTATGTATTACTGTTTTGCAACCAAATTCTGGTCGCAAAACAGTAATATTTTACCACCAGTTTAAAAATGGTGGTAACCTATTTGCTAAGGGGAAGGGGTCACTAAGGACCCCGTTTCTCTTGAAAATGTAAATAAAAATATTTATTAAGAGCAGGCAGTGGTTCCACGGACCACTGTCTACTCTTAAAAAATGAAACTTCAAGGTTTCATTTTTTTCTTTTTAAATGCATCCCGTTTTCCTTTAAGGAAAAGGGGCTGCATTAAAAAAAAAAAAAGATTGCTTTAATAAAAAGCAATCACAGACTTGGTGGTCTACTGACCTCATCAGGCCACCATCCCTGTGATGCTGTGATTCCTAATGGGTAGCAAACTGCGACCTATCTCAATAATATTCAAGAGGTAGGTCGATTTGTGACCCACAAGGAATCCCTAAATGAAACTTAATGAGTTTCATACATTAGGAATACCGATTTCCTAATTGCGATTCGGAGAGACTCGTAATTTGGAAATCGGGATTACTAATGTTTGTACATCTGCCCCTAAATCATCTGTCAGTTTGCAGCTGCCATTATGTATTCACCTGACTAACAGTTAAATACAGGAATCAGCAGATGAAAGGCAGTGTGTTTTTATTACAAAGGGACAGGAGTTGCGCTGCATCCCATACACAGTATCATTCTTAAGGACGTTCTATTAGTTTGAATAACAAGCATTTTTTTCAAATGTGCAGACTGTGCATCAAAAGGTGTAATATGTATTGTATTTGGGAACAAATTCTGCAGTGTAATTCCCATAATTTCTGTGGCCCTACTTATGGCTATTTGATATGATCCGGTGAGATTTTTAAAATTATAATACACAACACATTTATAGGTAGAGAACACGAAAGATTGAAAATATACATTGCCACAATAAATATAGTGATACATGAAACAGAGACAAGTGTAGTAGAAGCACTGTAAAAGTGTGCTTTTTAATTTGAGATGAAGAAAACATACATAGAGTAATATTAATGCATATAAACAAAGTTGCACAAATGCTACTTGTGCTTATTTAATGGAGATTATGCTAAATGAAGTGGCCTAGTAGTTTGATGCTTTTGCTTATAAGCAGTAGTTAGAGAAAAACGGTGCAAAAATGTGTATTCAATGAAGTATAAATCTTGATATATTACAGAATGATATTAATGATATTATAGTTCGTGAAAACCTTCAAATTATGTTTGAAAAAAGTTTTTGGAAAAACGTGCATTTATAATAATGATGACAAAAATTTGTAGTAGCAGGATATTTCTAACGTTAGACATTTCCGTGTAATAATATATGTTAAGTTTATACATTTCTATGTGAATTGACTTAAATTCATTATATTTGAGCTAGAGTTGAAAAGCTTATTTCATTTAACTGTGCAATTCTAACTTGAAGGCCTTCTTTTCGAGATGCCATTTTCTCTGGTGTTGACCTTTTCCCAGACTTAATACAATGAATCATTCTTTGCAAGTATAATGTAACTTGTTTTGTCCTGTACACTTCTATCCCCTGATATATTTTTATTTCTTTTTTGAATGTTCACAGTGAAATATTACTGTGGGAATAAAATTTTAGCTATGACTGGTAACTGCAATTGTATATTTCCTTTTTAGGGACGTTAGGCCTGTGTGGGCTTGCAAAGTCTCGTTTCTCACGAAAAGCATGGGAAACCAGCTTGATGTTTCAATGATTTTAGGTGGCATGATGTGACCATAGCCATGTTTAAGGGTTTTTTGATGGTGGTGTGATGTTATGCATCTGGTACTTTACCAAATAACTTATAAAAGAAGAAACCCCAAAGTAGGGGCATCTCCCACCCTATTTTCGCCTTTTTACTCATCTCTCTCAATGCACACGGCACACAGGCTTTCTTTTGAGATGCTTCTGAAGCATACTCCTTTTTTATTTATTTTTTGTTCTGCTAATGGACTTGCCCTTAATGGACTCTAATTGAATCTTTCCATCCACTTAGAATCTGAACTATTACTAAACAACTATTCTTCTGCCTTTTTGGTGGTTAGACTCTGTAACTCTGTGACTTTTGTTGATTTGAATGCCTTCTTAAATGCTTGGCATTATTATTAAAACTGTTATATTTCTTGGTGAGCTTCTTAAGCATTGCTGACTATGATGAATTTTGCATCTTTAATACAATAACAAATGTATAAAATGTTGTCTGAGCCTATTATTGAGTC
This sequence comes from Calotriton arnoldi, assembly GCA_963921515.1. Classification (NCBI taxonomy): domain Eukaryota; kingdom Metazoa; phylum Chordata; class Amphibia; order Caudata; family Salamandridae; genus Calotriton; species Calotriton arnoldi. The sequence continues at coordinate 678,628 of CAWUFW010008210.1, forward strand.
TTGTTGATTTGTCATTTGATTGTGATGAATGGTTTAACTGTATTGTAGGAAGAATCAGCAAGTTCTGACAGAACATCAGGTGTTGAGAGTGGTGTATCTAAATCTAATTTCTAACTTGTGAGTTGGCTGTTTATTAATGGTCCTCATTAGACAGCTAACAGAGAGTTTAAGACATCCTAATTTCAACCCCTCCTATCGGTGGAGAAAGATTTATCAGAGGATCAATGCCTCTGTGGTAAATTAATTTGATTCGGTTGTCTAATCATAAAGGGCCCAGTTTGGTTAGAGGAGTAATGTGAGAGTAGATTAAGAAAGGAGAAATATAAATAAAAGAAATTGTAAGCGTGCTTCCTCTGGATCAGATACATGTGTGCTAATTGTCAAATTTGCTTTACAATTGTCAGACATCCTGTTACCAGAGTGTTTGCTGTTAGAGAACAGATCATTGACAGATGAGTGACCTGCATTTTATTAACTGTCATCAGCATTATTGTGCAAAGTGGTAGTGCAGTGGGAGTTGCAGTAAATAACATAGAACTGTCCAATACACAATATAGATCGTGCAGGGTCAGCACCAGTCTGCTGAACTGATGGATTCCTAAAGACCCGGATGAGACATTTCAGATAACTAGTTACAAAGAGTTTCTTCTGGACGTAGTTGATGGTATGTGTGTTTTACAAAGGGGTGTTGGTTTGCAAGAAACTAAAAAGTTTGTTGTGTCACAACAGTTTCATTTTCAACATCACATACTTCACAAAATGTGAATATTAAGAAGTTTGAAAAAAACTGGGTAGCTTTGGTAGACCTTTGCAATAGGGAAACTATTCCACTAGCAGCTCAACACCACAAACACCAGCTGGTGGTTTTACTGCTTAAATTGTAAAAGAATAAGTGCCAGTGCCCAAAGTTTTGCTCAGAAGCCCATGCTGGTGCTATGGAATATCAGATGTGCTGAAAACCCGAACTGTGTATTCTTGATTTACCCTCATGCCTCTTTTTTCCACTCCCAGACACTCTCTGCCACTTAACCAATCACAAAGGAGGGACTGGGGGCTTTTTAGACAGGTCCAGCATACATGCCCTAACAATAATGAAGATACAAAAGGTATGCTGTTCCTAATATCGAGACAAGGGAAAACTGGTTTTATGTGGTCATGAAGTGTAGGAGGATGAGGATTCCTCCTCTTGGAATATAGGGCCCTCACACACCCGGCAAGGTGTCATGCTTCATCATATGGGCTGCTCCTCGTCAGGTCGGCGCTGCAATACCTGACGGGCTCCCTATGAGGGGCTCTTTGGCGGAGATCTTTTATTCCAAATGCCGTTTGGTGCCGTGGGAGTGAGGGGGGCCTAATTAGTGTAAATGAAGGTGTGGAGGTGTATAACCTGAAAGAAATTTTAAAACAGTTAAGGGAGTACCTGCGAAGACTATTTTAATAAATGGGTCTCCCACCCCGATTAAAAGAAACAAAGGCGCATGTCTGAGATTATGTCTCAGATAGGGCGCTCTATTGTGCGGTCAACATGTTTCTCGCCTGGTAGTTAAACAATCTGGTGGCGATTCGTCAGGACCTAATAAAATCAAATCTATCTACACGTGGGTGGTTGTATGGTGTGATCTACCCATTTAAATCAACCTAACACATGCTATGTGTAGTACCTGATAGCATATGACCAACCTGGTAAAGGAATAAAAACAGTTACTAGAATCAGATGTACCAGTATAAACAAAACTCTCGTGTTCCCTGTGTGACAAGCTCACAGCACACAGTGGTGATGACTAAAAACATACGCAACGTGAGTGCCTTGTGGGTGACTCTCACAAACATTTTATCGTGAGTATTACACAGGTGCATCTGGTGGAACACCACCATAGTTGCAGAAGGAATTGATGAACTCACCCTAGTTGGGTTTCTCTATCTACTTCATCGATACCCGGCAGGTATCTCACAAGGAATTTCCTTGTGTGGTTTTGCAAAGTCCGCAAAAGGCCGGCCGACCTACCCTCTTCTGCCGGGATCGGGAGGTGCCGGGACATCCAGCAGGCTTGTTTAAATACTGTGAGTGACTCAAGTGGAAATGGCGGGAACCTTCCGGTCGATTCACAGCCTGCACTAGACTGTTATAGCTTTTGCAGAAATACGTAGGGGCCATCTTGGAAGATGTTTAATCCTGGTCAAAAATGACCACCATCTTGGAATGGTTTTTGAGTTTACCCGGTGGTATGGAGCGGTTAGTGTGATTCATTGAGTGTTATATTCTCATGTATGCGAAATATTTGAAAAACTTGGGTCGTGATATAATCGTAAACCCATATTTGTATCAGTGGTGTGTGTCAATCGGTTAGTGTGATTCATTGCGTGTTATATTATCGTGTATGCCACATATTTGAGAAACTTAGACCTTGATATAATCCATATTTGTATCAGTGGTGTGAATCACTATGGTTTGCGCTGCAGTATTACCTCATGTATGGTTAGGGGTAGTGCTAATACATACTCTGGGGTTAGTTTATTTACTTGCATGACAAAAAGTTTTGCGTTATCGGTTTCTAAGCGTGTCAAGTGTTTAATGTGCACCCTTGTGTGCTGGTTGATAAACGATAGACCCATCTCTGTTCTTTCACAAACAGAGCTCCTTTGTTATTCTTCAGGTACACCTCTAGTATTACCCATCGCAGGGAGTCAGGTGAATGTTGAAGTTGGGAAAAATGTGTACACATTTTTGTGTTGAGCTTGTGACATCGGAAATTACTACGATGTTCTGTGATGCGTGTTTTCACAGATCTGGTGGTCATACCTATATACTTTATATCACATGGGCAGGTGATCATATAGATACAGTTGGATGTATTGCAGTTAGTGTGTGCACGTATTTCCCATGTGAAAGAGTCTGAAAAGGTTATGGTTTTCGTAACTTCGGTGAATGCACACACTGTGCAAGTTCCGCATGGGTAGTGGCCCTGAACTGGCGGCAAGTCCCACAATTGCCTTTGTGACATCTCTTTCTGTGGCTTAGGTCTCGTATGTATTAGCATATCTTTAAGATTCTTTGTGCGCTTGAATGCAAATCTAGGAATGTCTAGTTCCAAGGACCCTGTGTTCAATATGCCCCAGTGTTTTTTAATCACATTCCTGATTCCTTGAAGATGATGTCTTCAAAAAAGAATGGTCCCTAGTAGCATGGAAATGCACTAGGGACCTACTAATCCTTATAATTAACACAGCTAAAAGGATAGCCGATGCCCTGCTTATTAGGATCCAAATAGCAGAGAGCGCACTCAAGACCACGATTCAAATCACCGCTTTCAAATTGAAACTGACTGAGCTAAACAATGAGATTGCTGAGCACAAGGAATACCTGATGAAGCAAAAAATCGCGAAGTTACAAAAAGACATTCGCAGATTTGATAAAGAAAAGGTGTACCCATACCTTAAAGCAGACTTTGTTCCCCCAGGAACAAGTAACTTCTCAGATGAAAGTTCATATACCACGAGAAGGGGCTCATCCACCAACAGTGACTCAAGCACTGAGCGTTGGGGTGGGAGCAACCCTAGAAGGGGAGGTCGGCAAGGTTTCCCAGGATTCCAGATGCCACAGTACCAAGGGCCAACCTTTTGGCAGTACCCAATGTTCCCCCAAGGCCCCCCCCAGTTCTACCCACCCCGCAACAGCCAACCTTTTTTAGACAGAGGCTGGGGCAGAGGGCGCGGGCGAAGAAGAGGCAGCCAGCAAGAACAACAAAAAAGAGTACAATGGGAGGAACCACAACAGAACATAGTGGAGACTCGGAGCTACACCAAGAGGAGAATTTAATAGTTAATCTTTCTCAAAGGGTATTGACAGACATTGAAAATAAAGTCCTACAGAAAGGTCTAGATTATGTACCAACCCCTCGAACAGATAAATTTCGAGAGCAATGCGAGATTCAGAATTTCTTCCGCAAGGTACGCCTCAAGGCTTTCTTTCATGGGAAACCAACACCCAAGACAAATGACTCAGGTTTGCACAACCCCTCTACTTTCACTCCTAACAGCGGGTTGGTTCCTAATGAGGTGCTCACTTTCGAGCAAGCTGTACTTAAGGACTTAGAAAAGAGCACGACGCCTAGACACTTTAACAATATCTCTACAGCAGGATTGATGGCTGTCAATTCCCTTGCGAATGACAAGACCATTACTATAAAAAGAGCTGACAAAGGCAGAGCAACCGTGATCATGTCCACTAAAGACTATGACACAGAATGCCAAAGACAACTCAGTAACCGCCAATACTATACACCGATTGCCAATAGTCCTATGACACGACTGATCTAGACTATTACAGCTATGGTCTTCACAGCAGAAAGCCAAGGCTGGTTGGGTACAAAAGAGGCCGATTTCCTCATTAAAAAAGACCCCAAAGTACCCTATTTCTACATCTTGCCAAAGATACATAAGGGCACCTCACCAATCCCAGGAAGACCCATAGTCTCGGGTATTAATTCAATACTCGAACCGCTGTCCAAATTCTGCGACCATTTTCTACAGCCATTGGTCAAACAAACCTCTTCCTACCTGAAGGACACAGCTGACGTTTTACGTCTCATGACAGAGATTCAACACACTAACGACATCAATCTGTTGATTACCCTTGATGTGGAAGCCCTCTATACCAACATCCCCCAGAGGGCCACCATGGGTGTGATAGAGGAGATATTTAACAGTACCAACTGGGACTCTTCCACTCCTAGCATTTTCATTCTCGAATGCGCTACACTCGCACTCACAGAAAGTTTCTTCGAGTTTAAGGGCCAACTCTACCACCAGACCCAAGGTACTTCCATGGGAAGTACCTTCGCCCCGAGTGTAGCATGTTTATACATGACAGCTTTTGAAGAGAACTTAATCTTCAAAGATTCAAACCCCTACCACACTAATCTTCTCCTTTGGAAGAGGTTTATTGATGACATTGTCATTTTCTGGTCAGGCGATATGAGTACCTGCAAAGAATTCTGTAACTAGATTAATACCTTAAACCCCTACTTGATGTTTACCAGTTCTATATCTCACACTCAGATCCCTTTCCTTGACCTCACCATCAAATTGACAAATGGCAACCTCAGCACAACAGTCTACAGAAAACCTACAGACTGCAACAGCCTGTTGTTATTTAGTAGCCACCATCCACGTTCGTTAAAGGAGAACTTACCCTTTGGTCAATTTTTGAGGCTGCGAAGAAATTGTAGCAGCCTAGAGGATTACAAAACTGAGGCAGACAAGCTGGCTATTAATTTGAGCAGACGAGAATACCCACAACGTAACATTGCGCTCTCCAAAAAAAGAGCTAGGAACAACAACCGCGAGGCTCTACTTGAACCTAGAGAGAAAGAACAAACTGACATTCTCACATGTGTTACCACCTACACACCTGATTCCAACAAAATCAGGAATGTGATTAAAAAACACTAGGGCATATTGAACACAGGGTCCTTGGAACTAGACATTCCTAGATTTGCATTCCAGCGCACGAAGAATCTTAAATATATGCTAATACATACGAGACCGAAGCCACAGAAAGAGATGTCACAACGGCAAATGTGGGACTTGCCACCAGTTCAGGGCAATTAACCATGCGGAACTTGCACAGTATGTGCATTCACCGAAGTTACCAAAACCATAACCTTTTTAGACTCTTTCACATGGGAAATACGTGCACACACTAACTGCAATACATCCAAATGTATCTATATGATCACCTGCCCATGTGATCTAAAGTATATAGGTATGACCAACAGATCTGTGAAAACACGCATCACAGAACATCGTAGAAATTTCCGATGTCACAAGCTCAACACAAAAATGTGTACACATTTTTCCCAACTTCAACATTTACCTGACTCCCTGCGATGGGTAATACTAGAGGCGTACCCCAAGATTAACAAAGGAGCCCTGTTTGCGAAAGAACAGAGATGGGTCTATCGTTTATCAACCAGCACACAAGGGTTGAATGAAGATATTCCCTGGAGCACATTAAACACTTGACACGCTTAGAAACCAATAATGCTAAACTTTTTGTCATGCAAGTACAAATAAACTAACCTCAGAGTATGTATTAGCACTACCCCTAACCATACATGAGGTAATACAGCAGCGCAAACCATAGAGTGATTCACACCACCGATACAAATATGGATTATATCAAGGTCTAAGTTTCTCAAATATGTGGCATACACGATAATATAACACGCAATGAATCACACTAACCGATTGACACATACCACTGATACAAATATGGGTTTACGATTATATCACGACCCAAGTTTTTCAAATATTTTGCATACATGAGAATATAACACTCAATGAATCACACTAACCGCTCCATACCACCGGGTAAACTCAAAAACCATTCCAAGATGGCGGTAATTTTTGACCAGGATTAAACATCTTCCAAGATGGCCCCCACATATTTCTGCAAAAGCTGTAACAGTCTAGTGCAGGCTATGAATCAACCGGAAGGTTCCCGCCATTTCCACTTGAGTCACTCACAGTATTTAAACAAGCCTGCTGGACGTCCCGGCACCTCCCGATCCCGGCAGAAGAGGGTAGGTCGGCCGGCCTTTTGCGGACTTTGCAAAACCACACAAGGAAAATCCTTGTGAGATACCTGCCGGGTATCGATGAAGTAGATAGAGAAACCCAACTAGGGTCAGTTCATCAATTCCTTCTGCAACTATGGTGGTGTTCCACCAGATGCGCCTGTGTAATCCTCACGATAAAATGTTTGTGAGAGTCACCCACACGGCACTCATGTTACGTATGTTTTTAGTCATCACCACTGTGTGCTGTGAGCTTGTCACACAGGGAACACGAGAGTTTTGTTTATACTCGTACATCTGATTCTAATAACTGTTTTTATTCCTTTACCAGGTTGGTCATATGCTATCAGGTAGTACACATAGCATGTGTTAGGTTGATTTAAATGGGTAGATCACACCATACAACCACCCACGTGTAGATAGATTTGATTTTATTAGGTCCTGACGAATTGCCACCAGATTGTTTAACTACCAGGCGAGAAATATGTTGACCGCACAATAGAGCGCCCTACCTGAGACATAATCTCAGACATGCGCCTTTGTTTCTTTTAATCAGGGTGAGAGACCCATTGATTAAAATAGTCTTCGCTGGTACTCCCTTACCTGTTTTAAAATTTCTTTCAGGTTATACACCTCCACACCTTCATTTAAACTAATTAGGCCCCTCACCCCCACGGCACCAAACGGCATTTGGAATAAAAGATCTCCGCCAAAGAGCCCCTCATAGGGAGCCCGTCCAGGTATTGCAGCGCCGACCTGACGAGGAGCAGCCCATATGATGAAGCATGACACCTTGCCGGGTGTGTGAGGGCCCTATAATCCAAGAGGAGGAATCCTTATCCTTCTACCTTCATGACCACATAAAACCAGTTTTCCCTTGTCTCGATATTAGGAACAGCCTACCTTTTGTATCTTCACTCTCTGCCACTTACCTCACACTTTCAAGTCCTTATTCATCCTAGTTTTCTCCCTTTCTCTCTGTTTTCCTGTTTTTCTCTTCCTTCTTCTTTTCTCCTTTTGTCTTTTTCTCTCACTTGCTCTGGGTCCAAATCTAAAGAGGCAAAGTAAGTGCATGCCAGTCCCCACAAATGAGTCTTGGTGTGCCCCACCTTTAACCAGTGGCTCAAATTAAGCACTGGGGGACTTGCCTCCACTCACCAAATGTGCTCACCAATTCCCTGTTGCTGGAAGTACCACCTCTGAAAGTGCAGGGTTTCCAGCGGCTGCGAGTCTGTGTGTTTGGTTGAATTGCAGTTATTGTTTAGCGCCACCCTCATTGGCAGTCAGTAAATTGCCCCAACTTGCTTCACCCAACCATCATTTAATTGCAGGATTGGCAGTCTGGTGATCAACAGGAAATTGTCAACGATAGTGAGCCGGGCTGACTAAACTTCACTTCAGGTGCACTTAAACTCATATTTTCAGGAAACTTCAGCTACCTTTACAAAGGATGACATGTCATGACTCAGTCGACAAAGCTGGCATAGTTTTTAGCTTTGTTCAGCCTTTAGGACAATTTATTAATTGCAATGCAGAAAATTCCTGCACTTGGTTATTGCTTTCTTATATGTCGTCATATTTAAGTTGCGGTTTATTTGTTATTGCACATTTATAATTCTTTATTCACCTCCATACTCCGAACCTAGATTCAATTGAAATGATTTATTATGGATCTGTCTTTTTCTATCAAATTCGTCTTTGTGGGCCTAAGCTGTTTTTGGGTCTAGCTGCAGATTTTCAAGTTAAAATGAAAATGCATTGATTGTTATTATGTAGGCATGTGATGTAGCCCAGGCCTAGCCCCAAGAGAGAGCATAGCATTTTAAGAGAACACATGTTTGCAGTAGCAACAGCTTCTCAAGCATTAGGTGCAGTAAATAGAACATGCTGAAGCAGACATCTGACTCGTGCACTAATATTCAACACATTGCTGTGTTTTTACACAGATGTTGGCACTACACATGATGACAATTTGAGGCATAGGGAAATAACATGGTTTGTCCAGAATCACATGATTTGTAAGTCTAAAAAAACCAATTTCTAACCAAGTGCATACTGTGGGTTTTAGGTCCCACTTATTCAGCCAGTGGCTGTCTTTGAGCAGCCTCTTTCAGCCATTGGCTTGGGACTTAATCAATCACACATTGGCTCAGCCCATATAGCTGTTTGCTTGTAGCCTTTCGCCCAGCCACAGCCTGTGCAGGTAAGAGCGGTGAGGCTGGGTTGGGGGGGGGGGGTTTCGACAGACGACAACGAAGTAAAATTAATAATTTCTTTAATTTTCCCTCGTGGTTGTCTGTCGAATCCCTCCCAACCCAGCCCCACCACCCTACTGCCTCCACTGAAATGTTTGCATTCATCTGCATCATGACCTCCTTTGCAAGCTTAGCCCTCACTCTGCACCCCTGCTTGACCCCTCCTGCACATTTAATTCCAGATCTATTGACCTTGACAATGCTTATTAGTCATGTGTCCAAATCTCTTAGTTCCATTATCAACTACCACCCTTACCTCGCATCTCTTCATCAACCCTCATTTAGATTTTCTTAATTAAAGAGCAGCCCTCAATATATGGAACAAATCCGCATAACATTATCTAAAAGGCCTTATCAGCTTAACTGTAAGAATGTATTTTTGAAGCCAATTGTGTCTGTTTTCCAGTGCAACCATGGTTACAATAGATTTCAATTAATTGTGTCTGACTTTACTGCAGCAGAATGCTTTCCTTTTAAGTATCTCTTTGTGCGGAATTTAATGTGTTTTGTTTTTTCTGATAAGCTTGGGGAGCGCAGAGGAGCATGGGAGATGACAAGGCAAAACGACACTGGGGTGTCAGAATAATGTGATTTTTTTTGCACCTATAGCGCTAAGTCGCATATGGTTAGGGGTGACCAAGGCATCGGCAATGTCTGTGGCGCAGGAAAGCGCTCGATAGGCTAAAAATAAAAATCAGATTTTTTTTTATGGGAATATCTTTATGAGCCACTTACAAACCCGCTGTGCTGTTCCTCATGCATAACCCCTGTTGGCAATCGCGACCTTAGAAGTAGGAGTAAAGAGAGCAAGGCGCGTTTACTCGCCTGCTGCAGGGACCAGCCTGGAACCTGTAGAATACGGTTTCTGATCCCATCACGGCTGACAGAAACTTACATTCTTCGGAGGTCATTCAAATGACTATCATGGTCTTGGGCAATAGCAGTAACATTTGTTTTTCAGTCCTTAGTGGTTTATGTGACTGAGGGCCAGATGTATCAAGCCTTTTTCCTGTTCGCAAAAGGGCCGATTCTGAGAATCGGCCCGTTTGCAAACTGGAAAAAGCCTTTTGGGATGTATCATCCCAAAAGATATCGCAAAATAGAGAATCGCAAAAATTGCCTAGAGGCCCATAGGAATGAATGGGAAGACATTCGCAATTTGCGAGTACCCAATAGGTACTCGCAAATTGCGAATGCAATTTCAAGGGTGCAAGGGTGCCAAAAGGACACCCTGTTGAACCCCTGAAATATGCATGTGTGCACATGATGCGCACATACATGCCCAAAGGGCATGTATGTGCGCCACATGGCACTTTGAAAAATGCAAAAAAGTGCATTTTTCTAGAAAATCGCAAATTACCACCAACTTGAAGTTAGTGGTAATTTGCGATTCCTTAAGGCCAAATCGCAAATTTTGGGTGCTTCCAGAATTTCCTTAAATGCATTCGCAAAATAGGGAATTGCAATTTTTGCGATTCCCTATTTTTCGATGGCCTTTTGGGATGATATATCCCAAAAGGCTTTTTCCCGTTCGCAAACAGGCCGATTCTGAGAATCGGCCCGTTTGCGAACTGGAAAAAGGCTTGATACATCTGGCCCTTGCACCCTTGAAATTGCATTCGCAATTTGCGAGTACCTATTGGGTACTCGCAAATTGCGAATGTCTTCCTGTTCATTCCTATGGGCCTCTAGGCCCATAGGAATGAATGGGAAGGTATTCCTTAATTACGAATCGCAATTTGCGATTTGCAATTAAGGAATATGTAGGAATCGCAATTATTATTGCGAAACCTACATACATTGCATTTTGCGAGTCCTTGATATCGAATCGGTAAAATTCGGTTTAAGGACTCGCAAAATACAATGATGATACACCTGGCCCTGAGTTCTTAATTAAACCAATATTTACTAACGATATTTCACATTTAGGCAATTTAGCAGCTACTGCTGCAAAAGTCTAAATTTTGGAATTGTTGTGATCCACTGTTTGCATTTTGGTTTATTTTGGACAGGTACAACACTTTGACTGGATTTGCAATATTTGTTTTCCTGGGTTTACTTTGACTTCCGACTAGGAAAGTTTATGTTACACAAGTGTACCTTATGGCTATCCCACAAAACATTTCACTTTTAAATTTAGGGTGTGAGGTGTGGCAAATATTTTAACATCAACAATTCATATATTGTAAAAATGTGCACCCCTCTGAGCTTTGTGAAGGTTGCTTAAAAAAGAGGAAAAATCATGAATACAAAGTCGTTTTGCGCGTGAAAACTCTGCAAAAGGCACGTTTATGCAAGTATTCTCGAGCACAAGAGAGTTAAACGAAGTTTGGAATCTGCATTCTTCACATAGTTCAAATATTGCGAAGGTTGGCAATGTCCCTCAAATTTATGTTTGAAATGTAAATTTTACATGTACCACAAGTGTAAATGTATTCCATTTGTTTCAGTATCCCCTGGTATATTTTGCAGGCACAGGCCAAAATGCACGTTCCACCACTGGACGTTCTCAGTGATGTCAGGACGCGTCAGCAAAAACCCCTACAAATGTAGCGAATACACGCTCACGTCATACTTACTAGCTAATAATAATCAAATATCAACTCTTTTACAGCATTTTTCAGGACAGTTTAATTACAATAGAATGTCCTATACGTAGATACTGCATAGCAGAGGTAAGAAAAGCTACAATTCCGGGCATAGGAAGGGGCACATTCAGAAATTGGCACCTACTCAACCAAATTAACAGTGCCCTTAGTGAAGAAGTTTGCAGGCCCCTATAAGCTTGGATAAAAATGTTTTAAAAAAAATAGACTGTTTAAGGTGAAATAGTAGAATGTCAAAATGCTGTTAAAAATTGTGATGCATTCGAAGTATGTTGTATTATTATGTAGATTCTGAAAAGAAATCGTTTTTTTAAACCAAATATATTTCCTATATTCTATATCTTAAAAAGTTCCTTGGTTCAAACCAATATGTCAGATGCTTTCCAAGAAGATTAAGTCAAAACCAGATTACAGAGTTTCTGTACCTTCCTAGTACAAGGGAACGTGTGTGTAATAAATTTATACTATTGGAGAACTTTATCACTAACAGTGTGCTGCAGGTGGAGAATCACATTGTTGACAATCTATAACACTACGATGTATGTTTGCATGTATGCTTGAGGAATTTATATTCGGCGAATTTAGCCTAAAGGCAGCAAAGAACTGTACGAGATCAAAGGTAAAGATACAGTCAACAAGTCATTGGAAGAAGTAGCTGGGTTGTGAAAGTGAAGGTGGTTACTTTGTTGTAATGTAGTGTTCTTGAAAAATGTGTTTATCTATCTCTTTCCTAAATTGGAGAAATCTTGGTACAACCTTGATAGATACAGGTGTCTTTACAGATCCTCGGTGCATAAATGAATTAGGACAGTTTTCTTTTTTTCTTTTCTTCTTGTTTCCACTTCTTTGTCTCAAGTCTGATGGTGACCTGGCTGTATGTATGCAGATATTCAGCCAGATAGGTAGGGGTGCTGGTGGTGATGCATTTGTAGAGCTGATTTTGAAGAAAGTGCAGTCCTGCAAAGAGAGCTAGTGGAGTTCCATTAGGGTGGGGGTTATGTGGTTATATTTCTTCAGGTACTTGATGAGACGTGTGTAGGATGCTCATATTTTCTTCAGTGTGGAGGAGGAGACGTTCACGTCCTCCACACTTCCTTATCAGTGTGGAGGATGTGAACATCTTGTCCTCCAAATGAAGCCAGAAAATCTTTTAGTGCATCTAAAATTGGGAGCCATGAGGGAATGAGCTTCACTCGCATCCCGAGATTATATGTTTTTTTAATCAGTGCCAGGCTAATTTATGTCACACAGATTGAAAGTAAAAGCAGCCTCAGCCTTTAGACTGCAGATGCTTTCACTTTGAGCGGTTTTGCGGGGTATACCACATCCCACCGAGCACCGATCAAGACCGGAGAGATACCTTTCGAAAAGGGAGATTGTCCCCTTTCCAATGATACATTTTCCTGGTTGATTTCTGCTACGGGAATCACTGGAGCAGAGTGATACCTAAGCAGGGACACACCCATTAACCACCATGGATGGATTCCAGGGGATTTCCCCCCATCCATGAGCAAGTGCTTCACCTTAAAATGGACTCTTCAGTCTTTCTGCTACTTTGGGGAGAGTGATTGGGGAGTTTACTCCAAATATGTCCACTGAGCAAGGCAAAAAGGACTCTAGACTAAGAATTAAAAAATAATAATAATGGGGTTGTGGCCATAAAAGTACCAATAGTGTTTCTGCACCCCCCTCGGGTGGGTAGTCTCTGTGTCTTAACCGCAATCTGCCCTTCTGGGGTGGAGGACAAAGCCCACTAGGCACCTGGGAGTTTAACACTTATAAACAGAAAAGGGGTGAAGGCCAGCCAAGGCAAGCCTTCCTCAGCATTGGACTGTAACCCCCACACCTAAAGACCCCAACAGTGTTTTGGGGCAGATTGGGAAGTTTAATCACAATCAGCCCTCCTGGGGGCTGGGCCGTCAGAAAGCTCACTAAGCACCAAGGATTTTGTACCAATAAAAAAGTAATGGGGTGAGGACCGCCCACCGTGTCATCATGCCGTATCCCCATCCCTAAAGGCATCAACAGTCCTTCTGCCCTCTAAAGGGGGTTTGAAAGGCCACCAAGCATCAGTGGGCATTTCTGACCACGCCTGGGATGGGCACATAGGTGATAAACACCCCTACATGTCAACCCTGTGGGGTGAGGGCAAACCTGATTATCAGGAAAAACTTTAGAAAAGGAATAGGATGGTTTGCTGGATTATCTTAACATTAATGAAGGAACATTGGTGATTCGCACACCTTGTTTGTTTTAACGAATTTTTGTTTTTCCTTCTGTTTTGATTATAAAGTTCTACTACTGGCTTTCTGTACGACGATGTGCACAACTTTTGTCACAGGGAATTAGAAGGTATTTCAAAATTGTGACACATGTACCTGCATTTTTAACTGCAGTTTTTTTAATGTTAAGGGTCATTTGTCAGACATAACATTACTGCGAACTGGTGTGTGTAAAATCTTCCTAATATATATACATTAATATATGTTTCTCCTATGCTGAGGAATTAGATGGTTATGGTGAATTTCAAGTTAATGTTAATGTTTTCTTTTCAGGTAGTGACTAATAAGTGCTAAGGAGACAGATTTGCCCTGTCCATTTAACAGTAAAAGTATCATGCAGGCAGTCACACCCCCTCCATTATTTCTAAAATCACCAGGAGAAACCCCGCTTAAGTTGGGAATTTGGTTTGATGCCTTTGAGACTTACTTAGGGGCAATAGGAGCCTCAAGATTTGGAGCTGAAAGGAAGAAGTGTTTACTCCTCCACTCGTTGGGTTTTGCGGGCAGATCTATAGTCAAACACTAACCAGATTTACATCAGGAGGATGGAGAAATGTAGATGAATACCTGGAAGCAGTACAAAAACTCAAAACCAGGTTTGACAAGCAACCCAGTTAAATGGTATTGCAACACAAATTCTTCAAGAGGAAACAGAACGCTGATGAAGATGATGACACATATGTTTCTGTTTTGAGGAGGTTATTAGATTTGAAAATCCCATTCCTGCTGTGCACTCGTATCATGCTACATTAGGTTAGCAGTGTGTGGCTAAATATACGCCATTTGTATTCACGTTATGCAACCCACTGAGTTATCCCTGTAACGTGCAAGCTTTTCTGTAGTTAGCCAGTGTGACTCCATTTTGTATTTCGTAATCCCGATTGAGCCGCTTAGGCAGTGTCTGAACTAGGCCTCATCATTCGTATTGCTTGCCTCAGCAGAACACTGTATTTCGTTATTATTTTGTGTCTGTTCAAGGCTACTTTCTGACTTACTAATGAATAGGCCATTCTGCCCTCGCATACCTATCCAAGTGTGTAGTTCTGCTCCCACGTTGGGAGACGCTGAGACTCAGCGTGGTGACCTCGAATCACAGATAGCATGTACCCATCTGATGGGTGGTAGCCCATCCTACTGTGCCTTCTTTGTTAATGATCCGCTCAGGCCGGTAACTTTCCACTGTGGGCGTGGATGGAGGCTTCTTGGGAAGAATTACTCACTGCAGACTGTTGGGGGGGTCAGTCCCCTCGACAGACATCTTAGGGTGCAGGTCAGATTGGACTCCTCTGCAGAGTTTTACTAATAAAGATATGTTTGTATTCTCTACTGTCTGACCGACTCTTCATTTCTTGGGAAGGCCTAGCAGGTGGTTGTAAGTAACCCGGGTGGCCCCTAAGGGCCACTTCCTTCAGTTGGTGCCCAAACAGGGATCCCGCAAGGTGATCCAGCTCGCCCGTAATCGGGTTGCAGGGTCGGGGTTGCGTCTGGTCGGTTGGGCGGATCGGGGTACCCCACACGATCGAGCTTGCCACACGATCGAGCTTGGTTCTCGCAGCTGCCCCACCCATCTGATCGGGCGCTTCCTTGTCTAGTGGTCACCGGCTGGGGTCCTGAGAAGGCGAAACCTTGGAGTTAACCGTTTGGTCCGAAGATTCGGCAGTGGAGAATAACATACTCGACCTGTGTGCACCAGGTGAGTGATTTGATTCTTGGAAAAATGGCGCCATTCTTGAACGGCATGAGCCTACGGGCTGTGTCTTGGTACAGTCTCCAGACTGTCTTGGTGCAGTTTTCAGACTGCCTTGCTTGAACGGCACGAGCCGACGGGCTGTGTCTTGGTATGGTCTTCGGGCTGTCTTGTCTTGAACTTGGTGGGTCTATGGACCCTTGGAATAGGCACAGAGTGCTTGTGAGCAGTTTACCAGACCAACTGTAAATTTGGCCCGCGCTTGAAAAGGTCTGGGACTGTTTGCGAACAATCTGCCAGGCCATCTGGTATTTGGTCAATGCTTGAAAAGGTCTGGGGCTAGAGCCTGTCTTCTTGAACTTGGTACAGTCTCCAGACTGTAGGGAGTGGTCCTTGGACCATTTGGTTTGGTTTATTACTTATTTTGTTTCCTATATTACTGTGGCTGGTGTTATACTTGTCCGTTAGGGACAGTGCATGTGTCTTATATTAAGATGCCTTGCTTAAGCAAATTGGGTTGTTTTGGATGTCGGTGTTGTTATACTGAGGCTCGATTGGAAGAGAGTCAGCCTGCGCCTCCGGAGGGTACCCCAAATGTTGATGTATACGTCAAGCATGATATTGGCCCTATTATGTTTAGCACATTGTGGAATAAATGTACGAGGGACAATACTGAGTTACAGTGGCCACTTACTGGCTCGTCTGATGAGCAAAAATTGAATTTCTTGCAGGACAAATTGTTCGCCAAAAAGAGCAGGCAGTCGATGTTTGATTCTCTCAGAGTATGGCAGAAAGAAGCAAAGCAGCGGTGTATGAGAGCAGATAAAGAGGCCCGGAAGAGGCATACACAAACAATAACACAGAAAGCAGTGGCCTATGAAAGGGCAAAGATAGAGAAAGGCATAGAATGTGCTGATAGAAAATTTTGATTGCAGACAGATAAATGTTATGTCAATAGAGAGGAAGGTGATGTTTTCGTTGAAGAGCTATTGGAATCTCGCCCTCCTCCACCTTATGCTCCTGAGCAGATATACCCAAGGGTTCCCACATCTCAGTCCCCGGCCTCTGGTGCTGCGCTTCCTAGTGTTCCGGCCTCTAGTCAAACTGCTTCTGCCCCAGCCCCGCCTGCTCCTTCCCTGCTCATGCTAGGAACGGGGGTGGGAGCCGTTACCTCTCCTGTTCCGTTTACTGACTCTGTATCCACTGCTACACCCCCTTTCACTCCTACGACACTGTCTCCTTTCATGATGATACCTGTCTCCTCATCTGCTCTTTCTCCCTCAAGTATGACACCCCTAGCACTGCCAAATGGCGAGACCCCTGTACGAGGAATACATGAAGGGAACTGGGCGGCAGCACAAGACCGTATGGACAAAGTGTTGGTACGTTCTGCTGTGGGTGATGAGGAGAAGCAAATGGTGGCGAATCAGGCAGCTCAGTGGGCTTGGAACCCGATCTAAAGTGTGGAAGATGTGTGGAGTGTGATGAGAGATTCTGAGCCCTTCATACAGCAACATGCCCTTAAGCACATGTCGGCCACGCTAATAGGACTGTGGGAGCAGTGTTTTCAAGGTGTTGCACTGCAGATCATCTATGACATACGGGACAGGGTATATGCTGCAGATATGGCTCCTAATGAGGTTTTTAGCAATGTGATGACATTAGTGGGTTATCGGGGAAGATTGCACCAAAAGGTTCCGACGATGGTGACCCAGTACCCCATGAGAGAGGTCCATCCCATTTATCATCCTGAAATACCAGAACTGCGCGACTCCACAAATGCTGTAATTCGGCCGCAAGTCGATGCTCGGTTCCAGGAACAGTGGATCTACACTCCTTGGAAGAGGAGTGAGGTAATATCCCTTAAAAGTCAGTTGCCAGACCCTCGGAAAAACCCGACTGTGTATTATAAAGAGTTGACAGAGGCGGCCTCCTCCACAGTAATGACGTTAGCAGATATTGAGTTGTCTTTTGGCTTGTTGGTACCGGTGGATATTTGGAGGCAAGTGCATACACAGGATCATGTGGTGGAATTGGGAGGACCGTGGGATCATATCAGGGCATGGGATAAGGACCGCAAGCCCGGTGACAAGCCGAGGGCGGAGATATTGGCTTTGCCGGGCCGCATTATCACCTATATGCATTCCCTTATCCCGCTGAGACGGGTGGACTGGGACAAGTTGACTGCATGTTGTCAGAAGAAGGACGAGAGTGTTTCTGATTTCTTTACTAGGTTTGAAGGGGCATTTCTCGACTTTAGTGGCCAGGATCTGTCATTGGAGGGTGGTGCCCAGTTGTTTGTCAGCAGGTTCGTTACCAATTTGCTTCCTGAGATTGCGACTAGGTTGCAGGCTTCAGAAAGCACTTGGAGCACCTCTTCCCCGTCAGTAATTTTGAGTATGGCACAGTACTACGAGCATAGAGAGAATGAGGACAAAGAGAAGGTGGAGAAAAAGTCAAAGAATTTGAAGACGAGGGTGTTGATGCAGCAAGTTGCGAGAGGAAGAGGTTTGGGTTCGGCCCAGCGGCTGCCCCGGACTAACAGGGGTGGTACTTCGAATGCACCCCTTGGGCTCAATCAATGTGCATATTGCAAGCAGGAGGGACATTGGCGGAATGAGTGCCCGGAGTTGTCGCAGAGAGGTGAGGCCCGAGAGGTGGGGGGGTTTGGAGGACGTGGATGGGGAGGAGGAGGTCGCTGGGACATGCGATCAGAGAACACATCATCTAATAGACAGAGCGGGAACTACTTCGACGACCCCCGAGGGAGACAGTACTATCATGATGACTATGACATGGACGAAGTAACAGGGATGTCTCACAGCTAGGACGGACAGGGTAAGGGACCAGTTCCGGTGCCTGTAGACCAGTGTGGACCCTATGTCACCGTAGATTTGCATGGTACGACCGAGAAATTCTTAATTGATACAGGGGCTATGAATAGCTCTATTTCCCATTCACTGGTCCCGGGAGCAGCTCTGTCTGGCCAAAATAATGTTTCGGTGGGTTTCTCAGGCGTGCCGGTTGTCAGCCCCATTTCCAAACCTCTTGCTTTGACTATTGGCCCCTTCACGGTTGATTCACCATTTCTATTAACGTCAAATTGTGGGGAAAATTTGTTAGGGTTGGATTTGTTGAAAAGGTTGCATGGGACAATCTTTTGTTCCCCAGACAGTGTTTACATGACTATTGGACCGCACGTGGCCTGTGCCAAACAATGCCTCGCAAAAGATGCCCCCCTCCACTCTGAGTTTCAGGATGTGCCACGTACACTGTGGGCTACAGGAGACACGGATGTGGAGTTACTCCAGATCCCACCAGTCTCTATACAGATCAAAGACAATGCTGTATTACCACGTATTTCCCAGTACAAGATATCCTAGGCAGGAGAAAAGGCCTTATTGCAAATAATACAGGATTTGATTAAGTCTGGTGTGGTTGAAGAGACAGCGGCGAATGTGTGTAACAGCCCTATTCTTCCTATTCTTAAAAAGGCACCCTTGGATTCTTCTGATGCTCACCCTGATGTTTACCGCTTCGTAATTGACCTTGGAGAGGTGAACAAGATAGTGGTCCCCCAGTATCCTGTAGTCCCAGACATTACTGTGATTTTGACAATGATTCCCCCGTCTGCAAAATTCTTTTCAGTCATCGATTTGAAGAATGCTTTCTTCAGCATTCCGATCCATACAGATAGCAGACATCTGTTTGGATTTGCAATAGCCGGAAGGAGTTTTAGATTCTGCCGTGCTCCACAAGGCTATACAGAAAGTCCGAGTAACTATAGTCAAGCTTTGAAAGCTCAATTGGATTCTTTAGAACTTACCCCTGGTAATGTGCTGTTGCAGTACGTTGACGACCTCCTGGTGGCTTCAGACACTGAAGATGGTTGTAAAGAGGCCACAGTTAAATTGTTGTTACATTTGGCACACCATGGACACAAGGTGTCACTTTCGAAATTTCAATATTGTCGACAGGAGGTCACCTATTTAGGTCACCTACTGTAGAAGGAGGGTCGCAGAGCAACACCTGAACCCATAGCTGCTATTACTAATATGCCTGTTCCTAAGACCCAACGCGAGGTACGTGCGTTCATAGGTATAACTTCGTATTGTCAGCACTGGATCCCTAATTATTCCCTACTAACAAAACCCCTCCTTTACCTGACCACTAGAGACGTGCATGAACCCTTGCCTTGGACATCTGCATGCCAGCAAGCTTTTGAGCTATTAAAAGTTGCGCTTTGCTCTGCTCCTGAGCTTGGTACTCCTGATTACCAGAAGCCTTTTGTGCTTTATGTACATGAGGCGGACGGTTGCGCGCTTTCTGTTCTAACACATGGTTTTGGTGGTAAGCAGAGACCCTGCGCGTATTTCTCTGCTATTCTTGATAACGTCGCCAGAGCTATCCCGAGCTGCCTGAGGGCTGCTGTGGCGGTGGCAGTTTCTATCAGACAATCGGCAGGGCTCGTCCTTGATACTGATCTCACAGTAATGGTACCCCATGCTGTGGACACGCTTTTGAACAAGACAAAGACGCAGCACCTTACTAGTGTGCATCTCACTGGATATGAGTTAACCTTGTTTGCTCCGCACATTATCATCAAACAATGTGCTATTCTGAACCCAGCCACGTTACTACCCCTCCCTTCGGAAGAAAAGGACAATGATGTCCATGATTGTTTATTTCAGACTGAGGAAGAAACGAAGGGATGGGTAGACCTGACTGATGTTCCCTTATCTGACCCCCAAGGGGAACTATATGTCGATGGCTCTTGTTTCAAACTACCAGATGGCACTACCACTGCAGCTTATGCAATCACAACGTTACACACTGTAGTTGAGACATCCTGTATCCCATACCAATCAGCCCAGGCTGCAGAGTTGGTTGCCCTTCTTAGGGCTTGTGAGTTGAGTGAGGGACTGACTGTCAATGTCTACACCGACAGCCAGTACACTTTTGGGGTGGCCCATAGTTTCGGGCACCTCTGGGCGGAGAGAGGGTTCTTGACTTCGCATGGATTGCGCATACAGCATGGTCCATTGATACATAGACTGTTGACAGCACTGACACTTCCTGATACGTTGGCAATAATAAAATGTAGCGCTCACAAAGCAGTAACAGATGATGTTGGAAGGGGCAATGCTTTTGCAGATCATACAGCTAAGGAGACAGCTAGATCGAAGATGAAAAAGATGTTCGTGGCAGGTCCCGCTAGGTGGGTTCCAGACAATGGAATGTTCGAGGACACATTAGACAATGTCAGGGAAATACAGAGTGAGGCAACAGTAGATGAACTGGCAGAATGGGAGGAGAGGATAGGGCGTTTGGACGAGGATGGGTGTTGGACTGACTTGTCTGGGAAGCAGAGATGGTTGCTGCCCAATGCGTATGTGTTCCCTGTTGTTACCATGGCCCACGGCCCAGCACAGATTAGTGCCAAAGGAATATGGAAACTACTGGACCCATTATGGCGAAATGATAATATCCCTAAGGTAGCCACGCACTTAGTGAAACACTACATCATTTGTCTGAAACATAATCCTGGGAAAGGTACTCCTACACCCCCAGGTAATTTTGCACCGCCTTCCTTCCCTTTCAAGGTTCTCCAGATGGATTTCATCGAAATGGAACGAGTTAACAACTTGAAGTATGTGCTAGTAGTGATTTGCGCATTCAGTAAATGGATTGAGGCTTACCCCACTAAGGAGAATACGGCCATGGCGACAGCGAAGGCACTCTTAAAAGAGTTCTTCCCGCGCTATGGATTACCACGTGTGATCTGGAGTGACAACGGAAGTCACTTCAATTCAAAGGTCACTGAATTGGTGTGTAAAGGCTTGCATATTAGACAGAAGTTTCATGCAGCGAGCCACCCCCAGTCAGCAGGCCTGGTTGAGAAGTACAATGGTACTCTCAAATTGAAGTTAGCGAAGATTCAAGAAAGCACAGGATTGCGATGGCCCGATGCTCTACCTTTGGCTTTGTTGTCTACCAGAGCGACAGCGCATTCTAGAACAGGGTTGTCCCCGTATGAGGTGGTCTTCGGGTGGCCCGCCAATGTCTGGGGCGTCCCAAGACCCAAGCGCTTTCCCGAGATAGAGTACCCCCTACTTGTGGACTATTTGTATGCGTTGACTAAAGATCTTAGTTCTGTCCACCAACAGATTTACGCCACGCTGCAACCAGTACCAGAGGGGCCCGGGCATCAGCTACAACCCGGGAACGTTGTAATGGTCAAGAATTTTCAACGGAAGAACTGCCTGGAGCCGAGGTGGAAAGGGCCCCTGATTGTCCTGCTCGCCACCCGCACTGCAGCGAAGCTTGAAGGCCGGAAGCACTGGGTGCATGCATCCCACGTCAAAAGGGTGCCTCTACCACTTCCATATGATCAGTGGGCCCTCGAAGGAATTGCTGACCAGGAAGGGGAGCGCGTACCCTATTTCGTTCCTTTCTCTGATGCCCGATTGAGGTGGGCGCAGACAGACGAAGAAAGTGACGAGGCCTTACTTGAGGCGGTCCACCCAGAGATAAGGGCCGCTCCGGATGCTCCCGCTTCTGGTGCACAGTCACCTGAGTCTCAATGCCCTGCAGAGCCTGAATTTCTTCCCGTTTTTGTTGATGAAGAAGTGCCTGGGGTGGCCAGGTACAACCTGCGGCCCCGACGGAAGGACAGTGCGCCAGTAGGACAGTCCAGGAGTTAGGGAAGGACTCGAGCTTAGGGCGTTGGTGCTATGCCTAAGGTGCCTGCTTTAGATTAGAGTGAGTTACACTGGTGCACTGCCCTGGACACTGGACAGGATTAGCTGAGGGTGTCTTCCAAGGAGGGAGAGTGCCCTATCCTGAAAGAAGAGGATTTGTTTTCCAGCAAGGGCTGCGATCGCGCAGCTGCCCCGTGGGAGTGCTTCATAGCACCGTCGTTGATGAACAATAGGAGTCTACCAGTGAGGCTCTGAAGGACACTGGGTGATTTGTACCCCCCTGGTCGGTTGTATTTTGTTTTGTGGCTCCAGTCTGTGATATTTTTTCCCTGTGACGCATATAAGTTGATTTTGAAGTTTTGAAAATGTATCCTTTTGGTCGTCCTACTCATGATGAGGAGCAGCCCTTTGCGGCTCCGCGTCCCACTTCAGATGGGCCCGTTTGATCTTCTTGGTCCACTAAGAGTAAAATAGTGTTTGTCGCAATAATTTTGCTTTCCTTGATAGTTGTATTTGGGGTGCTGTTCTTCCCAGAAGAGAAACACCCTGTGCACGCTTGGATAAGTACTGCGCCAGCCCCTCCTGAACATATTTTTGGTACTTTAGTGCCTCATAAAGAAGAGCACCGGAAGTCCTATAAGGACAATGTTTTTATTCAGACGTTGCACCAAACGCATGCTGCCTATAATACGACAAAATGTTGGGTGTGAGGTTTGCTGCCTTCTACTACACATCAAAGTTAGAACCTGTTGCCTATGCCCTTATCCTATGTTAATAGTTGTGAGGGGTGGTTTACCTTACTTAGTATGATCCGCTCGTTCTCTCAGGTTGACTCCTTGGAACAAAAATACACCTGTTTCCGTTCCTTGACAATGAATGTGTACTCCCAACATAGGGCCCCACCTGGTGTTTCCCCCGGGAATGGGCGGTTTGAACGAGTCTTTTTGAATTCTTGCCTCAGAGCAGCAGATCAAGGTAGAAATGCAAACAGAACAGAGATGGACAGGGATAGGTTCTCGCAGTTCAATGTATCAGAATATTATCAATTCTTCCAAGCCCGCAATGTCACCGAAGATAAGCCCATACCCCTGGCAGTGGTAGATGTACTGGCTCCTTTCTGCGTTCAAGGGGCGGGAGACATAGAGGTGGGAGACAGTAGATGCAACACTACTTCTATTTTGAGGATGCCCAAAAGTCCGCCCTTGATCCCGCTGCCTAATGTTTATTTTGTTTGTGGTGCTCGTGGTTATGTGTGGCTCCCTGAGGGATGGTCCGGGCAGTGTTACCTTTCCTACCTCCTTCCCCCAGTTTATACGGCCCCTCCCAACTACCACAAAACTCATCGCCTACAGCGTAGAGGTGTCCTAGCCTCCCGGTTTAAGAGGATGATTAATACAGACGACATAGACCAGACTGACACGACCTTGCAACAGTTTACTGATGCAATGAAAGGCATTCTACCCTTCTGGGGCCCTATGGCCAATATCCTCAATATTAGACGACTCACCCGGGTGGTAGAGGGGGTTATCAATATGACGGCAGGAATATTGACCAACATTACAGTAGAGCTTCAGGCCACGAGACTTGTTGCTCTTCAAAACCGGATGGTTTTAGATGTCATTCTCGCAGATAAGGGTGGAGCTTGTCGCGTCATCGGTAGCAGTTGCTGTGTTTACATCCCTGACCACGCCCCCACTGTATATTCTGCTATACAGAAGCTCCACAAGCTTGGATCTGGCATTCACCAAGATAATGGGTTGTGGTCCTTGACAGGGTAGTTCTGGGGTCTGCTGACATCATGGGGTTGGAAGATACTACTTGCCCTCATAGGTATTGCAAGTGTCATCTTCATATGTTGCCTATGTATTAATTGCCTTCCAGCATGTTGCACCTATTGTATGAGCAAGCTCACCCCTACCCCTAAATTGCCAGGACGTGATACTAAGGTCTCTGCAATGATGATGCAGGATGTCCAGGATATCATGCTCATCGATGAAGGTATTTTTGAGTACTAAGTAGATGTTGATTCTCATGTGTTGTTTTAGTCTTTCTTGTAACGTGAAGTGAGCATACATTCTCTTCCTTCCACTTAGAATTGTAAAGACCCTACCGGATAGCCTAATAAAGCATTTAGCCACCCCTGCTAAAAGGAGGGTCTGTTAGATTTGAAAATCCCATTCCTGCTATGCACTCGTATCATGCTACATTAGGTTAGCAGTGTGTGGCTAAATATATGCCATTTGTATTCATGTTATGCAACCCACTGAGTTATCCCGGCAACGTGCAAGCTTTCCTGTAGTTAGCCAGTGTGACTTCATTTTGTATTTCGTAATCCCTATTGAGCCGCTTAGGCCGTGTCTGAACTAGGCCTCATCATTCGTATTGCTTGCCTCAGCAAAACACTGTATTTCGTTATTATTTTCTCTCTGTTCAAGGCTGCTTTCCGACTTACTAATGAATAGGCCATTCTGCCCTCGCATACCTATCCAAGTGTGTAGTTCTGCTCCCACGTTGGGAGACGCTGAGACTCAGCGCAGTGACCTCGAATCACAGATAGCATGTAGCCATCTGGCGGGTGGTAGCCCATCCTCCTGTGCCTTCTTTGTTCATGATCAGCTCAGGCCGGTAACTTTCCACTGTGGGCGTGGTTGGAGGCTTCTTGGGAAGAATGATTACTTACAGCAGACTGTTGGGGGGTCAGTCCCCTCGGCAGACATCTTAGGGTGCAGGTCAGATTGGACTCCTCTGCAGAGTATTACTAATAAAGGTATGTTTGTATTCTCTACTGTCTGACCGACTCTTCATTTCTTGGGAAGGCCTAGCAGGTGGTTGTAAGTAACCCGGGTGGCCCCTAAGGGCCACTTCCTTCAAGGTTGATATCTGAATGCCAGTTTAAGAACTTCACGGACCAACTTATTATTAGAGATCAGCTTTTGTGTCATTGTAAAGACAAACAGACTTATCAAAAGTTGTTAGCTAAGGATAATCCCACAGTGGACAAATCTTTCTAGGTAGCAAAAGTTATTGAGATTTCACAAATATGTGTTAAAGAGTTAGAAGACGAACCTGTTGAAACCGTTAATGTTATTAGTGCAGGAAAATCATCACAGCAAAATGTTATACACAATAGAAATACCACATCACACAAACTTGAAGTAATTCCAATGTTTGTTTCAGCTGTGAAAATGCTCCGCATGCTAAAGTGTCCAGCAG
Organism: Calotriton arnoldi; assembly: GCA_963921515.1. NCBI lineage: Eukaryota > Metazoa > Chordata > Amphibia > Caudata > Salamandridae > Calotriton > Calotriton arnoldi. Next base: position 703,950 of record CAWUFW010008210.1, read on the forward strand.
CTAATGTATTATGTAATTACCTCAAGAAAACCGGTCATTTTGCAAAGGTATATTTAAAAAAGAAAAACAGCAGGAATCCTGTTGCATGTGTGGTTGAGTTGGAAGTTGAATCTGATACTGAAATAGGAGGAGATGTAGCACTTGCAGTTGGGGATGAACATCCAAATTCCCAACTGCATGATCACACTTTTCAAGATGATCAACTTAAAAAGGGTGATCCTTCAATGTGTGTGTAGATTCCAATGCTGATATTCGGGTAAGTGATAAAGACTTGAAGCTTTTAGTTGATTCTGGTGCTAGAATCCCTATGATCACTCACCAACTATTTACTGAAACATGGGGAAATGAACATTTGATGCCTCCTGACAGTTCCCCTGTTTCATATGAAGGGTGTAGGTTTGAGCTGATATGATTTTTGGTAGGATATTTTGGAAATTAAAGGGAGGAGGATCAAAGGGAAAATGTATGTGGCTGTTAAGGGTCTTAATATCCTTGGATGGTTTTATCAAGGGCTTTTTTATGATTTTAAAGCTGGGTGCCAAAGAACAAATTCTTGTGGTTGATTGTAATGTTGTGGCTTAAGAATGGAGTAAAAAATTCCCCTCTGTTTTTAGTGATGAGTTAGGCACAGTTCGTGGTTTTAAACACAGGATCAAGATAAAGAAAGGGGCGATCCCCATTTAACACAAACTTAGATGGGTATCATTTAGTGTAAGAGAAGTTCTGCAAAAAGAACTAATGAGTCTGTGTGAAAGAGGCATCATTGAACCAGCGGAATTCTCTCTATGGCTGTCTCTCTTGGTGGTGGCAAGCAAGAGGTTTGAACAGCTATTCACATCCCTTACTGAAAATCAATGATTTATTCATGTGTATAAAGGGTGTTACTGTTTTCTCTAAAATCGATCTGGCCTCTGACTACCATCAAATGGAACTTGATCCTGACTCACGACACTTAACTATGTTTATTTCAGCTATAAGCACTTTGCAGTACTGTTGCATGCCATTTGGACTGGCCTCTGTGGCCTCAGTTTTCCAGAGAGTAATGTACAACTTGCTCTAAGATGTGGAAAGTGTTCTTGTGTTCCAGGATGATGTGTTGATATTCGCAGAAGATGTGAGTGCTCACAATGCCATTCTCCAAGAGATGTTAGAAATGTTTGAAGGACAGAGAATTGTTCTAAGAAAAGAAAAGTATTAATTTGTAAGCAGTGAAGTAGAATATTTAGATCACATAATCTCTAGAGATGGTATTAAACCCAGATCTTGGTTAGTTGAATTAATTATGGGTGCTCCGCTCCCCACTGACAAAACAGGAGTCAAGGCTTTTCTGAGCTTGTGTGAATTTTACTCTCGATTCATACCGGATTGTGCTACCAGTGTGAGACCTATCAGCAATTTACTTAAAAAGGTGCTAAATTCATTCGGTCAGATGATTGTGTGTTGGCATTTGAACAGATTAAGTCTTTGTTGAGTCAGAGTTAAAGCCCTCAAGCCTTTTGACCAATGTTTACCATGTTATATCACAGTTGATGCCAGCCAGGTTGGGCTGGGGCCTACGCTTACACAGAAAGATGGGGAATGTAAAAACACTGTAGCTTTTGCATCCAGAGTGTTTGATGGAAGCGGAACTGCAATACTTGGTTACTGAAAGAGAGCTCCTGGCTTGTTGGTGGGAAATTGAGAAGTTCCGACCATATGTGAAGGGAAAGCGCTTGTGCTACAAACTGATCACAAGCCGTTGATTAGTATTCTGGGAAGTGGGGCGAGCAAATGTTGTACTTTGAAACTCTCCACAAAGCTTTCGCAATGCCAATTTAAAGTTGTTCACATTCCAGGTGGTAAGAATTGCAGAGCTGATTTTCTTTCTCGTTTCCCTTACAAAAGAGATGAAGACAGTGATGTGAAGTTATCAGATTTAATTGACAAATACTTTTGAAGATTGTTTATTGGCTTCTCTAGAAATAAAAGATTTGAAAGTCTGTTCTAAAGAAGAATGGATAGCAGCTATTAAGGGGGATCAGATTTTACAACAAGCGATTGAACTTGTTAAAGGAGGATGGTCCATAAAAAAATGTATTTCTCCTTTCTTACAACCGTATTGTAAGGGGGGAAATTAGATTTGTGTTGAAGATAGTTTGCTTTTACGATCAGACAAGTTTATTTCTCCCCATTCTGTGAGAAAAGGTATTATCAGGAAAGCCCATGAGGGACATACTGGGTCGTCTCTCACAAAACGTCGCCTTCGTGAATCTTTTTGGTGGCCAAGAAAGGACACTGAAGTTATTGAAGAGGTCGAAAATTGTTGTGTGCACAAGTCCGCTGATAAAACTCTCAAGGTGACGACACTGCCTCTCATACCTATTGAGTGTCCCTCTGGACCATGGATCAAGATTGGTGTTGTTATTATGGGACCTTATGATTCCCTACTGGGGGGTACTAAGCACATTATTGTTCTTGTGAATTATGGGTCAAAATGGGCTGAGCTTAAGATGGTTAGAGAGCCAAGTGCAAGCGTCATTGTGGAGTTTCTTAGGGAAATCTTTATGAGGGAGGGATTTCCTGAGTTCCTGATTTCTGATAATAGTACACAATTTACTAGTAACAAACTGCAAGTTTTTCATAAATCTTGTGGTGTCAGACATTTTAGAAGCTCCTTGTACCAGCTACAAACTAATGGTCTTGTTGAGAGAATGAACCGTGTGTTTGGGGGAGTGCATCAAGTGTGCCATAGGTTAACCATGATGCGGTGAAAGCTGTGGTCAGCATGTTATGGTTTTACAGAACAACACCACATTCAACCACAAAGGTGTCTCCTTTTGAATTAGTGAGGGGTAGAAAAGCCAATACCAATTTCAAACCTTGGTGGATGGCTAAATGGCTAGAGTTTGTCTGATGTGCAAAAACGAATGACTTTGGTGAAGGAAAATGTGAGTCAGACTCAGGAGAAACAGAAAGTCTGGTATAATAAAAAAAGGTGACAAATTGGTCACACTTAAGGTTGGTGACATGGTGCGCATTAAGTCTTCTACCCATGTGCAAAAGGGTAAGAGCAAGTTTTGTGAACCTGTTAGAGTGGAAAAGATCAATGACAATGCTGTTCAAGTAGATGGTGGACATTGGTGGAATCTAGCAAAAGTTGTCAAAGTAGGAAATCTGTGTGAAGATGTTCATCTCAATCCTTTATCCGAAGTGGATCCTGGGGGTAACAGTCAGCAACTCAAGACATTTCTAAGTAATTCATGACATCCCAGAGTAAGGTTAGAAGAAAAAGTGCACAAAACATAATCACTCCTAGCAGGTTTCTTACCTAGACCTTTAATTTTGAATGTTCCATATGACAGCCTTATTATGTAAATGGGGGTTTAAAATGTTGGTATTTTTTATGGTGGGTTTTTTGTGTTTGCTTGTTTGGGGTTTATGTGTGTTTATGTGAGGAGGAGTACTCTTGTATGTGTTGTTGTTGTTGTTTTTGTTGAATACAGGAATATGTGTAGTATTCTATGTGTGAGGTTTTCATGGAACTTTACTGTTGAATGTTCCAAATGACGGCCTTATGATGTAAAGAGGGGTTTGGGGCGTTGTTACTTAATTGTTGACAGTTAGGCTTAGAGTGGAAGAGTGTCCTCTACGACTGTGTAGCTCAATAGTAGTAATAAACTTACTTTTCACATCGTTGGCATCCTTCTTTAATACTACATTGAGACATACCCCTGGCACCATACTGCATTTCTTCCCCCATGAAGAAGCAGAATCGGGGGTTTCCCCCAGAGCCGGACTGGGAACCAAAATCAGCACTGGCAAAGTGCTCGGCCAGCCCCCCGGGGATTGGGGGTGCGGCCGAGCTGTTTGCCAGGGTCGGTTTCGGACGATTTTGTTACAGGGGCCAATATTGCAGCTATGCTGCAAAAACGGCCCTGTAACGAAATCGGCCCCCCACGGGCCCTAAACTGGCCCCCACCCTGGCAGCCCATTGGAGAAACGCCCGGTGCCCGCTACGGCCAGTCCGGCCCCGGTTTCCCCTTCTCCTTCAAACCATATGTCAAAACTACAACCACCACAAAATCAAATTTCTTCTCACTTGCCATTGTAAATGGTTGCATTGTTCTGGATTTGGGCCAGCTAGCACCCAGGGAACTGTACCAACTCTGGACATTTCTGAAACTTAGAGACCCAGAGAAATCCAGGGTGGTGTGACATGAATGGATTCCAGCATCACATGTGCTTACCAAGAATGCACTGAGAATGTTAGGTGTGGTTACAAAGTCTATTATCCCCATATTCATTTGACAGAAAACTTGGGCACTTCCAGTTACTTGCAAAAGGCTTACAACTCTTCATTCCAACACTTCTACCATTTGAAATGCTGCCTCTGATATGTGGGTGGACCTAACAAATGTCATTGAACAGACCACAATTGTAACCATGGGACATCACATTGCCTTTACACTGTCCAAGTTTTGACCGGTTCCTGTCGTGAGTGATAGGCCCACCCACAGAAGTAAAATACTGTTGTTATTGGGAGAAGTGTGTGAATGTTAGTTGGTAGAAATTTCGTAGACCCCTATGGATTCTGGAAATTTCCCTCAAAGTAATAATATGAGGAAGATCTTTTTTTTTTCTTCCTTTTACTTATTTATATCGATGCAGCATAGTCAAATCAATTGATATATAAATATTCATATATGGTAAAAATAGTTAAAAACACACAAAAAAGAAAAAAATGGGACAAAAAGAAGCGAATAACTAAGTACAATAAGCTTAGCATAACACGCAGATACCGTACAAAACCCCATGACCCCAATGATCTATCACCACCCTTTTCGCATTCTACTCTCAACCCTCATTTACTTTGAATGTTGTTTGTTGGTGCCTCCCTTGTCTTCCAGATTTTATCTATTTTTGGTAAGGATCCTGTACATTTACTGTGCAGCACTTCGTGATTATGTACTTTGCTCGTCTTATTTGTCCACTGTAGGAAGGTGGGGATGTTTTCCGATTTCTAGTTTGCTAAGATCAGCGATCCAGCCACCAGCATTGAAGCAAAGAATAACTGTTGCTGTCTAATAGATAGGTCTCCTTCTTGAACTACTTGCCCAAAAAGAGTTCCATATGGATTTGGCACAATATTCACCCCCTAATTTAGAGCTAGTTTTCGCAAAAATATCTTGCCAATAATCCTTTACATGGCTACAGGTGAATATAGTGTGGAGCCAATCGCCATTCCTATCATTGCACCTAAAACAATTTAGCTCCACCACGGGGTAGAATTTATGCAATTTTGCTGGTGTATGATACAGCAGTCATTTGCTAAAGAAAGACATTCTTCTTAGATTAGTGGCTCTAACTGCCTTAGCACTAATGTGACTAAAGAATTTCCACTGTGAGATATCTACTTTGCAACAGGTAGAGGATTCAATCTGATGTAATAACTCTGATATCTTATGGCTTTACCTTTGAAATGCAGCAATTAGTACCAATTTCCTATGCCTACTAATTTGGATACAAAATACGCCAAACTGACAGGTTCTATAAGGACCCCATCCTCCATAATACACCCCTCGCGAAAAAATTTACCTGAGAGAAAACTAAAAAGATCAAAGGGCTGATACCGAGATTTGAGTTACACAATTGCTGCCAAGTCATGAATGTATTATTACAAAATAAATCTGGAATCCTCCTATATCTCGCTCTATACCACTTACTACACGTAACTGTAGATAATTGCAATCCTAAAAGCCTACATTCGGCTATATTTAGAGTCGGATGAAGCTTCGGTATTGCCCAACTTTCCCATATCCTGTTAAATCTCTCAACAACTAAACGAGGTGTCTTATATTATGTTTTTTTTTGGGAGTCTTGGTATTAGCAGGAAGAGGGGAAGGTTGATTTGAGATGTTTTCACCATTTGTTCTGGATAAAAGTTAGCATCACTAGGAACGTTGGAATGAGACCTCACTAACCAATTCTTGAAGACCGCTAGCACTTTATGTTAGGTAGTGCTAGTCCTCTGTCTTCATAGTCCAACTCAATGGACTCTAATTTTAATTTAGTTTTTTTGCCCTGCCAAATAAAATGTCGGATAGCCGAATTAATTGACCGAAAAAAAAGACTGAGGGACTTTGGTCTGTACATTAGTAAACACGAACAAGAGCAATGGTAAAATACTAAGGGGCATATTATCAACAACCGGCGATAAATATCGCTAAGCGCACTTAGCGCTAGGATATTTATCGCCGGCTATCGATGAATTTTATCGCTGAGATAGCGTGCTATTAGCAACGCTTATCTCAGAATCGATAAAATTCCTGGCGCAAGCTGCCAAATGTCCGATTATCGCTAGAAATCCAGCGATAATCGCACGACATTTGGCGATAGCTTGTTGATAGGGCTGGACATACTTAACCATGATATCCACCTTCCATTGGATATCATGGCTAAGTCAAACTAAAAGCATGCGTAAGGAAAGTAGCGTTAACCAAGGTTAGCGCTACTTTTCTCATCGCTATGCTTGTTAGCGATTCCCTTGATAATTGGAGAAATGTCGGTTAACGACATTTCTCCAGTTATTTTGGGACGGAACGCCCACTTTGCATCTCATTAGAGATGCAAAGGTGGCGTTATGGAAAAGGGCGATAGGGCAAGGATTCACGCGATAGCGTGACCTTGCTAATACAGCGATAAAATTATCGCCGCTTTTCGTCTGAAAACAGACGCTAAAGCGGCGATAATCTTTTATCGCCGGCTTGTTAATATGCCCCTAATTTTCACCAAAGCTACTCGTCCCATAATCGTCATGAGCCCATTTTGCCATCTGTTCAGCAGACTATGAATCTTTTCAAGCGTGGAAAAATAATTTAGCCTGAATAAATCTCCTATGTTATCAGTGACAAAGATCCCCAAGTATCTTACGAGTCGAGTCAGCCAGGAATACGATTGCATAGTAGTGGGTAATACATCTGACAAGCAGTTAAATAGGAGAGCTTCGGATTTTGCATGATTTATTTTATATCCTCTCAGGTTGGTAAAGACTTCTATCTTTTTCATTAGATTAGAGAGATTAACTTTCTCCGCCTTTAAATACAGCACCATATCATCCACAAATAGTTTTAATTTCAAGGCCTCTGGAACAGGAGCCCTAATATTGGGATCCTGATGTATTGCACATGCAAGAGGTTCAATAAACAACTCGAAGAGGATTGGTGACATAGCGCATCTCTGATGGGTCCCGCACCTGATATTCCTTGCTGTTTTTCCATTATATTGGCCTTTGCTTGTTCGTATAGATTACTTACAACTGAAATTAATGCGGCTGGGAACAATACTCTTTCCAAAATCATGAACAAGACGTTCCACTGGACGCGGTCGAATGCTTTCTCTGCGTCCAGCATTATCACTGCGGCTTCAATGTCCTATGAGAAGTAATAGTTGCCTGTGTTAAATAGTGTGTGTTATCTGCCATCTGTCTGTCCAAGATAAAACCATTTTGGTCCCCATGAATAACTAACGGTGTAATTGAAGTTAAACGATAAGCGAGAATGTTAGTGAATAATTGGTAGTCATGATTCAAGAGACTTATCAGGTGATACGAATTTACATCTGTTCTGGTTTACCCTTTTCAATAAAACTGACAATTACTGCTTCATGGAAGGAAGTGGGGATCGCCACACCCCCTCAAAATAACATTGAACAGTCTAACGAAAAAATTATTAAGTTGAGGAGCAAACACTTTGTAAACTTTGGCAGGAATCCCATTGGTCCCGCAGGCTTATGCATTTTGGGCAGAATTAACTACCTGTGTCACCTCTTCTAAGCTGATTGGAGCAAAAAGTGCTTCCACCCGCTCTCTTGGTAAGGTCGGTATATCTAACCTATCCAACCAATTAATCACTGCTTGTGGAGATATGTCATATGCCTCTGAGTAAATATTTTCATAATGCTGAAGAAACACCTCTGCTATTCCTTGTGTCTCAGTTATTATACTATCCGCTTTAGGGTCTTTTATCTTCTTTATACAATTCAGATTGGATCTCCACTTGACCTCCCATGAAAAATAGTTCCCAATATGTTCATTTTCTTCGTACCTCTGTTGTAAGATTGTATTATGATTTAGAATCTCCCTAGCCCCAAAATTTTCCTTTATTTGATTCCGTGCCTGTATTGCAAGGAGCTTAGTCTGACTTGAAGAGGCAGCTAAAAAATCTTCTGTAGCCTGATTAAAACATGTTTGAAGGTGCTGTATCCTTTCCCTTTCCACCCTTTTCAACCCTATCATAAATGTTGTCACTTCCCCATAGAAGACGACTTTTAAAGCCCCCCGAAATAAGAAATCTTTTGTTTTTGAAGGAACACAATAGCTTGAGCCACCAAGCCTTGCCATTTCTCCCGATATTACCCCTCTCGCCCTCCTCCCAATCACCCCGTGCCTCAACAACCCCGCCAACCTTCCTCCCACCCCTTCATAGAGCCTTCCCCACCTCAGGCTTCCTCCCCAACATGCCCTCCACCCTTTGTGTCACCCCTACCCCCCTCTCCCTTCCCCTACTTGAGTACCTTGGTATGGTACTCTCTAAGCCACCCCCAGAGAGTGACTGCTGGATGGTAAACGTTTACACTGCAGGGCGCTGCATACATGTTACCCTGCTAAATCAAATTTCTTGCCACCTATCATTCCGATTGCCTAGTATTGAACATTAACTAACTTGTCTTCACCTACCCTCCACTCCCACCCCCATCTTTATTATCTGATGCCATTGCTTTCTCTGTGGCCACCTTCTTTTCTTAATAAAGCCAAGAAGTCCTTTGCCCCGATTTACTGATTGAAATATGTGAGTCTGACCCTTGTTAAGTACTCTAAGTTTGGACATCTGGATGATTCCCGGAAAGGTTTCAAAGCGTTTAAACTCATCGATCAGTCCAACGAATTCCCTGCGTCGTCTTGTCACCAGGATTGACATGTCCGAGAAAATTCTAAAGGAGAAATTCTCTGCTGTGTTGAAAGTCTTTTTCTTAATAGATTGGGATAGGATCTGCTCCTTAATTCTAACATCCCCAAAATGAACCAAGGTCATATGAGTGTATCTGACATTTCAGGGTCTCACTGCCGGAACCATGTGAGCCCTAGCAGTGGTTAAATCTCCTCCTTCTGATCGGGCTTATCGGGCAAGACATATTTAGAAATCAGATCCGACACCCATTTTACTGTGGATTGTCCTGCCTCACGATCTTCTGGTACCCCTACGAGTCTTAGATTGGTGAGTCTGGCTCTATTTTCAACATTGTCTATCTTTTTTTTTTTTTTTTGTGTCCTCATTCTGCCAACTCTCTTGTTAGGTTTTGCTCTAGTCCCTCTGAGTCCAACGGAGAATGAAAACCAGAGACCGGAGGAGGGAGGAAGAGTAGTACCCCACAAGCAAACTGCTGTTTCCACTTCCATCTCCTTCGCATGCTAGAACCCCAAAAAGATAGGAGATACCATGGCCGACAGCATGATTGGCTTAATCATTGGACTCACTTGCCTTCTCTCTCCACTCTACCGATGGAGCCCAGATCTTATCTTTACTTCTTGGGTCACAGGCCATATCAGACTCACTTGTGAATATAATATTCTTAAGACACTCCGTAAAAGATGCGGGGCTTTCAGATTTCCATGGCCTCCAGATCTCACGCCTTGCCAACAAGATTGTATAGAACAAAAACTTTGAACTAACCATATTCATCTGCACTTCTTCTTCCATGTTTAACCCGAAGAAAATGAGGCAAGGACTTACTTTCATCTGTATCCCAATAATTTCTCCAATAAAGTCACACACCGAGTTCCAATAAAGTGCAATTTTTGGGCATTGCATGAACATATGTACATCGTCCGCTGCTACAAACAAACATCTTGGGCATGTGTAAGTATTACCAGTAACCTTAGACAACTTCGCTGGGGACCAATATACTCTATAGGTGGGAAACAAATGATTAAGTTTGAGTGATACCGGTTTTACCACTTTTCGTAGCATACCATGTGAGTCATGCCATATTTGCTTAAAATCTTCACCCCACAGATTTAAAATTTCAGTTTCAATCTTGTCCTCAGTCTCCAGGAAGGCCCAATACCAAAAGGAGATTTCCTTTTTCCACTGATCTGTTCTCATCACCTGATCAAATTTCGACTCCTCCTCCTCTTGTGTCCAATCTTGTGTCGCCCACAAGGAACTTAATTGATAGTACTTAAACCTCGTTAACTGTCCTTTGGTACAATTGCTTAGTACTTCCCAGCTCACTAAATTAGAGCCCGTTTTAAGGTCGGCCCAATAACGGATACCCCCGATTTTAAGGGCTGACTAAGTTGATCCCTCAAGCATTCTGGGGTACCCGGAGATTCCCAAATCGGAGCCCATGATGAGAAATATGGGATTCCCAATCTTTTCCGCACATACATCCAAGTTCTTAACGCGGACCTCAGTATCTTAAGCCTAACCTTTTAAAAAAACTTTGGGTCCCCATATTTAAAGAGAAAGTGATGCTACCCTTGTGGGACATCTACCAACATAGCCTCAAAAAGTAAGCCCATCGATGTCTTATCTACCTTATTTGCAAGCATGCGAACATTCTTGAAATGAAAGGCTTAGCAATAGGTAAGTAAATCTGGTAGCGCCAATCCTCCTACCTCCAGCCTCCTCCTCAATTTTTTCCAGGCTATCCTGGGGCCCTTTGACGCCCATATAAAACTTCCTATTTTCCCCTGAAGTTTGGCTATATCTTCCTTCTGAAAGATTAGAGGAATAGCATTAAAAAAACATTGTCTATCTTGAACTGTTGGTCTTCTAGTTCTGCTTGCATTGTCACGAAGGCCTCATCCTGTCTGACGTTGGTATCCTCCAGCTTTAGTTCTACCTGTGACATCTGAGACGAAAGTTGTTGCATATTTTCGTTGATCTGTCCCAGCTGTTTGTTGATAGTTCTATGTGCCTCTTTGTGGGAGAGCTTTATCACTCGCAATTCTTGAAGTATCTGATTCAATGTCATCTCAATTGTGGGGGGAGTTGATACTGATTGGCCTGAGCTTAGAACCGAAGCTTGAGGATTTGTGAGTATGTTAACCTGCATGCATGAAGCCAGTTCATTATTTACTTTCTCTGCTGTCTCTCCTGACCCCGTATTGCTGTTAGGTTGCGCTGCCTGCATTTTCATAGGGGCAGGGGCCACTGCTGTCTCATTGCCATCTTTCATTCCTCCTTTTCCTCCTTCCAGCGTGAAGAGGGAATATGACAGTCTCCCACCCAGCTTCTGAGGTACCTGATCCTCTCGTCGAGATGGTGGCAGTGTGGGGGAAAGTATCGGAACTGGAGGCAGAGTCCATTGTGTCCCCTATTTTATGCATAGGTCTGTTGGGGATGTGTAAAGCTAGGTTCCCTTCCTTCAAGATTTGCTACTCTGGTCCCTTAATTGCTGTTTTTACCCCTTGTCCCCATTAAGATTCTTATTATCCGCGCATGTTTTCATCAAAGAATCCCTGGATAGGCGTTTCATTTGTAGGGCCTTGTAGCTGATGACGGTAAGCTCTGCTATGTAGAAGTCCGGTAGATCACTGTAGGTGGATAGAGGGGAGAGAGCTGGTTCCTGGTTATCTGGAGGATGGGGGGGTGAATGCTGCTGAGGTGTAGGTTTTTGCCAGTTGGGTGTTTAAAAAGGAGAAATGTCGGAGTAGGAAGTAGACGTGCGACAAGTTGCATCAATGCTGCGCTGACTGCTTCTGCCACTCCTCCACTCCCCCCTTCGCTTGCACAGAACCTAGTGCTCTGCCTCAGGCTGCTTAAACTCCCAACCGCCTTGATATTTGAACCCTGATTCTGGCGAGTTTTCATAACTTCACTTTTCCCAGAAGGCATAGGGTCTGCTGGCCCCACTGACCCCCCACAGGTCGTAGTGCAGCGCCTTCTCCTTAATTATTTTGCTTCTTTTGCTACTCTTACTTCTTTACTTCCTTTTTACCATCCTCTCTTCTCCTCCCCCTCTTTCCTTGCCCCTCACCCCCCTTTTCCCCCTTTTTTTACTCCCCTCCTCTAACTAGCCTTATTGCAAAAAAAGGCCTTGGAGGCCTCTTGGAACAGAGGGGTAGCGTAGCGTAGCGGAGCTTGCTACTAAATTACAATGACGTGAGAGGCCAACAAAAGCCAAACAGGCTTGCCTCTCTGTCCTTTAACCTTGAGCACTTAGCAGAGCTGTGTAGCTGCAAGGCGTATCCTCCTCAGTCTCGGCTTCAGGCAGACGCCTCCGGTCCCCTGATTTTGCAGTTAGTTGGCTGTTTGATGAGATTCACCCCTCCCCCGCTTCCCGCATTTCCTCCGATCAAAAGAAATTCCTGGTAAAGTTCAAACCCTGTGTGGCAGTGGAGAGAGCCACCTCGTTTCTCTTATTCGTCGATGCGCTTGGTTCTGCAATGTATCTCCTTTTTTCTCCCCCTGTGGTGATCTAAACTGAAACTTTATTGGTTTCAGTTAGCCGAGCCGCACACAGCGCCACACACAGTGTGAGTCTTAGCAAGTCCTGCCTGCGCGTCCCATCCAGCAGCCTCACTCTCTGGATCTCGCTTCAGCCACGGAGCATGTGATTTTAGCCAAACTTTAAAGTTTGCAGAGCATTCTTGTCAAGAAAATGCAGCAGGGTCCATGTAAGTCAAACCCACTCTAGTCTCCTCTGTGTATAGTTTTCAGAAAAGTCAGTGATTGGTAGGTTTGGCTGGTTGACAGCAGAACCTGGGCACAAATACTATAACTACCCACATCGCCAGAATGGGTGAATTTGAAAAGTCTTGTGGTTTCCTTGTGTTCTGGGGCCTTTCCTGGAGTGGGTGATAGGCCCATCCACACAAATGGGGCATCATTGTTATTGAGAGAAGTGTAGGAACACATTGGTTAGTTCGAATTTTGTGGATTCATGCAGATTCTGGGACTTTACCCCACAGAAATTTAAGGAAATTCCTTGATTTTATCCAACGTTTGATGTTTGTAGTACATTCTTAATAAGAGAATGTAGTGGGATTTATGAATGTCACACCATTCTAGACCACACTGAGAGTCTAGTTTTCTGACATGACTGGGGCTGGTAGGTTTTCTTAGTTACCAGCTGAGCCTGTGGCCAAACACTACAGCTACCCACATCAGAGAATAGGTGAATTTGTAAGGCAAAATCTTGATGTTTCCTTGTAGCGTTCTAGGGGTTTTACTCTCACTGGCTGTTGAGATCGAAACATCCTCTGCATGGTAAAGATGTGTACCCCTGCCCTAAGTGCCCAACTGTACAGTGGTCTGGAGCCCTAATGCTGAACATGGATCATGCATGTGTGACATGACATAGGCCTGTTTCGTGGACTGCGGTCTTGTTGGAGGGGCACCCAAAGTGCTAATCTTCTGGTGGTGGAGGGCTACCTCATTTACCTGGAGTTAAGCAGCACAAGCGTGGCAGTGGCAGCATACCGTGTACTGATCAGTGGTAGTGAACAGGACCTTCTTACCCTGTGTCAGTGGAGTGAGGCCTACAGGCTCCCTCACATTGTTAAAAGTTCAGCTGCTGTGTGCTTAACTAAGCCTTGGCCTACATCAGTTATATGTAAGAGATGAGTAAAGCATGTGCTAAATGTGTGTGTCCTTGCACGTAGTAAAATAAATTAAGGATGAAATGTTTTGCAGCACGCACAAAGTTGAGTGTGTATGCTGACAGTCTGGGTGTTTGTAAAGAGCACACCCTGGTTAAATATAGAAATATAGAAAATATAGCAAAGCTTCAGTGCAATCGCACATTGTATGGAGGACCGGGGGTTTCTATTTTGGGAAGCCCAGGCCTGTCTGGTAAAAACATGTGGAGGAGAGAAGTCCCCCCAGACAGAATTGCGTATTGGTGCATTCCTGTGAGATGGGTGGGGACACACTGAAGGGAAGGAGGAGACTCCCTTCACATCTCAAAAGACTGCTCTTCAGTTCAGTGATAGATCACAAGGAAGTGGTCTGGAAACATATCAGGAAGTGAGATTGGGCTGATAAGAGAATCATAAAGAGTAGGGCTGAGGGTCTGGTATTAAGCATTTGATGCACATATCACTGTGGCTGACATCCAGGTGTAAACTTTGGTCACACTCATTATTATATTGTGGATAATCAGCTTTGGAGTCGTGCCTGCTGTGGCAGACTCTTTCATGAAGGAAGATCAAAAGGAGAAATGCCCTCTTCAAAAGAAGCAGAACACCAACATAAAACTTCAAAGACCCAGACCCTAAATTACATTTGGTGTCTAGAAAAGGACTATAAGAAGGGGAGGTTGCTTTCACAAAAATGTGCCCTCTGCCAAGCAGCCAGACTGGCTGTGTGAGAAAGGGAAGCTCTCCATTACTTCTGCCTGTGACCAGGAATGGGGCCACGGTCTGCTAGTCACCCTGCTGGCTGAGGGGACATCACCCAGGAACCAAGACCACCTGCCCTGGAGCACCAATGCCTACCTCCTTGCCAAAACCAGTGTGCCCTGTGAGGAAGAGGAGACCGTTGGAGGGAGCAAGGGCCAGTGTGGAGTCCTAACATGAGAACTCCCTGTGTGATGTGTGAGGATTCTGCTGAGCACAGATTGGGCCATCACTGTGTGCAGGATTGTTTTCAGTGATCCCCGTATGCTAGAAGAGGGCCCCCGAAGATTGAGCCTTGTGTTGAGAACCTTGTTGGTCTTGCTGTACCCGAATCGTTGTGCTGAGGTGACCCCATATGCCAGAGAGGGCCACCGGTAAAGTATTGTTTCCTGGAGTTCCAATACTTGTGACTGCCCAGGCTGGGTGCTGCGACTGGAAGAAACTGCGCTCATATACCAACCCAACATGCCAGGACAAGCTGCTGGTACAAACATTGCCAAAAGCTTCGGGCCCCTGCTCGAAGGAGAGACTGATGCTGCGACTTGCAGGTTGGACTCACGCTGCAAGGGAACTACCCCTGATTGACTGAGGACGACTGCCAGTGATGCCGTGGACAACTTCGCATCCTCACTGGCTCCAGTCGGGAGCTGAAGAAAGGATTCCCTAACCCCGTTGAATAAAGTCAACTTACCGCTTCCTTCCATATGAGATATCTTCGGTGTGCTGCTCCAGAGAGGGATCCTGCACCGCTGGCTGCTGCAACGTCTGCTGCGAGCAGCCCAACTTTTGCAAACTGAGCTATACTCATGAGCGCGTGCTTGAAGGCACCCATGAGAGCAGTAAGACGAGAACTGTGACATTTGGGCCCGGGGTAATTCGCTGCAAACAGTGCTGCAGCATCAAAGACACCCACTGAGAGACCCTTGCCTGCTCGATCACAGCTACCACTGTGCAGAAGGGGTACTTGGCCCAATTGAGTGGGATCCATTGAAGGTTGGGCCCCGGGCCACCAAGAGTAAAAGGGCTCAACCAACATGGTTGGGCCCCGTAGCCCCTGCATCTCCGATGGCCCTCTCAAAGCGGTTCTAACACAGGTGATAGGCCCAGCACACACATGGTGTATTTTGATTTGATTTGTAATTTGTAGAGCGCGACATTTACCCTAAGGCATCAAGGCGCTAGAGACCAACCATCCAGAAGAGGGGTGGAAAGAAGACAAAAATCCAGATAGATGCTAGGCCGAGAAAAGCCAGGTCTTAAGAGTTTTCTGAACGTAAGCAGAAGAGGAACAGACCTAAGGGCAAGCGGAAGGGAGTTCCAAAGTTTACTCGCTGCCACCGAGAAAGCTCTGTCCCCCCAATTCCTCTTTTTGGTTCTTGGTACCACCAGTTGCATTTGGAGCGAAGATCGCAGGGGTCTACTGGGGGAGTGCCAACTGAACATTGTTTTTAATATTGACGGGTAGGGAAGATGCAGTGACTTTGGTACCATGCAGAGTGATTTGAATCTAATGCGTTTTTCGATAGGGAGCCAGTGCAGGGATTCTAGGCCCTTCCTGGCGGATTGTTTCCTGGGAATGTCCAGAACAAGTCTTGCCAGTGTATTCTGTAGCACCTGGAGTTTAGACTGCATACTCTTATTGGCGACCAGGTATAGGGAGTTGCAGTTATCGAGTCTGGAAATTACCAAGGCCAGTGCTACCTGTATTCGTGCTGGTCGTTGGATAAGAGGGAAGATTTTTTTTAACATCCATATGAGCCAGGAGCATGTAGAGATGGTACGGTTCATTTGGATATTAAAGTTGAGTTCAATATCCATCAGAACTCCAAGGTTCTTAGCCTTCTTGCTCGGGACAGGACAGCATCCTAAGGATTGAGGCCAGCACTTGCTGTACCACTTTGATGTCCCTGATCCGAACATCATCACTTCTGTTTTCTCCCCATTGAGTTTCAGGAAGTTAGCAGACATCTATTCTGCCACTTTAGTCATGCATCCGAGAATATTTTCTGCCGTTGAGCATGGACCTTTAGGGATAGCAACCATGATCTGTGTGTCATCTGCATATGGCACTACTTCCAGTCCAAATGAGTGAATCACGGTTGCTAGGGGTGCCACATAAAGATTAAAAAGAGTAGGGCTCAGAGATGATCCCTGCGGTACTCCACAGGGTAGAACAAAGGAGTCTGAGTGAAAAGATTGTAGTTTCAACCTTTGGGATCTCCCTGTTAAGAATGAGGACAGGAGGGCTAGTGCTTGATGAGAACACCAAGACTTTGGAGTCTGTCCTGCAGCAGAATAGGTGAGATGGTGTCAAATACTGCCGACAGATCCAAGAGAATCAGCACTACCCCCTTTCCTTCATCCACAGTACGCCTGATGTAATCAGTGGCCAATTTTTAACGCCGTTTCCGTCTCATGATGTTTCCTGAATCCAAACTGAGAATCATTAAACCATGATTGTTGTTCTACCGTTTCCATGAGCTGCTTATTGAGATGCAGCTCCAAGATTTTAGCTGGAACTGGAAGCAAAGATATGGGACGGTAGTTCTTGCAGTCCCCTGGATCTAGGTTAGGTTTTTTTAGGAGCGACCTAATGATGACTTGTTTCCAACTATGCGGATAAATTCCGGATAGAATAACATTATTCATGAGTTTACAGAGGGGTTGTGCTATAGTGTTTGCTGCCATATGGAGAACTGCTGGTGGAGAAGCCTCCATGGGTGAAGCAGCATGCGTTCTCAAAAGATATTGTGCAACAAGTGGGGGCGAGAGAGCAGAGAATTTTGAAAGACCTCTGTTCTCGCTTCAGGGCTCCAGAGGCGCCCCCTCAGTGAGCCTGCTGGGTACCGGAGTTTTAGTGGAAGATCCAAAGTATAGATCAAAACTGTTGGTATTCACGATTTACAAAGAGGCTGAGGCACAATGATACTGCACACAACACATACGCGGGTTACTTCTTACTCAAAATATTGTGGTGCGTGAGTCTTGCAGACTAGCCATCTTAGCCTTCAAACCCGGGAGAAAAACTCCATCAACTTAACAGGAAATGTGACTTAGCACCCATACCCAATCATTTTTTTAGTTAATAAAAGCAGTATGCGTTCATAATTGGACAGCAAAATTCACAGACTCCCAGAATCTTTTTCTTGATTAAAAGAGATTCTTTATTCATGATGTTTTAAAAAACATTTCTTTTTCTTCTTTGATTTAGCTGTAGCCAATGCGTTTCGTCCAATAAGACTTCTTCAGGGCTTATTCAAGGTATATCCTTAGAGCGTGGCATGATATGTACCGATAATCTGCCATCCAAAAATTTAGAGCGCTAAAGTGTTTGCTGATTCAAAAGTCTATATATGTGCAAAATGTTCCTTGGAGTATTATCCAAAAGTTGAAAGTGACTTGATCACCATATTGTAACCAATCACAAATTTCGAAAATCCTGAACCAAAGTTCTCAAACAATTGTTTCATAGTCCTTATATAGATGAAGTATTTGTGATTCAAACCCACAAAATAGTCCAAGTAAAGAACCCGCAAATCGTAGAGTGTGGTAACTCCCGTGTCTCATGGACAAAAGTTAGTACGGTCACATTTCCTTTTATATTGTTGCTATTCGCAGAGGAGTGGGAACACAGGGTGAGAGCGATTTGTGGATCAATGGAGATTCCAGAACTTTCCCTCACAGTAAAATTACAAAAATCTAGGGTTTTAACCAAAGTTTGAAGTTTGGAGGGTATTTTGCATAAGAAAACATAGGGAGACACACAGTAGCGGTCGGTGGTGGGAGTTCTGCCAGGTGCTGACGTGGGGCGGGGAGGGGCAGGGTGGGGGGTAGTAAACTACGGATTATGGCTGATTACAGGTAAGTAAACATATAAATAAATAAAATGAAGTTCGTAACACGCGCTGCATCGCCAAATGCAATGCAGCGCGCGTAACGAACTTCGTTTTATTTATTTATATGTTTACTTACCTGTAATCAGCCATAATCCGTAGTTTACTACCCCCCACCCTATCCCTCCCCCGCCCCACGTCAGCGCCCGGCGGAACTCCCACCACCGACCGCTACTGGAGACACACACAAATCATACCACCTCTGGGTGCCTAAGTTTCAGAAATATCTGAGGTTGGTTAGTTTCCCTAGGTGCCAGCTGAGCCTGGGCTTAAATACCACAGCTATCCATATCTCCAAAATGGGTGAATTTGAAAGGCAAAATCTTGATATTTCCTTGTTGCATTTTGAGGCATATCCTGTCAGTGACTCCAACTGGCTAGAGTCACTAGGAAGGGTTCTTTGGTAACGGTTTTCAGACAGAATATTGAGTTGGAAATGTCAACTTACACAAATATTGAATTGTTAATATTGTGACACAGAAATATCGACAGCAAGAATATCGTGGTCAAGAATATCGAATTTAAGATAAGAATTATCGTTTTCAAAAATATAGAAGTCATTAATATCGTTTGCAAAAATATAGTTATTTAAAATATCGATTTTTTAATTAGTGTTATGTATTTTAGCTTATATTTTAAATGTAAGTGATGTATGTTTTTTGTATCAGTATTGTTTATGTTTTTTAATATATGTATTTTTAGTAGTTATCAATTTTATTTTAATTAAATTGTTTTCGTTTTTAGTTCCGTAGAGGGTTGTGGGTTTATAGGGGAATAGGGTGGGAAGTAATTTAAATAAAATAAATTAATGGTTATTTTTAATTTATTAATATTTATTTAATTGAGATTTTATAGTATTAATTGTGGGAAGTAATTCATTTGTAATTAATTATTAATTATTAATTGATTGTTAATTAATATTACTTAATCAATTGGCAATTAATTATGGTAATTGTATAATGTTTTTAGGTGTGGGTTGTGAGGTTCATAGGGGTAAAGGGTAGGAAATAATTTATTTTAATTAATTAATTAGTTAATTAATATTAATTAATTGATTGTAAATTAATTATGCAAATTGTGTAATTAATTTTAGGTGTGGGTTGTGGGGTCTATAGGGGTTAAGGGTGGAAAGTAATTTGTGTTTAATTAATTAATAATGAGTTGATCAATAATATTAATTAATTAATTGATATTTAATTAGGGTAATTGTTTAATTTTTTGTGTTTTGGTTTTACTTTTATAGGGGTAAAGGGTGGGGAGTAAATAATTTTTACTTACTTTATAATTAGTTGTTAAATACTATTCGTTTTTTAATTGAAAATAAGTTTGAATTGTGTAATTAATTTGTTTTCAGATTAATTTTAGCTGTGGGTTGTGGGGATTATAGGGGTGAAGTGTGGGAAGTTAATTAATTTTTATGAGTTTAAATTTGTTTTTTAACCATTAATATTTCTTTAATTGGTAATTAATTATGTTAATTATGGAAGTACGTTTTTTTAAAATTTAGATGTGGGTTGTGAATTGTGTGGTGTTATAGGGTAGGAAATAAAAAAGTAAAGGTATGTAATAATTAATGTTTTTGTTTTTATATAATTTCTAATTAAAAATATTTATGTTTGAAAAGTATTTTTTATTTTATTTAATATAATGTTTGTAGGTATTTGTCATATGTATTTAACATTATAATACGTTTTTTTTTAATTCTAATATTAAATATATTTGCATTTTAGTTTTTAACATATTCGTATATTTGTTTATTTATTTTGATTTTTAAATATTTTTGTTGTTGTTAATATTCTGTTTGTTTTTAAGTTTGAACTGACTGGAGTGAGAATGTTAATTGTTACCCCTCTGCAATCCAACATTTTCCCTACTGTTGCACTGATTGGAGTGGGAATAGTAAATTTTATCTTGCCACTATCCAACACTTTCCCAACTGTTTCACTCACTGGAGTGGGAATAGTATTTTTTTACCCTTCCACTATCCAACACTTTCCCTACTGTTGCACTTATTGGAGTGGGAATAGTAAATTTTATCCCGCCACTATCCAACACTTTCCCTACTGTTGCACTCACTGGAGTGGGAATAGTAATTTTTACCACTCCGCTATCCAACACTTTCCCTACTGTTGCACTGACTGGTGTGGGAATAGTAATTTTTACCCCTTTGCTATCCAACACTTTCCCTACTGGTGCACTCACTGGAGTAGGAATAGTAATTTTACCCCTCCACTATCCAACATTTTCCCTACTGTTACACTGACTGGAGTTAGAAATTTAAGTTTGAAGATTTTTAAACAGTTTAATGTTTTTATTTATAATAAAATGTTTTTATTAGTTTTTATGCTATTGGTACATATATATATATAGATATATATACACACACACACATATATATATATATATATATATATATATATATATATATATATATCCAACAAAGTCAAGTATAGCGCGCTCTCAGGTCACAGATGCACAGACCAACGTTCCAAGTTTAATGTGGGGTTTATTAAATTCATAAACCTCCGTATGACGGAGGTTTATGAATTTAATAAACCCCATGTAAAACTTGGAACGTTGGTCTGTGCATCTGTGACCTGAGAGCGCACTATACTTGACTTTGTTGGATATTCATTGCCGGTTCACTCTGCCGGTTTGCGCACCACCCCTCCATGGGCAGTGTTTTCCAGAAGGAGTTTCTGTTGTAAAGATATATATATATATATATATATATATATATATATATATATATATATATATATATATATATATATATATATATCAAAATAAAAATTCCAGAAATGTCCCAGCCACAGCAGCGGCGGCGGCGCAACACAACGGGCACAGACTCCAAAAGCAAGGATGTAGGTTTGATGGTTTTATTGACACATCAATGTCCAAATGACACGTTTCGGCTGCCAGACATGCGGCCTTGATCACACAATGCGCTGCTTGTGAATGGGTGCATTATATACAAGTGATAGTAGTAGTCTGTTTTCCATGCTAACCACATGAGTAGGCGTTTTACTACAGTTAGAATATTTTTACATTTTAAACAGAGCTCTGTTTTACTGCTGGAAGTAAGTCAGCAAGTGCTTTACATAATACTAGCCAAGTGCCACAGACATAATGAAAAGACTTCCAGTATGAAGACAGACAGCGCTAAGGCTTCATGGGCCCATTTTCTGTGGATCCTGGACACAAAGTTAAACTCAAAGAGTGGTATACCCACGTAGCAGCGACTGTTAAATTCCAGACTAAGGCATACCTAACATGGGGGGTGGATTGTGTGGCTAAGACCACAGGCACTATCATCAAGGATATCGCTGTTTTCCATGCCCTCCAACAATCCATGGCTGGCGTCGCTGGAGTCATGACTCGGAGACAACAACAACTCTCCAGTCAGAGTGGCTACAGCGATGTCATCCGTGATTTGGGAAACATAAGGAGGGTCATGGAGAACATGGAGCGGATGCAGGCGCAAAGAATGGCTACCACCGCTGCACACGAGAAAGCTGTAGATGGGATCTTCCATGCCCTGCAGATCCTCATCATGGGAGTGATGCCACAAGACATTACGCAGATGAATGCTGCTGCTACTTCTACATCCACATCTCCGTCCCCTGATGTGTCAGTGTCACACAGTGCTGCAAACCAAACACCACCACCCACATGTGAGGCACATGAAACGTCAGAGGACGAAGATGAGGATGAATCTGCCTCAGTGGTAAGGAGGAAGCAGTAGCATTCATCTCCGCCATATGGCTTGTTTTTGCTTGGGTCTGCCCTCTGCATCATGTCCTGGAATAACACCTTCCACTGTCCCCCGACACACTCTGCGACACTAACCTTGGACCTCGACATGGACTGCCATATTTTGTATGCTCAACAATGACACAGCAATCAGCCTGCGGACTGGACTCTTCCCCTTCCGAGTAACTTGTCAATCCCTAAAGGACTCTGGCTGGCCCTCCACCGGGCAACATTGTAAAGTGTTGTCTGCATGGCCCAGTACTAAGACAGCTTCAACACTCCACTGAACGTGAATAATACATTCTAATACACACAGATGTGTCATGTCTATGATTAATCAAGTATGAAAGCATGGACGAATGTAGGGGCAGTGATTCCCCTTACGTCCATGTAGCTCATGTTGTGGGACTTGAGTCACAGGGTGCATCCCTGCCTCATGGTGGTACATATTTGACCCCAAAAGAAGCCCTGTTGTCAATTGTAGGTCACAAATGACAGCCTACATGTAATGATTTCGGACACGTGAAACGCGGATGAGTGGGATTCCGTACTATCTTTGACACACAAAAATGGCATTTTGAATACGTGACACCCTAAACAGCCTCTCTGTACAGAGGTGACACACCCACCATCTATTTCCAATTTATGAGATTGTTAGCACTACATGTTGCACTTACACTTGTCAGAGTGATGTGCTTGTACAGAGGAGTAACATGCACACAGGGAATGTGTGTTGTAATGAATTTATTTGCACATGCTGTGCCTGTGGTCTTTTTGTACTGCCCCATGATTGCTAAGGACTGTGACAATGTGACGTGCTCATGTGAAGAAATTGTCAATGATGGTGTTCCTACGGGCTATTCCTGCTGCTGCTGCAGTGGGGTGTGGTCCACCTGCCTCATCTTCCTCATCATCATCTGGTGCATCTGGCACTTGTAGCCATGGGGCATTGGTGCGTAAACATATGTTGTGCAACACACAACATGCAACGATCATCTTGCCCACGATGCCTGGGCTGTACAGGAGCCTTCCACCTGTGATGTCCCGGCACCTGAAACGTGACTTCAACACGCCAAATGTGCGTTCCACGATGCCCCTGGTGCGTTTGTGGGCCGCATTGTACTGCCTCTGGGCCTGTGTGTTCGGGGCTTGGAGGGGTGTCATCATCCAAGGGCAGAGTGCATATCCTTGATCACCTGTGACAGTGCAGAGAGACATGAGTCAAAAGTTGGTTCTGCATGATGTGTTGGCAGGCTCACTAGTTCATTGGTTTGTGATATGTGTGACTTAGTGAATCCTGTTTGACAGGTACTGCTTGTAGCAAATGAGCGGCATCAATGTGTATTACGTAGCCTCACTGCTGCTCCTCCCTCCCCCCGAGCCTATTCACTAGTGTGCGCAGCACGGTTGCATCACTTGCACTCCTACGGCACACCATTGTTATGCCTGTCTGCGCATGTCCACAAGCCTGACAACGACACTGTGATGTTGTGCGCTGAAGGTGGGCGGCCACGTGTGTGTAGGCCTACGGTAAGGATAGGGCGGACACAGATGTAGAGTTCATGGCTGGCTGAACTCGCGATGCGGTTGAGGGTAGTCCTATGGCCTATGCTGCGGTAATAGCGACACACACAAAAGTTGGCATGTATGATCCCGGACCCCGAGCGGGCTTGAGCTCCTTCATTTATCCCTTCGGCCGAGCCCGCACTCCGGGGGCATGCTACATCGCAACATTGTCCATTGCGGGACGGGTGGTGCTGACACTACAACAGAGACACACGCATTAGTTTCTTCATTGGCAAGGCCAACACAAAGCAACGCCCAGAGCCCCGGGCTGATCATCCACACCCCTACGCTGGACTGTCATACGCCAGCCCACTCTGCTTACGCTTACAGGGGGGTACGACACAGCTACATGTCCCAGGTCTTCCACACTGCCTGAGGTGACATGTTTGCATCCGCTGTACACAGCACAATGTAATGTGGTAGGGCCCGGGGCCCTCATGCATACACAATGACCACATGGACACACTTAGATAGTTTGTGGAACTGGCTACGGGCACGTGCGCCTGGCCCCTTTTATTGCCAGGGTTACAGGTCCAGTGACGCCTGTGCTGGATGGGTGTGGGGTGAGTGTAAGCCAGCCCTCAGGGAGTGGTTGGTGCTGGCAACAACTACAACAGTGATCAGACAATCAGAAGTTCAAAGTTCAAACAGCAAGGGTCCACGACTTGAGCTGCACAGAGTTAGTGGCCCCGGATGCACTGCGGCCGGCACAGGCACACCGCCACGGGACGGTGACTTGCAGTGCACTGAGGTAGGGCCACAAGAGCTGAGCGGGTCCTCGACGATGTCGAAGGTGGATGTCGCGGAGTGTTTCGGGGGACAGTGGAAGGTGTTCTTCCAGGGCATGATGCAGAGGGCAGAACCAAGCAGAAACAGGCAATATGGAGGAGATGAATGCTACAAACTCATTTTTAACACCAAGTCAGTATCAACTACATGATGATGAAGACGACGCCCAGGCCATAGACTCAGACGCCACCAAAGTTCAATCAGAGAGTGTCCATGAATTTCGGGGCACAGAGTTAGTGGCACCAGAGCTGAAAGGGGATGCAGGCTGCGATGAGGCCTGTACAATGGTATAAACTCTGCCATAAATAAATCAAGACTCAGTTCCAAATGTGTGACATACTTGACCACAGTGTAGGCCAGAGGCAGCGGTCAGCAGGGGCCCACAGCCACGTGTCATTGGCTTGCGATGCACAGAGTTAGTGGCACCAGAGCAGTTGTTGGTAGTGTTCGATCAGCTCCATAACGATGATCCTTTTTTCCTCCGGACTGAACCGCGTCTTCCTCTTACTCCTCTCCTTGCGTGCAATGATATGAACCCTGCCATAAATAAATCAAGACTCAGTTCCAAATGTGTGACCTACTGGACTGCAGTGTAGGCTGGAGGCAGCGGTGGAGTACGTCAACGAGAAAGGAGTGCTGGGGGCCTGTGTCACGGAGGCCGTGATGGTCTGAGGAGGCTGCCAAGGTTGCGTCCCTTGGGCTTGGAGCTTGCACCGGCACATGGTGGGCCCTCTTTGACACACGCCGGTGTTGGCAGGTGAGCAGTGAGGCCTGGTTGCGCAGGGGCGGCCAAGACGGGTCTGGGGACCAGTGGCCTGGGGTGCAGCAGGCGCACAGGATCGCAGGCACCGCCGCTCACGGCGATGGCCTCGTGGCGGGCTGAGAGGCGCCGCCCTGGCAGACACGTTGGCCATTCCGGAAGAGAAGGACGCTCAGAGCAACTGGCTTTTTATTCACACCCCTACGCTGGCCTGGCGTACGCTGGGCCAGCCCACTCCGCTCACGCTTACAGGGGGGACGTAACAGGCTACATTTACGCAATCTTCCCCACTGCCTGGGGTGACATGGTTGCGTCCACTGTCCACTACACTCCAAACACCAGCAGTATATGTCGACATGGACATGTCTGTGGTCTGCATACTGCAGTCTGGCCAGCACATCCATGCCACACTTGGCATTGTGTACATTCTCATTCATGGGTCACTTGCCTCCTTCGCACATGCCTGGTTCCCACCTCTCCCCACATTCTGCTATTGTGTGGCTGAGGTGAGATGCCGTTGATGGCTTGTGTACATGGCTGGCCCAGTTTACCACAGTAAGTTGTGCTGTTGTGTCTGGTAGGTGGGCATGTTGTTTGGCATGTTGTATGTGAGTTTGTAACGTGTGCATTCCCAGAGTCTTGAGTTGCATGACTGTGTAGTTGAGGTGTGTTCATTTGGTACTTACCAACGAGCAATGCATTCCCATAGGTGCCATCCTGAAAGCGCTGGTTGATGATGGACTGTCGGAAGATGAAGGAATCATGCACACTGCCTGGGTAGTTGGCGACGACATTGGTGAAGAGTCCCAGGTGGTCCACTATTGCCTGCACATTGTTGGAATGCGTGTGCTTCCTGTTGCGGTAATTGTGTTCAGTGGCTGCAGGGGGCACGAGGAGTACATGTGTGCAGTCGATTGCCCCCACACTGCGGGAAGCGAGCTATGGCGTAGAAGCCTTGCTTGGTCTCCAGCTGTTCCTGCGCAGTGTGTGGGAAGTGAAGGTGCTGGGGTACCAAGCTGATGATGGCATCCAAGACAGGTGTGAGGAACTTGGAAAGGGCTGGCTGTGAGACTCCTCCGACTCTGGCAGTTGTTGGTTGGAAGGTACCAGAGGCCAACAGGCGCAGCACAGCCAGCAGCTTTGTCTGCGGAGGGATGTTGTTTGTCCGCTGTGTTGGTACCATCAGCCTGTGGGCAATGATGGTCAGGATGCGGAGGATGGTTGTCCTTTTGAGCCTGTAGTGGGCAATGACATCCTCTGGTGTTAAGTCTTTGAGGCTGGTGCGTTTTCTGACGGACGGCTGTCTTTGTCTGCGCTGCCTCTCTGGTAGTCCGGGGGGGGGTCCGGGGGGGTGGCGGGCCTGGGTGTGGTGGCGGTGGGTGTTGTGGCCCTCTTGGGGCTCCGAGCTGCATGATCAGTAGCTCCATGGCATCTGTTGTTCTTCAGGTGTGGCTCTGGTCTGGGCTCCCTTTTGTGGTGTAGGTTGTCGTCCGACTTAACATCAGGTAGGAGTCGGTGTTAAATCCCTGCTGCTAACGCGCCTTATTGCCTGTTTTGGGATCTTATCGCCGATCTGGCTGGTCGTAGAGAATATTGCGAAGTGGTGTTTTCCCGGCTTTTTGCACAGGAACGCCTACTCTGCATCTCATTAGCGTTAGTTGCCGGTGTCATCCGTGGCGATGTTTTTTGCGGCTGCTATCGCAGGAAAACTGGCGATATCGGCTGTTAGCACCAGCTTGTGAATAGGGCGATATATCTATCGCCACTTTGGCTGCGATAAAGTGCCGCTAACTCGGCGATAAGTCCTTGAGAATATGCCCCTAAGTACAACAACCATATTTAGGTCGATCACTTTCAAGCAAGATACAAGTCCAGTTTCTACAATTATGCTTTGGACTATTTGATATGAAAGAGGTGTCGCAATCGTGGAAATATAAAAAAGAAAATACTGCCAGCCACTTCTGCCTTAGCAAAAAGCAGCCCGTTGCACATTTACTCTGCTGTTGCCCGACTTTTATAACTGGTAGAAAAAGGTTTTAAACCCAAAATATGAAGAAGCGAACATAAGAAGTTGTGATTCAGAAATTAAATAGTAAAATATCTATTAACACTGAAGAGCAACATTTTTGCTATTAACAATTGCATTTCTCTCCATATTTGGCTTCCAAATGTAAATCAGTGTGAGAAAGAACACATTATACACAAACCTCTTAAACACATGCTACTATGGATAACCTCAAATTTAGAGTTGACAAATAACCTCTATTCCTAAACAAATTTTCCTGGCCACATTAAAAAATGCATAGGTTTCCTTCATTGCCGTTTTTCATTCATTGAATTTGATCATAACTATTGACGAATGGTTGGTACAAATGAAAAATCATTTTAAGCTGCTGGTCAGTTTTTTCTATCTGGGGAACGTGTTTTTAGACAATCAACAAACACTATATATATCCCTGCGACTAAGTCTGCCAAATAGAGTATTACTTTGAAAATCCGCCATCAGGACAAAAAATTACAGAGGTAAACATTTAAAACGTATTTCTATTTTTGCCTACTAATTTTCATTAGTTTTTGATTCCAACATTGTGATTGTTTGGGAAAACCATGATTGATTTGCACAAATGACCCAGTACTGAATTCTCAATTTTCTTTACTTTTCAAAGATAGACAGCGTGCCAGTTTTACTTTTGGTTTGTATGCCTGTTTCTACAACAGCAAGTATAGAGAAACCACAAAAAAAGAAAAATCGACTATGACTTACAAAATTGCAAAAATGTGGTAACAAAAGATTTTATTTACAATGCTACCTATTCCTTAAAGCAGAGAAGAAAGTGATCATATCAAAATAGGCATTTTAGAAAAAAACATACACTTTCTTGCACAAAACTTTCCCCCCAGATTTTCAAAATACCATACAAAAAAAAAACCATGTATAGCATTTTGGTTTTTTTCTTGTCCCTTCCAGTAGAATCCACAAACCCTGGGTACATGTATAAGCCCCAACATGTGGCTTATAAAACATAAATTTGGCCTGGATACCTTTTGTGGGAAAAACCGATGAAGCCTTAAGTGCAAAGTGCCCCAAACATCAAAAAAGAGCTCAGGATGGAGCTTCAGAATTCAAGATGTTAAGGGGGCAATGTGCAACCTTTGATACCAAGGAGAAGGGAATTGTCACCAACCAGAAATGAGACTACTGAAGTCATTTTCTGACAGTAATGGGTTTCTTGATTTTCTTGGTAATATGTTCCTGGAGGATGAAGTCAGAGTCCAGGGTGCATCTGGGTGACTTAACCTTGGGAGAAACTTGGGGTTTGAATCCATTCACGTTGTTGAGCCAGAATTGGACTAGTTGTTTTAAACACTAGTAAAGTAATAGTATGTCTGTCTTGCTAGCAGCTATCCATTCAGATTCAGGTGGTTAGAATGAAGGCCAGCAGCACAGAGCAGGTCCATTGCTGCGTCACCATGGTTTGGTGCAGACATTTGCCTCTCTACTTCTGTGGCAAGTTTGTCCCGCGCTATGTCTCTCTTCTGACCTATGATGGTGGTCTGGACTCTGAACATGTTCTGGTTGCTGTAACTGTGGTTTCTAAATGATTCAGGGATCCCTGTCAGATATGTATTTCCTCCTTGTAGGATGTGTGGGTGAAATATCCTCAAAGCACAATACAGCCTGTGGAGAGTGAATACTGCCAGTAGAGATTTCTCCTTTACCTTCTACATGTAGGAGGAGGTGGGCATTAGAGCTGTATGAGCAACTCTTAATTAAAGGTGACTAAAAAGTTGACTAACACTGTGCACTTCAAGAACCAAGGTCTGAATTTACCCCTCCTTACAATATTGAATAGGATAGAACAGTAAACAGTGACTTTCTTGTCTCTTCAGCTGTGGCAGGTTTTATGCTTCCTAGACAAAGAAAATGTACTGTGACTAAAGCTCCTCACAAGTCCCCACCCTCCACACCTCTTTTCACTTTATCACCTTGATGTCCATAAGTTGCCCTCAAGAAAACAATTCCAATTTTATACACTATATACAAACATTGATAATGTTAAACGTTTTGTCTTTTTTAAAAGCATTAACTAATAGCGTGAATGTAGCAAATGGCTCCTGCAGCAGTCCATGTATCCCTCATGCACACAGACCAGAAACAACATGTATCGACAGCCCATATGTCCTTATGTCTATAGAAAAGGTGCAGAATGAGCAGTAATGGTGCAATCCACAGAACCACTGTCGTATAGCACACTGCCTCACACACTCGGAATATGTAAAGCATATAAAGCAGCATTGCATCCTTCCCTTTTGGTGCTTGTGATGGCATGTGTGCACATGTTTGTGTATGTTTGTGTGTGTCTGTATATGTGTCTGTGTGTAAAGATCTGACGTAATTAATATTGTGGTAAATTGGGGTGTGGGGTCTATGTTTTGATGAGAGACAAGAAGGATGTTGACATGCATACAAGAGAGTGAAGACAAGAGAGTAGGGTGGAATAATGGAGCCTGAGATCTTCCAAGAGCATTGAGGTGGCAAGGCAAGGATGAGGCATACAAAAAGTGTGATAAAGAGACACAAGTGTTTCTGAGAGAGTAGGGTCAGACGAAAGAGCAGTGTGAAGTGGAGAGAGGGTAATGGCAAGAAAAGTAAAGTAAGGTCAGTAGGTGATGGTGAAGTATAAAAAAAGGCAAAATACACCCAGAGAGCCGAAGTGACAAAATATGAGCCCGTCATAGTAGAAGACATAATGACATTGGTTTTGAAAAGGATGGTGCAAGGGTAATAATGACAAGCAGAGCGCACAAAGAGAGGTGAAGACAAGAGACCAGAGACTGAGACTGTCATGTGGATAAAATGAAATGGCTAGGAGGCATATTAGCAAGACCCACGTTAAAATTATCGCCGTTTTAGCGGCGGGAAACTGCCGCTAAAATGGCGATAATGGGCTTGCTAATATGCGTTATGGAATTCCAATAGAAGCCCAGGTTAGATGTCCTGCATTGGAGAATGTGTTAAGACGTGTCGGTTAATAAATGAGCAAGGTTTGTGGGAGAGATAACAGGATGAAAAATGTGTATAAAGAAGAGAGTGGCGAGATTAAAGGGCACAGAGAAAAAGCTACAAAAGAAGACAGAATTCACACAGGGCCCAATTCACAAAGGAAATCTTAGACCTGAAGTCTCATTTAGACCGAAAATCTAAGAGCCCAATTCACAAAGATAAACTTAGACTGTGCGAATTGGGCTGTAAGACTTCAGGTCCAAACGTGGACTCAGGTCTAGGTTTACATTTGTGAATTGAGCCCTTAGATTTCAGGTCTAAACTTGGACTTTGGGTGTAAGTTTACCTTTATGAACTGGGCCCACAGTTCTCAGCCTTTAGGACACATATTTGCATTCATGTACTGTGATTTTGGGTGAGTTTTTCTGATGCAACTGGGGTGTAAACCCTAAAACAGCCGTCTTTACAGTCACACGTATCTGTATCTGACAAGAGAAAAGGTTTATGTCATCACCGTTTGGGGGACCCCACTGCAGAGAGGGCTACCCGGGTCCTAATTGTGATTGTTGATGCCATTTGCCACTGCTACCATGAGACTCACATTAGATTATCTCTGCAAACTGGGCCAAGTACAATCCTTCCCTCACTTGACTCTCACTATAGCAGGGGCGAGCAGTCTTAGGGAAAATAAAGCGGGAGTCCCGAGCTTATAGCTCAACAATCAACCAACAGACACATTAACTCAATGGTCAGCTCAGTTCTTGTTGTTTTGAAAAAAACTTAACACTGCACAATCAAATTTAAAACTACAGGGTAATAATCCTGAGCACGATTCCCTTGTGGGCACTACATCCCTCCGGTGAGTCTGTTTTTTGTTTGTTTGTTTTTTTAACATTTTATTGGGAATAGCAACAGCAGTTCAGCCGTCTAATGGATTGAGGAATGCAACCATCACTACTACAGCGATACAATATGGAAAAGTGTCAATATCGACTGAGGGAATGTCCAGACTTATGTCTTAAAGAATCCAAATAACAAGAAAATAATGAATGTGTAGATCAAGGCTGTAAAAGGAACAGTGAGGAGGATAACAACAAACCATGTCTGATGGGGCACAGAACAGATGCAAATCTCTGGCCTGAGCTAATGTTGTACCATTGCTATCCAACAACACTGCAGAACAGAAGAGAACCCCATCATGTGGAGCAAGCTATTGGTGCACGGTCCATCCAAGAATGGAGAAGAGGCTTGAGTGGGCGTGGGAGGAGCATGAGGGGGGAGGGGGTGAGAGGCATAGCGGATGAGAGAACTCTGTCATCTCAACCCCGTCCAAGCTGTGTGATAGTGGCATATAGCATATAACATAGAGGGGTCAGTCCTCTCAGGCCTGAGGAAGGGAGAACAAATGTTGGTGAATAGGTCCATCTTGTCCTAAAGTTGGTATATGATCCTTTCCTAAGACACCACTTTATACATTTTAACCAGCCATTCATAATGGTAAGGCACATTCAGTAACTTTCAAGTGTTGCGATATGCATATTTTGGCTATGGCTACAGCCGTCGTCAGTAGCCTGTGTTCGTGGCATGTGAGGTCAGGGAGATCATGCATATCATGTGGTTCTAAGGAGTGGAAGGGACAGATCCAAGACAAAGCTTAGCGCCATCCCAAATTGAGACCACAGTCGAGAAAAGGCTGGGCAGTCATAGAGGATATTATTCATAGTGCATCTCCAGCATCGCGAGTGGTGAAAGAGGCCCGCAGCTGCCAATTCTCTGGGTGTCCAGTACCAGTTCTGTATGTTAAAAAGACATAATTTCATGGTGGCTTCACAAGCACCTTTATCCAAGTCGTCTATCACCATCGTCTCTTCCTTATCCATGTACTGCACCTGGAGAGCAGTCTGCCAGTGGTTACATAGGAGGGTCAATAGGGCAAGGGAGTGGTGGTGCTGAACCAACAGGTTGTAGAACACTGACATGACTCCTCAGTAGGACCCCCTATAGTGTCAGATATCGCTGGAGAGGAGAGGTTTGGAAATCTCATGGCATAGTTCCATGAATGCTGTAGAAGCAGTCCAGTGCATACTACAAGACTGCGACTGGAGAAAGTGATATTCTGCCTGTAGAATGTAAAATGATTTCAAGTCCCCCATTTGAAGGCTATCATCCAGAGTTAGTATCCCCTGAATTTCCATTTCCTCCACATTATCGGCAAAACACATGCTTGGTCAGCGGCATTTTTCCAGAGGTGTGCATGGTAGTGAAATCGAACATGAAATTTCAATATTTATGATAGTGGTTCCATATCTGTACCATGTTCTACACAATGGGATTGAGCGGCTTTGCAGAAGACAAGTTATGTGATAGAGGACATCAAAACCAGGGCCGTTATGGGTGATATTGCGCTCCAAGCAGGCACAGAAGGGTGAATCACTCACATCAGGCTGCATATGGGATAGCTGTGCTAAATGTAGGGCAGTTGTAAGAAACTGGGTTGCTTGTTGACTGGGGTTTGATTCCTGATCAAGCAGCAATGACAATCCTTGTCAGGGTAAAGTAGAAGCCAATCCTAAATTAGCCTCAACTCAACCCTCTGGTAGTTTGGCACGTAGCAGTCAGGCTTAACTTAGAGGCAATATGTAAAGTATTTGTGCAACACTTCAAACAGTAATAAAGTGAAAAAACACCACACAAAATAGATCCCACTCCCTGTAAAATAAATAAAACAAGACCAAAACAACAAAAACCCAATCAGTAGAACCGGAGATATGCAATTTAAAAGATTTCTATTAATATAGTGCCAAAAAGCACAAATCGCCTACTGTGGATATCTTGTTGCAAGGGGCTGGGACATAGGGAGATAGGGAGCGTGGGCTAGTTACAGGGACCCAGTTAGGCCGGCTGAACAAAGCACCTTAAATCCTGGTTTGCGGAGCGTTGTGATGATCTGCGTCGAAGATGTGTCACACAACTGAAGCGATGAGTCAGTTCTGAGGTGCGGTGAGGTTGAGATGAGAGGTCTTGTGTCGTCGATCCCATTGACGAAGGCTTGCAATGTGAAGTCTGTTGTCGAGGGTATGTTGCGCAGTTGGGGTGAAACGTCGGTTCCGAGGAGCTAGGAGGCTGCAATATGGAGTCCGTCATCATCATCGAGGCTGCTGTCAATGAGGGATGCGAGGGCCGGCACCAAGGATGCATCACGCAGCAGTGGCTCCAAAGAGGCTGCGAGCTCCGGAGGTGAGGCAGGTCTTTGTGACGGGTCTAATCCATGCAGCAGGGCCAATGCATCGGTTCTGCTTGGGGTTGTGCTGTGCAGCATAGGAAATTCGTCAGTTCCGCTGAATGCACCAAGGCTGCAGCACCTTAGGCCCACTTCCAAGGTTCCAGGACTGGGGTTTTACCACTTGGCAGGCTAGACTCACAGAAGGCAGAGTCCAATTGCTGGGTTCGAGGGTGCCAGAGCCTTCTGTCCCTGAGGATCAAGTCAGGAGGCCAGCCAACTAGCCCTTGGAGTCACACTGGTGGTGCTGGGCTCAACAGATGCATGTCTGGTCCTTCTCACCCAGGCATGAGGGCAGCAAGCAGCAGGTCAGCAATCCATCAGAGAAGCAGAGTGACAGCCCTTTCACCAGCACTGCAGTCCTTCTTCCTGGCAGAGTATTCACAGGCCCAGAAGTGTACTGAAGAGTTGGTGTCTGAGGTCCAGAATTTATACCCAGTCATGCCTTTGGAGTAGTCAGAAGCTTCTAAAGGCATGCGTTTGAAGAGCACAGGTGTCTTGCCTTCCCTGCCCTGGCTCCAGACTAACTACACGTGGTATGCAGCCCTTTTTGTGGAGGCAGGACACAACCTATTCATGTGTAATAGGGCTGTGTCCCGCTTCTCCCTCCCATCCTGCAAGGGATGGCTTATCCAGGCACACCTAAGCCTCTGTTGTGTGTGGCTGTCTAGGAGTAATACACAAAGCCCAACTGTCAACTACATCCAGTCATGTGACTCAGAGACAGGCTGCAGGAAGTAAATGGTTAAGGCAGGAAAATGCCAACTTTCTAAAAGTGCCATTTTCAAACTTGTATTTTAAATTCTGACTTCACCATGAGTTGTGATTGTTCATTACAATTCCAAAGGCACAAAACATGGTCTAGTACCTACTCTCATTTGGAAATGGCAGATTATTAAATGTAATAAGGTAACTCCAATGTTATCCAATGCGAGTGGTAAGCCTTGCAGTAGTAAGAAACGATTTTAATAGTTTTTCACTAACAGGACATGCAATACTTAAAAGTACATGTTCCAATTTTAAATACACTGCACCCTTCTTTCTGGGCTGCCAAGGGCCTCCTCTAGGGGTAACATGTTTGTCTTAAAAAGGAAGGTTTGGATATGGGAAAACTTTTATTTTGCCAGGTCGAAGTTGCAGTTTAAAATTGAAAACACAGGCAGCAATGGAAGGGCTGAGACATGTTTGAAAGGACAACATAAGTGGGTGGCACAATCAGCGTTTCAGGCCCACTAGTACCATTTAATTTACAGGCCCTGGGCAAAGGTGGTGCCACTTTACTAGGGGCTTACAAGTAAATGAAATATGCCAATTGGGTATAAACCAATTCTACCATGTTTTAAGGAGAGAGCACAAGCACTTTAGCACTGGTTAGCAGTGGGAAATTGTGCAGCAAAAATAAAGTCAGCAAACAGGAGGGTTCAAGGTAAAAGGTTAGGGGTAAACCATGCCAATTGTATCAAGTCTAACAGCAGTGAAATAAAGTTCAATACCCTGGACCCGAGGCTGCCGCTTTTCCTGTGTACAGTCAATTTGGAGAAGTTTACCTGCAGCCTCATGTTGCCCCATATGATAGATTTGATGCCTCTGACTATGGCCCACGCAATAGGAGTCCAGACTAGTAGAGGCAGCATTCCCAGGACATAAGTAATGCAGGAAGCTACCACCATTTTATCTTCTTGTGATCGCCCCACATCGACAGGTTGAGAGGCCACCACTTCAGATGGTCTGCATTGGTCTTATTGATCAAAGGGGACCAAGCCTTCAAGGTCCCTGTTGACAACGATATCTAGATATTTGAGACACTCCTATTTCTACTGGAACTGATACCCCTAGGATCACAGCCTTTGTCGTAATATGCAATATGAGCAGTGCCTCACTTTTGTCCCAGTTGATGTTAACTTCATGACCATTGAAAAGGCTGTTATGAGGGACATGTGGGCCAGGAGGGACTTGCCCTGGTCTGTGAGTGTATGTAAAATATCATCTTCATACGCCAATGCTTTTGCCATCCCCACCAGAGTGGGTAGGCCAACTATCTGGGAAGACTGTTGAATGGCAGCCCCCAGAGGCTCGATCGACAAAAGAAATAGGAATGGCAAGAGGGGACAACCCTTGCGGAGGCACGTGTTTACCGCAAAGGGGGCCAATAGGAATCCTCTGCAGTTGACCCAGTCTCTGCATGAAGCATACAACCAATGACTTTCACAAAAAGAGCATCCCATCTGACGAAGGACCTGAATTATGGCCTCAGGGCAATATTTAGATATCCATAAGAGATGAGCAAAGGAGAATAGCTGATTAGGCAAAGGAGCATACCAGAACAAATCTCACTTGTGTAAGATGAATCATGCTCGGGATAACCCTTTTGAGATATGCATCCGAATTGCTTGCCAGGATCTTAATGTCCATATTCAAAAGGGAGATCGAGTGATAGCTGCTGCAAAGAAGTGGATTCTTGCCCATTTTTTTAGGACTATGATCACAGCCTTGTTAGACAGAAGCGACAAGTACCCCATATTGTCTGTCTCTTTGAAAGTCCCCTATATCATATTTGACCCATCAATAGAATTCCCCAGGGAACTCATCATCTCTGGGAGCTTTATTATATGGAAGGTTTGAATGGCTAGCACCACTTCCTCCTTAGAGATATCCCCCTCTAAAAGAGCCCTGTTATCATTGTTGGTAGCGAGAAAAGCCTCTACCTAGTGCTTGGTGTCATGGAGTTTGTAGTTATAAAGGTTTGCATAGTTGGTCCCTAAGGTGTTGGCTATGCCCTGTAGATCTGAGACGAGATGGCCTGAGCTATCTCAAATGGCGGGGGTAGCCGTTGCAGTTTTCCGTTGTCGGATTTGTCCGGCTAGGAGTCTGCCCGCCTTTCTGCCATGGTCGTAATGCCGGGCTTTCAATTTGTAGAACGCAATTCCCACCTTGGAGTTGTAGAGGGAGTTCATCTCTATTTCAGCCTTCTCCAGGGCTCATCTGGATTCAAAATAGGGTCCTGTGACATACACTCGTGTATGGGATAGAATAGCAGTCTCCTGAGCCCCCTGCCTCTGTGCTCGTCGTTTATATGCCAATGATGCATCCCTCATCAGTTGACCATGGAGAGTGGCCTTGGCTGCTACCCATAATGTTGGAGCTGAATGGGCAGAGCACATGTTATCCTGCAGATATGCAGTCAAGTGGGATCTGAGCTGCTTTTCATGGGGCGTATTTTAGTGTTCCTCATTAAGACTGCAGGGTTTCCTGGTGGATTTCTGCAGGTGCCACTCTATGTCCAACCAAACCGGTTCATGGTCAGACAAGGAGCCCTCTAGGATGACACAGTCCAATATCAACTGGGAACAATGGGTGGGAGGTCAGATAGTAGTCTAAATGAGAGTGGGTGCAGTGTACTGCTGAGAGGAATGATTATTCCTTCTCTGTTGGGTGAAAAGGGCGCCAGATGTCTACCAATCCTTGGTCCTCGCAAATGTTTTGTAGGAGGGCCCTGTCTCTATTACTTTGTGTGTCTATGGGGCCTGTACAGTCCAGGACGGCATCTGATGTCAGATTCCAATCTCTTCCTATCACTATGTAGGATTTATGTAGTTTTGTGAAGCCATGAGAGGAAAGTGAAATGGAGCCCACCCTGAACACTCTTGAACTGACCCTAAGTTTAGCAAACATATGCCAGCCTTCATCATCTGTCCAGGTGCAAAGAATTGAACAAGGCAGAGTCTTATGTATGCGGATGGCCACCCTGCACTTCTTGGGGCTAGATTCAGCGAGGGCAGTGTGGGTGAGCGTGGTGGGGACACTGCGACTGGAAATGACCTTCCCCACCCAGTCTCTCTTAAGTTTCTCTGCCTCTATTGGAGAAAGTAGTGTCTCCTGTATAAGGACAATATTTGCCTTCTTATAGACTAAAATCAAGCTTTTTATGCTTCATGTAGTTCATCGGTCCATTCACACTAAGCGTGATAATAGTGAGGAGTCGAGTCGCCATTGTGGTATGTGCATAAAACATGACTGGCAAAATGAAAGGGAGTGAAGGGAGCAGAGATTGGGAGTTCACCAGGCCTGAGGAGCATGCAAATTAGATTGGAGATACAGCCATTCCGGGGGTATCAGTTGGAGGGGGTAGGGA
Source organism: Calotriton arnoldi (assembly GCA_963921515.1). NCBI lineage: Eukaryota > Metazoa > Chordata > Amphibia > Caudata > Salamandridae > Calotriton > Calotriton arnoldi. The sequence goes on from CAWUFW010008210.1 coordinate 741,508, forward strand.
TGACTTCTAGGGAAGGTGGAGGCCTCTAGGAATTCTCTGTGTATAAGATCTTAGAGTGAGTTGAAGAAGTCAGTGGGTGTAGGGAAGTGTCAGGGGTACTTCGTAGAACATATGGGGTAATGGAAGTAGGCAGGGCAATTGCACATTGTGGTCGAAAGTGTCAACAGCAGATCTAGTTTTCTCAATGAGCGAGAGGCCAACATATGGTACTCGCAATGGCCGTGAATCAGGACCAGTAATCGCCCAGAAGCACAGGATGAGTCATAAGGGGAGAAACGGGAGAAAGGAAGGCAGGAGAGACATGCAATTCAAATTGCGGAGGGTGCCTTAAATCACTAGGTATCCAGGGAGAGGAGGAAGGGAAGGAAGGGAAGGAAGAGGGGAAGGGGAAAGAGGAGGGGGCTAAAGTCAATGGTCAGAAGGGGGGAGTAAATGAGTAAGGACGTGGGCCACCAGCTGCAGTGTGCAGATAGGGTGACCTGAGGAGGTTAACAGAGGTAGTGGGAAGGGGGAAGTATATAGCCAGAAGGGAGTACGGGGTTCCAAAGGTTTGCAGATGAAACTGGGCGTCATAGGTCGGGGAAGGGTGAGAGGTAGCAAGCATCCAACAGCTTGGAAGGCAGAGTAAATGGGAAGGGCCAGATGAAAAATGGCCATCCCTGGCTGAGGCTGTGCGAGAGGAGGGTGCCCACCTCTGGAATGAGGGGATGGGATAGGTGGGAGTTGGGGCAGCACGCAGTGACCATTCTATAGGGAGAGATATCTGGCACATACCTGTCTGGATCAGATAACAAAATAGGACAAAAGTGGTCTGAGGTAACATTTAATATTTGAATCTAATTATAATTTTCAGGCTTTTTTGGACCACTGCTTCTTCAATGCATGTAGCACCTTAAGTTCAAATATAAGGTTACTGGGCACCAAAATTGAGTATATCTTTTTATCGGGGGAGAGGATGTTGTGTAATGGCCAGGGCTAGCGACTTTGGATTTTTGGAACTGCGTTTGGCGTTGGCTCAACATCCTGTGATTCTGGACAAATCACTTAATCTTCCCGTGCCTACCAAAAATTAATGTGTGCTTGTGTAATGTAACTGGTGCTCATGTAAAGCGCTCCAATACCTTTGGGTCGAGTTTGAGCTATATAAAACTGCAAAAAACTAAAAATCTACCAATTGTGGTAGGTTGTTTGTGATTCACCATAATAGCCCTGTGCCTATTCTACCTCACAACTAGGGTGTTTACCCTTGGGAATCTATATCTTTGTCCCAGACTTAGTTCATTGTCCTGATTGACTTTTGTCTAGTTGTCCTTCCTACAGTTGCTGCCTTTTGGCTTTGTTCAGAGACAAGAGGGGACATCCAATATTTTCTCAATAGTGGCCATCTGTCTGTGGTTAGTTATCCTGATGCAATAGAAACAGGTATTGTCACATCCGATAGGTCTGAATTTACTGAGCTAATGCATGGAAACAGAGCCATTCACAAATGTGCACAGCCTATATGTGCTATATCTCTGCACAACCCACTTCGTTGTGTGCCTTCTATGCCTATGGACTACATTTCTCCCCAACACTACTTCTGCATGCGTAGTTTGACCCTTTCATATTATCTATGACACTCAGCTAAAACTCTTTGAAGTTTTATGCTTATTATACCTCCCAAGATTCATTTTATCACACCAGAAGTTTCCGCCTTTTTAGCAAGTTTTAGGCCATTAGATAATTTTGTTAACCGTGGGATTATTCTACTGAATTTGTTTTACTTGTACGCTTGATATTTTACTGAAAGCGCCTTAAGACAGATTTTCAGAGGTGTCTATAAATGCCCTTTTTCCCAGGAGCGGCCGGTATGCTGGAGGAGCGGGGGCGGGCGGGCAGGAGAGGAGGGGGGGGGAAGGGGCACTTGGGGTCACCGTGGGATAAAATAAATAAATACATTGTAGTGGCTCATGCTTCTCTTTCCACGAGCTAAGCTCGTGAACACTTGCATGGAACCCTCATTGGTGCAGAACCTTGGTGTATGAATGTTCTGCACCGGGGGTTTGGAAAAGACAGTTAAACCGTGAGCTGCACTGTCGCTGCTCTGCCTGGTGGTCCAGCCAAATAAACATGGTTCATCTTACCTGCCTGTTGTCCTTAATTCACCACATCTTTTTTGGCGACGAGTGCTGGCCCTGGGCCATCATGATGAACCTGCGTGCCGACGGCCAGAAGAGCGTCTGAAATCCTAATTCGTGTTGAAGCCTGCGAGGAAGTGTTCGAGAGTGCGGGCGGACAACGTGGACAGGAGGCGGACTGAAGTTGCAGTTGAGGCAGAGCGGCGGAACAGTGAGTGGATAGCGGTTGGCGTTTTCTCCGTGAAACGCAGGAATGGTGGTGCGTTTCAAAAGGGGAAACAGTGACGCGAGGCACATAGCTAGCGTGATGACGTCGTGAAGGTGAGCGTTGGATGTCGTCAGTGAAGCGCGAACGTTGCGTTCCAAAGAATTTATTGCGTGAAGCAATCTTGGGAATCTGAACCTGACAGCTTTCACGGAGGAAGCTATTGTGACATCACAATTGTGATTCTGTTAATCCTTCAGCCACACAATCTTGGTAAACGTCATAGTGGGTACATTGTTCTCTCAGTTACCAAAGAGCCCTTGGAAAGAAAATAATGCATTAATTGTCATTACAGCACAATGACAGCATTTTAAGGTAGTCTATGAAGGGAAGTTTTATGTTTACATAAACAGGAGGAATCAACTATTGTTTTGGAAAATAGTTGCATATTTCTGTTTGTATTTCGAGAAGTTTAAAAAAAAAAAAATATATATAACACCATTTAATATTTATCAACGCGAACAGCATGCAGGCTGTTTCACCTCCTCCACCATTTTTAGAAACGCCAGGAGAGCCACCCATAAAATGGATACAGTGGTATGATGGTTTTGAGACCTATCTGGGGGCAATCGGAGCAATGCGTTTCAGGCCAGAGAGACGGAAATACCTTCTTCTTCATTCCTTAGGGTTTGAGGGAAGGGAGGTTTTGAAACATCTTCCTCCACCAATTGTTGTCAATGAAGAAGTTCTGGATGAGTATCAAGAAACTCAAAAAAAAAAATTGAAAAACAGGTTTGATGTACAACCCAGTTTAGTGTTGTTGCGACACAAATTTTTTTTTGTGTCCAGAAACAAGGTGAGGATGTTGTTACGTATATTACTACCTTGAGGAAATTGGTTTCTGAGTGTCAATTCGAGAACTTTGCTGATCAACTTGTCAGGGATCAGTTCATTTGTCATTGTACTGACAAAATGATTAGACAAAAATTGCTTTCAATGGGTAATCCAACGCTGGAGGAAACCATTAAGTTAGCCAAAAGCATTGAAACATCACAACTATCAGGAAAGGAACTAGAACCTAAGGCTAATGAAGGTGTTTCTGCTGTAAAAGTCAAGGACTCTAAGGATGCTAGCTTGCCTGGAAAGCCACGTGCAAGTGTTGGAGACAAACGCAATACCTTCTTTAACCATCAGAACATATGTTCTAAATTTGGGTACAGAGCTCATGGGTATGGAAGCAAGTGTCCAGCGAGGTTTGGCACTTGCAGAATCTGCAACAAACAAGGACACTTTGCGAAAGTCTGTCAAACCAATAGAAATAAGCAATCCTCAATGGTCAAGTGCGTTATGGATGAAAACTTAGATGACAGTAATGAAGATATTGTCACTAAAGAATTGAGTAACATGGTTGTTGTTGTCCACGACGAGGGAGTTAAAGTGGGCAATCCTGAACTTTGTGTAGATCCATATGTTGAAGTCCAGGTTGGAGATAAAGTCTTAAGACTGTTGGTGGATTCGGGTGCTCGAATCTCTATGATCACGCAGGATCTGTTTGACAAAACATGGCCTGATAGACCCTTAATTCCTCGTGATCGTAAAGCAGTTTCGTATGAAGGCCGTGAGATCGACCTTTCTAGGTACATCGAGGACATTATGGAGTTCAGGGGAAGGAAAATTTGTGGGAAAGTGTATGTCGCTCACAAAGGGTTGAACATTCTTGGGTGGTTCCACCAGGGTTTGTTTGGAATGGTGCTTAGGCCTGGTACCAGTGAGCAAGTTTGTGTCATACGAGACAATGAAGATCTTGAGAAAATTTTCAACAAATTTCCTCATGTTTTTTCAGGGGAACTTGGGAAAATTTGTGATTACAAACACACTATTATTGTTAAGGATGGTGCGAAACCTGTCAAACACAAACTAAGGAATGTCCCTTTTAGCATCAGACAGGATTTGGAGAAGGAGTTAAATTCCTTGTGTGTGAAGGGGATTATTGAGCCTGTGGACTCATCTCTTTGGTTATCTCCACTGGTGGTCACCAGGAAACAGAATGGCGAACTGAGGGTGTGTGTTGACCTTCGCTGCCTAAATAAGGAAATATGGGTAGACTCACACCCTCTCCCGAACATTAATGAACTTCTTGCAGGACTAAAAGATGCTAAAGTGTTTTCAAAACTTGATTTAGCGTCTGCTTACCATCAAGTGGAGCTAGCTCCCGAGTCCAGGCATCTTACTGCTTTTGTTTCTCCATTTGGCACATATCAGTATGTCCGTATGCCGATTGGCCTAGCATCAGCGGCATCAGTGTTTCAACGTTTGATGAATAACATGCTTAAGGGTATTGACGGACTGTCTGTTTTTCAGGATGATGTTCTAATTTTTGCTCCTGACAGGTCTACCCATGATGCAATCCTGGAAGAGGTGTTGTCTAGGTTTCAATCTAAAGGTGTGGTACTGCGCAGAGACAAGTGCGTTTTTCTGACTGAGGAAGTGGAATATTTAGGACATCTTGTTACCAAGCAGGGTGTTCTTCCGAAGGCCAGCCTGGTAGAGTCTATCGTGAAGGCTAAACCACCTTCTGATAAGTCCACTCTCAAGTCATTTTTGGGCCTATGTGAATTTTATTCACGGTTTGTACAAAATTTTGCTTCTAAATTGAGGCCACTCTCTCAGATGCTTATGAAGGGCTTTGGGTTTGAGTGGTCTGATGAATGTCAAAGAGTGTTTGATTGGGTAAAAGAACAACTTGTATCACCTAGGGTGTTGAAACACTTTGACCCTGATCTTCCATGTGCTTTGACTGTGGATGCTAGTAATGTTGGTGTGGGGGCTGTCTTGACTCAGACCAAAGGTGATGATGTAAGGACAATTGGGTTTGCTTCAAGGATGTTATCTCAGGCGGAAAAAAGATATTCAGTAATTGAGAAGGAATTGTTGGCTTGCTGGTGGGCTGTGATGAAATTTAGAAATTTCATATGGGGAAGAAGATTTTGGGGTCGATTCCGATTCGGGCCGGAAAAAGCACCGACCGACTCGGAGCCGGAATTAATTCCGACCGACACGTACCTGTGGCGCCCGACACGCCAAGTACGATGCAAAGCGTGCAAAATCCGACCGACACGTACTGAACCCAAGCCGAACGACCGAGCCGCATGGAAAACAGCAATCCGGCCGGAAAAACACGCGAATCGAACCGACCGACACGCACCCGGAACAAATCCAACCGAAACGTACACGCGAACTCCAAACCGCAAAGTACGATGCAAGGCGTGAAAACCACGACCGAGTCGTACGGAGGACAAGCCGTACGACCGACACGCATACAAAACTGCGAGCCGAAGTAACACAAAACACCGCGACCGACGCGTACGCAGCATAGAAAACTGCACAAACACAGCGTGAACGAAACGGAGAAGACCGTACGAGACAACTGCAGGGTCCGACTCGGTCACAAGAACGTTTCCAACATGCACAGAAAGTACTAAGGAAAAATACATAAAAAAAGGCAAAACAAGCAATTAGAAAGCCAATAAATACTGGGGGGTGGGGACAGAGAACAAAGACACACCCACAACTCCACCCATATAAAGGACACAAATCCCAACCATGATCTTTTGCAAATGCTATTCTACTGCCAGCACTCAACAGACAGCAACCACACACCCACAGCTCATCCCTCACACAAGCCACACACCATCAGCACACCAACAAATAGCTACCTCACATACACCCAGCAAAACACACACTCACACACCTTCACCTGCACACCAACACACACATTACTCACCATCACCACCCATCACCATGCCCCCAAAGAAGAATCACAAGTTCCTAGATTGTGAATTGGAAGTCCTGGTAGACGAGATCCTCAGGGTAGAGCCACAGCTGTTTGGCGCACTGGTCCAACAGACACCCATCTCCCAAAAAACAAAGATGTGGGAGAGGATCATCAACAGGGTGAACGCACAATCACCATGTCTGCGCACAAAGACTGACATCCAGAACAGGTGGTATGATGTGCGCAGGAGGGTACGGGAGCTGCTGAAGAAGGACTACCTCCTGAGCCAATACACCGGCAGTGGCCCTCCTGCCAAGCCAGTATACCTCAGGCCCTGAGAGGAGAAGGTGCGGGCCATCCTTCCGCCAGTGAGCGTCTATGGACTAGAAAACATCCCAGAGCCTGGTGAGTACACAACAAATGTACACAATATTCTGCCACAATACACACACACATCACTGTCAAGGGGAGAGTCAAACCATGCACTCTTAGCAATTACACAGCAACCAGAACAGAATCATCCCAAAATGTGTATGTCAGTCAGATAAACACAACACATGCCATCTCAAAGTTACATTTAACCGTGTCATCACATGTACAAACACAACTACAACTACAGCTAGGCAGTGGCACAAATATAACTAACAAACACATCCAGACATGTAGCCACCACTACAACACCAACACACAGTGAAGACCACTGAAAGAAAGGAATTCTGTGTATGCTGGGCAAGTCAGTGTAGCCAATAGCATCATGGGAGTCGTAGTCACAGATACTGCTCACCCCCACAACTGTCCCATCAACACCACCATGAACCATGCGCACATCACAGGGAGTGGAAAAGGACTCACAAGATGGCTGACACTGGCTACTGCTGTGGGGAGCACAAGGCCCTGCTGGCAACTGTGCAACAACCAACAGCAGGACACCACTGACTGACATCCTGAGAGACAACTTGCACTCCCTGCAATGGAAGCACGTTCCATGGTGGGATATCTGGCTGGGTGGGAAGGAGGACTCGCAGCACTGACCATAGTCACAAGCACCTCCCCTCACACACCCCCTCAACACAAACTCCACAGAACCCACCTGGGAGAATGCAATGCCTCACATCCTAACTCAAGATCCCACAAAGAACCACCACCCTGGGTTATGTTGTGTGAAGCACAGGGACACTCTTGGGACTTTTAGCCAAACAACTGCCAGGACAACACTCCCAGCCATCCTGTCAGCACAGGCAGCCCACCCCACAGGGAAGCAGAGTCAAAAGGAAGGAAGCATGGGCATGCTGGGAAGGGGGTGGAGGCAATAGCATGATGGGAGTAGTAGGCACAGATATTGCTCAGCCTCACAACTGGCCCATCAACACCACCCACAACCATGCTCACATCACAGGGAGTGGAAAAGGACTCACAAGATGGCTGACACTGGCTACTGCTGTGGGGAGCACAAGGCCCTGCTGGCAACTGTGCAACAACCAACAGCAGGACACCACTGACTGACATCCTGAAAGACAACTTTCACTCCCTGCAATGCAAGCACAGTCCATGGTGGGATAACTGACTGGCTGGGTGGGAATGAGGGCCGGCTGTCAACCAAATACAACCAATGCAGACCATGTTCACACCCCAACAAATACATAGACATGCCCAAATAATGCAGGACAATGTGCTACACCAATATCAACCCCTGACTGTGACAACTTAGGACAATGCAATGTACAGGCCCGCACCCAGAGGCACAGTCACAACTGTCAGGTGTGTCAACCATTGATGCCTGCAGAAACATAACATACATTGTGTGTGTCTCCCAAAAACAGGTGATGATGGGGACACAGCAGCAGACGCTGAGGAGTCCCAGTCCCAGGCTCAAGAGGATACGGAGCTCACTGGTGTCGAACAGCCTCTGCCCTCCTCGGATGAAGAAGACCAACCTGGCACCTCCGGTGCAAGTCAACATGCAGCACCAGCAGGACCACCAGCTGCAGCACCAGCAGGACCACCAGCTGCACCCCCTGCACCCACCCCTCCAACGACTGTCACCACAAATACCATCCCTGCCGACATGGACAGAACAAGGAGCACCACCAGCACAGGGACCCTGGACCAACGTGGGGCCATGGACACCACCACCACCACCAACCCCCAAGGGGAACCAGGGTCATCTGTGCGTGCCACTGCATGCACTGCACATGTCGGCAGGGGTGGTGGGAGGGGTGGGAGACAGAGGTCGCTGCTTGCAGAGGTGTCTGGTGCGCATGATGACCCACAACTGGCACGCATAGCCGATGCATACCAGTCCAGCACCGGAGATCTCAGCCAGGTAGTGGGGCTCCTCAGAGACATGAAACAGCAGCAGGCTGCCCATCATGCCTGCTTGGACTCACACATGTCCCGCGTGGAGTCCAAGTGGGACACACTGCAAGAGATGACGGCTGTGCATAGGGACATATTACAATGCCTCCGCCAGATGAACAGCAACCAGTCTACACCTCCCTGTGTGCCAACAACATCTGGTGCTGAACAAACTGCAACTGCCACAGGGAGGGAGGATGACTCTGGCGGAGAGTCCCCTGCACCGCAGCAGCCTGTACTTGAGGGCCCCCCCAAAGAAGAGGGGTCGTCCGAGGAGGGGCAAGTGAGAGGCCGATGGCCAAGTGCAACCCCCAGGAAGCCTGAACCTGTTCTGGATGTTCACCTTTGTGCACAAACTGTTCACCCTGTTGACGGCAACACAACTCCCACACATGACATGGGGAGTACAAGTTGGACCAATGTCTCAGACAACTGTGGCCCCGATACTGGGGATTTTGTCTACCAGGACTTTCAATTCATCTAGGAACTTCTGATTGCAATATAAATGTACAGCACTAACCATCCTATGCACTATTCACACAAATGTATCACAATAAACACACTAATACACCATACTTGCCTCTGTTGTGATTCCAATGTGGGTGCTGTCATGGGGATGATGAACTGCAAAATTACACTGCGTATGCGAACTGCAACAGCAAGTACAACACAGGCATGTGAGTAATGGCAACGTGACACATATGAGGGAGACACACCACCAGGGCTACACAACACATACACACCTAGGCCATCTGACTCATTGCCTACACTGATGTTGCCAGGAAAGACGGTGCAATGCACAGACACCACACCTATTCCCAGTTGTAGTCAAGTAGCCCACAGGTGCAGTAAGCAAATGGCAGTCAAATGTGTGACCACAGACAACGCACATCACAAAGTGAAGCACAGGTTTATTACACAGTTGCAACATGTCATAACCACTACAGATGCAAGGTAATCCCACCTGGCAGCGGGCACACAGTCAACAACTGTAGAAGGATGGAAGTCCATGGGTGTGGCGCACATCACCTGTAGGGACACAACAGCTACCACCCTGGAAGTACAATCACGTCGTCGGTGGACACAGTTGACCAAACGAATCTGAAAGTACCCTGTGAAGGACAGAAATGACACACAGTCAAAAGCAATGGAGAACAGGACAGAACAGCAAAACTCATGCACAATACATGTTACAAGATACCCACCCAGAACCAAGTTAGCATGTCAACACTGTTGGGGAGTACAGACCACCTGTAAGCACACATCGCTACACACATCCAGTCAAGTAGCCCATGGACACACTCCAACAGCACCAGAGCACCACCTACACATATCATGCCAACTCACATCATTGACATGACACCTCAGGATACTCACATTCAGCTAAAGAAGTTGGTGATGAGCTGTGTGCGGACATCACCATCATCATCATCATCACTGGCATCGTGGTCCAGGCCAGGATCCTCCACAGGTGGCGTATGTTGGTCATTGTCATCCTGGATGAGAGGCAACTCCTTCCGCACTGCCAGGTTGTGGAGCATGCAGCAGACGATGATAATCTTGCACACCTTCGCTGGGGCATATGGGAGGGACCCTCCTGTCTTGTCGAGGCAGCGGAAGCGGCTCTTCAGGAGACCAAATGTCCGCTCAATCACTCTCCTGGTCCGACCATGTGCCTCATTGTAGCGCATCTGGGCTGGTGTCACAGGGTTCCTGAGGGGTGTCAGCAACCACTGCATGTTGGGGTATCCCGAGTCACCTACGGACAGACAAGTGCACATTAGCTGACTTGGAAAAGTGGGCGGAATACTACAGATCAGATCACACACAATGGCACAAAGTCAGTACACACCGACAAGCCAGGCACGCTGGTTCTGCATCTGTGCCATCATCCTGGGGATGCGACTACTCCTCATCACAAAGGCATCGTGTGCTGAACCAGGGAAACGGGCACACACGTGTGAGATGGTCATATCTGCAAGACACACCACCAGTGCATTGGCCGAGTGGTAGTGCTTGCGGTTACGGTAGGCCTGCTCCTGGGCCTGTGGTGGTACCAAAGCCACATGTGTCCCATCAATGGAGCCAATGACATGCGGCATCCTCCCCAGGGCATAGAAGTCACTCTTCACGTCAGTGAGTCATTGCAGTCTAGGGAAATAGATGTACCGGTTCAGGTATAGCAACATTGCCTCCAAAACATCGCGGAGCACACGGCTGAACATGGTCTGTGACATCCCACCAGCAGTCGCCACAGTATGTTGGAAGGTACCGGTGGCAAAGAAGTGTAGGGCTGCCATCACCTTCACCTTGGGGGTCAGCGCTGTAGGATACGGCCGGCCAGGCTGCAAATGTGGGGCCAACTGCACTGCCAAATCCTCAATCAGCTGCCTGGTGAAGCGGTACCGTCGGATGCTGTCCCGTTCCACCATCGTTGCCAGGTCTGGGAATGGTCTATGGACAGCAGGAGCCCTGCAGTGCAGAGGAGAAGAAAGCAAGATTGTCAGTCACCCCACATACGCGGCATTGAACACACTCAATATCACATCATACATCATTATGAGGCACAACTACATGAAGTGTGCAGTTCCGTAAGGACATGTATGGTACATACATGGCCAACATCTGTCATCACGGTTCAACAAGTGGCATCAATAAGTCCCAGGTTGGCCCATTGGATATCATGAGGCTGTGTCACAGTTCCCATCTCCTGCTGCCATGTCACAATCACCCCCCACAGTGACATGTGAGGACAGATGTGCCCCAGGCATCACAGCTCAACGACAGGTACATTCCCAGGGACCCTGTATTGCCACATGGACACTGGCATTACATGGAGTATCAGGTATACACCACAGCAAAACAACCATGACCCCCACAGGTAGTGGTTCCACTTGCCTCTGCAGGACAGACATGGACGTCTGTGACACACACACACGCACAACATCAAAGTCCATGCACACACAACGTGGATGTGGAGACTGTCTCCCATTGTGCACTTGAAATCAGAGACATTGTAAACACTACATGCACACAGACTGTGGAGGACCATCACTATTGTGCCACTGGGACACCCTGGCTCAAACATACCGTCCCACATGGGACTCACGGGGTATGTGACATGACATACACATACACCACTGTGAAATGTGACCATGGCACATGCACAGATATGAACAGTTGCACATCACAGTGGTCATGTACACGTAACACCCAGGATCCTGTCCCCATGAACACGTGCACAGCCTGGGGGTGGCTGCCCCCAGGTGACACCCACAGGACAACATGTACACCAACATACACACAATAGGAAATGCAGCCTTACATGCCTTATGATACAGTTTGGACAGGCTGTGGTGTTGTAGGTGTGCCCCTCACTCCCTGGGAGCTATCTGTGGCTGGCATATGTTCATCTGAGACAGGCATGGTGACATATGCCAGTCACTTGTACAGGGATGCGTTGAACAGCAATGGATCGATCGGTGTGCCCGGCCGGCCCATTGCATTCAATGAGTGCGGGTACGCGTTGTACCCGTGTACGCGTTGTACCGCAATGGACCGATCGGTGTGCCCGGCCGGCCCATTGCATTCAATGTGTGCGGGTACGCGTTGTACCCCTGTACGCGTTGAACAGCAATGGACCGATCGGTGCACCCGGCCGGCCCATTGCATTCAATGTGTGCGGGTACACGTTGTACCCCTGTACGCGTTGAACAGCAATGGACCGATCGGTGCACCCGGCCGGCCCATTGCATTCAATGTGTGCGGGTACGCGTTGTACCCCTGTACGCGTTGAACAGCAATGGACCGATCGGTGCACCCGGCCGGCCCATTGCATTCAATGTGTGCGGGTACGCGTTGTACCCCTGTACGCGTTGAACAGCAATGGACCGATCGGTGCACCCGGCCGGCCCATTGCATTCAATGTGTGCAGGTACGCGTTGTACCCCTGTACGCGTTGTACCGCAATGGACCGATCGGTGTGCCCGGCCAGCCCATTGCATTCAATGTGTGCGGGTACGCGTTGTACCCCTGTACGCGTTGAACAGCAATGGACCGATCGGTGCACCCGGCCGGCCCATTGCATTCAATGTGTGCGGGTACGCGTTGTACCCCTGTACGCGTTGTACCGCAATGGACCGATCGGTGTGCCCGGCCGGCCCATTGCATTCAATGTGTGCGGGTACGCGTTGTACCCCTGTACGCGTTGAACAGCAATGGACCGATCGGTGCACCCGGCCGGCCCATTGCATTCAATGTGTGCGGGTACGCGTTGTACCCTGTACGCGTTGAACAGCAATGGACCGATCGGTGCGCACCCATTGTCAATGGCCTAGCCTGGCAACGGACGCGTTTCGAAATTCGAACGAGTCGGTTGCTGGAAATTCAGTTGGTCACCCACAACAATGTTGCAAAATCATGTATGTCATGAAGTTGAAGATTTGAAGGATGCTGTGGGCGTGTATTGGTGCTGCTATTCCATGGATTGGCCAGATTCAGAAGATGCAAACGACTTGGACCTATCACTTTGGACACATGGGACAGTATCTGCCTCTGCAGCACATATATATTGCTGGCTGTTCCCCTGAGAGCTCACTTGCCTGCACTACATGCTCCAGGACGACATCTGCCACTGCACTGCTGCTGTCTCTGCCCCCTCTGGACCCTGCAATGGCACGTACTGTGGAGAGAGCCCCAGCCTTCAGCCTTGAGGAGAACCAGGCCCTGCTGGACAGCCTACTTCCACAGTACAGCAAGCTGTATGGGACACCAGGGGAGCAGGTGAGTGTTCTGTGCACTGCCTTTCTGAATGTGCATTTTGTCTGACTAGCAAGGCTGAAAGTCTGCACGCCACTGGCTAGCAGGCTCACTGAGTAGTTGTCACCCCCATAGTGTGTAGTGACATGCACTGGACAGGTATGGTGCAGTGACAGTGCATTTGAACAAGGTTTTACTTCCCATGCAATGATACCATGTAGTGACTTCTGGCAAACTGTCCATGGGCAGCGTTGCACTGCCTGTGTACATCATGTGCCCCTGTGATTGAGACATGTATATACAACTGTGTCATGCACGGATATGTTGCATGTGTAGTAATGGCCTTTTCACTTTGTCATCCTGACAGGTTAATGCCCATCGGAAGCAGGAGATCTGGAAGGACATCGTCCGGGCTGTCCGGTCCGTGGGGGTCTACAAGCGCCGGTTCCGCAACTGCCAGAAGAGGTGGCAGGACCTTCGGGGCTGGACCCGGAGCATTGCATGGGTCCAGCTGAAGCTGTCGCCTCCTCGCAGGAGGGGCGGAACACGGACCCTGACCCCCCACATGCTCCAGATCCTGGCGGTGGTGTTTCCAGACCTGGATGGGCAGCTGAAGGCCAGACAGCAGCAAGGAGGGGGTGAGTCAAAGACTGCACTGTGAACTCCGCCATGGCATGTGTCTACTTATTGGTGATCCTGCAGGGGAGTGACATGTGCTACATGCACACCATTGTGGCGATGGCTATCAGGACATGGGTGCATCATGGTGTCTGTCGGCTGGTATGCATCACATGCATTTCCTATTTGACTCTGGGCATCCCTTTCATCCGGAAACCTGTACTGACTCAGTGGCAAGAGTTGTGATGTGTGCATGTCCACATGCTACACCGTGTCCTCTGCACTGTCCAACTACTGTGTAGGTGGTGCATGTGTCCACACTGGGGTGTTGCTATCCAACAGACACCAGACAGATGGGTGCAAGGCCATGTGGGATGTGAGTGCCATGGTTGGCATCAGACTGACAATTGGCTTCTCCTGTTCAGTTAGGGCACTTTTAGCAATGTTCAACTAATGATGCCAGGGCTTGCTCTGTAATGTGCTGTGCTCACAGTGGTGTGTGCGTTTGGTGCAGGTGACTGATGTCTGTCTGTTTCCCCATTGTTTGCAGATACATCCACGGCCACGGAAGGGGACAGCTCCATGGACCAGGAGGAGCCGGAGAGCCAGACTGGGTCAGCAGCCGAGGAGTGGTCGGAGGGACCCAGTGGCACGGAGGGCGAGGGGAGCCACACCGAGGAGTCCTCAGCAGCATCCACCTCAGCTGAGGACCACAGCGGCTCGGAGGATGACTCCCTTATGGAGGCGGGTGTCAGCAGCCACCACACCCCAGCTAGTGTTGCTGTCCCCGCCACCACCAGCACCACCACCGCCCTCCCATCGGCTCCCATTCCCCAGGTCCGTGGAGGCTCCCATGTTCGGGAGCGTGTCTCCTTTGGGCCAGGCACCGCACCCCCTGCCACTGTGTCCCCTGCTGCCCTGAGTGAGGAGTCTGTGTACCTCCTTCGCCAGCTCCATGTAGGGCAGACAGCCATGCTGAGTGTCCTCCATGCGCACACCGCTCTGTTGACTCAGCTGGTGTCGTTCATGGAGGGCATCTCATCGGGCATGTCTGACCTACAGAGGGGCAATAGGTCCATGGACTCCTCCCTGACGGCAGCAGTGTCCCTCCTCAGACAGTCCCTCACCCCTCCTGCCTCTGCTCCATCCACACTCCCCAGCACCTTACCCGTCCCAAGCACACACACACCGGCACAGGCACACACCAGCACACACACGTCCAGCACACAGACACACATGCCACAAACAAAACGCACATGCACGCACAGTCAGGGGACTGAAACCAGACTCACAGGGGATGGGGCCCTGGAACACACACACGCATCCACGAGCACTGCGCAGTCCTCAGTTGCCTCTCCCTCCAAAGCACCCTCCCTTGCCTCACCTGCAACCCCAAAGACCCAGCGGCTCTTCCTCAGTGACCTCGGCCTCTTCCCCTCCGATCCAGCTGATACAGCATTCAGGGGGAAGAGGAAGCCCACCCACAAGGAGCAGAGTGCCCCTCGCCCCCGGACACCCTCTCCCAGGCGCAGACAGACTGAGGCCCCCACCCACAAGTCCCCCCGGAGTCGTAAGAGCAAGACCCCGCCGCCGCCCTGCAGCTCAGGCACCAGGTCTCCTTCCTCCATCCCTCAGGCCCCCACTCCACATGTGCCCCCACCACACCCTGCCCCAGGTTCCCCCACCCACAGATATACCAACCCCAAGAGGATCCGGCCTTCTCCCCCTGCCACTTGCTCTCCCGGCACCACACCCCCGCTGCGCTTGTCTGTGCCACTGATGTGGTGAGGGTGTCCTCCCCTCTGTCCAGCCCACCTTGCCTGTTCCCCATTCTCCTCCCCTGGTGGTAGGCACTGCAGTGGAGTCCACTACCACCCTGTCTGACTTGGGCACTGCAGTGGCGGACCTGTCCACTCCATCTGCAGGGTCCACTGCAGTCGTGCTGGCACCCACAACATCTGAGTCATGCCCCCCAGTTGTGCCGGCACACACCATGTCAGACACCTCCACTGCAGTTGTCAGTGGCTCTCCAGCACCCACCACCCCTTCCCTGCCTCCTCCTGGTGAGCCCTGATCCTGTCCCTGCGGTGCCTGGCCTGCCCCCGGTTGCCCCTCCTAGTGGATTGTCCCTGGTTTTGTGCAGTGCAGGCATGCGTAGGGTGACATCTGCCACTGTCACCCTGTATTGACTTACTTAATGGACTGGCCATTGGCCTTTGTTGGAGCATTACTGTTCTCTGAGTTTTTGGACACACATATGCTGAATAAAGCAACTTTCTGTTCTCTAGTGCTTATGCTTCTGATGTACATGTTGTTGATGATGCTAACCATGCCCTTGCTGCAGTGATGGTGATATTTGGTCTCATGATAATGAAGTGTTACTGTGCAGGAACACATGTGGTCCAGGGGGAATGTGTCCTATCCTGTGGTGTATCCATGTCATCCATAGCAGCATCTGAGGGTGTCATGTGTTCAGTATTTGGCAATGGGATTTCCTACTTACATTAGCAATTTCACATCTGTGGCTTCCACCCCTGCACATCTGTTGTGCCTGCCATTGTTCAATTTGTCTACTTCCCTGACCGTGTGGCCATCTCCACTGGACATGCAGGTTTGGGCATCAATGGGGAAGGACTCATCTGTGTTGTCAGTGCAACATTGCTATACAAGTGTGTTGGATCTGTGCTGATGATTTCGTTGGCACTCCCATGACCAGGCTGATGTGACGGGAGCCTTCATTTGGTGCTAATTGTTGATTGTGTGACCAAGTGCTCAGCTGACATGATGGGGCCCTACTGAGGCAACATATGGCACAGCTTTCCTCACACAGGAGTGGAGTCCCCTCATGGCAGTGTGTACTCCTGTGACATTGCCTGCGCCCAAGGTGTGTGTTGTATGAGCATGTCTGTGTGTTCACTTCCGTTTTGCTGTGCATGCTGTGATCCCTAGTGTTGTACCTGTTTGTGATGCTTGCTGAGTTGACCTATGTTCCCCCAAAGTCTTCTCCCTGGGTTCTCTGTGATGTGGGTGCATGGCACATTACTGGTCATCAGGGTGTCACCCATAGGTGTGTTTGCTGTCAGGGCTGAGTTTGTGTGCAGACGCAGATGGGTCACAGTCAGGTTTCCCCTTGGCACTTGTTGTTTACACCTGTCATGTGATTTCCAGTTTGTGTTATCTTTCAGTGATTGTGACACGTTGTGTGTGTGACTGCTGGCACTCCTCAGGGTCCGGGCTGCAATGTTGGTTGTTGTCTATGTGTGTTCTTTGTGGGTGACCTTGGCTTCTTCATTGGTGTGTGACTATGGCTGGGATCCCATTGGTTGGTGTGGTATTGCCGTCATGTCCATGTACAGCGTAGTGTGCAGTGTGTCAGACATTCAGGAGTCTTGTTGAGTGGCCATGTGTGATGTGTTTCTGCACCTTGGTTCCCACCCACCACCCTGGGATTGTCATGGGTGCATGTGCAATGTCACCAGTGCATGTGTGCTTCACTGCTGCACATTGTTGGAGGTCGAGGTGTGTGGTGTTGAGTGTTTGCAGATGAGAGTTGTTGCCCGGCTAGACCCCTGCCTCCATGTTGGCCTTGGCTTACTGGCCGTGCTGATTGATTTGTGCTTGTGTAGGTGTGATGGTAGTTTGTTGCTCAGGACACATGACTGTGGTTCACAGTGTGAACGACATTTAGCTTTGTCATCACAGTGGATTGTAATGCAGCCCAGGGTCACCACATTGTGGGGGCCCTGGGGGTAGTGCTAACCACAACCCTCGCCCTGAGTCCACCCGCCGAACCCTCCGACCCCGACACCGCCGCCCGCAACCTCAGACAGTGGATCGACGACTGCGCCAACACCCTCGCCCCGCTCAAGAATCCGCCCAACAGCCACACCAGCAAGAAAGCCACCTGGTTCACCGAAGACCTCCAGGCCTCCAAACGAACATGCCGAAAACTGGAGAAGATCTGGCTCCACGAACGGACAGCGGACAGCTACGCCGCCCACAAGAGCGCCACCCGCAGTCACCATCACCTCATCAGATCCGCCAAAAGGGCCTCACTCAAAGACCGCCTAGACAACAACGCACACAACAGCAAAGAGCTCTTCAACATCGTGAAGGAACTCTCCAACCCCAGCTCCAACACCAACGACATCCAGCCGTCGCGAGACCTGTGCGACTCACTGGCCACCTTCTTCCACCGCAAAATCGCCGACATCCACGACAGCTTCAACACCACGACCGCCCCGGCAACCACCGAGACCACTGCCCCCACAACCACCAACCGCCTGCTCTCCTGGACCAACATCAACGACGAGGACACCAGCGAGATCATGAACACCATCCACTCCGGTTCACCGCTAGACCCGTGCCCTCACCACATCTTCAACAAAGCCAGTACAGCCATTGCGCCCCATCTCCGGAAAATAATCAACATCTCCTTCGAGACAGCAACCTTCCCGGAAAGCTGGAAGCACGCCGAGATCACCGCCTTACTCAAGAAACCCAAGGCAGACCCCAAGGACCTCAAGAACTTCCGACCCATCTCTCTGCTCCCGTTCCCCGCGAAGGTCACCGAGAAAATCGTCAACAAACAACTGACCCGCTACCTCGAGGAGAACAACATCCTGGACCCTTCCCAGTCCGGCTTCCGCAGCAACCACAGCACCGAAACCGCCCTCATCGCCGCCACTGATGACATCAGGACCCTGCTAGACAACGGAGAAACAGCAGCCCTCATCATCCTGGACCTATCAGCCGCCTTCGACACGGTCTGCCACCACACACTACGAACACGCCTTCATGACGCCGGGATCCAAGAGAAGGCCCTGGACTGGACCACATCCTTCCTTTCCGGCAGAACACAAAGCGTCCGCCTCGCCCCCTTCCGCTCCAAGGCCACCAAGATCATCTGCAGCGTACCCCAAGGCTCCTCTCTCAGCCCAACGCTGTTCAACATCTACATGGCACCCCTCACCCACGTCGCCCGACAGCACAACCTCAACATCATCTCCTACGCCGACGACACCCAGCTGATCCTCTCCCTCACCAAAGACCCTCACACCGCCAAAGCCCACCTCCACGAAGGAATGAAGGCCGTCGCCGAATGGATGAGGACCAGCCGCCTGAAGCTGAACTCGGACAAGACGGAGGTCCTCATCCTTGGTTCCAACCCTTCAGCCTGGGACGACTCCTGGTGGCCAACATCACTGGGAACAGCCCCGCCACCCACCGACCACGTACGCAACCTAGGGGTCATCCTCGACCCCACCCTCTCCATGACTAAGCAGGTCAACGCCGTTTCCTCATCCTGCTTCAACATCCTCCGAATGCTCCGCAGGATCTTCAAGTGGATCCCCACCGAAACAAGAAAAACAGTCACCCAGGCCCTCGTCACCAGCAGGCTAGACTACGGAAACGCCCTCTACGCAGGAACGACGGCTAAGCTCCTGAGACGGCTGCAACGCATCCAGAACGCCTCTGCACGTCTTATCCTCGACATCCCCCGACGCAGCCACATCACACCCCACCTGAGAGACCTGCACTGGCTCCCTGTCAACAAGAGGATAACCTTCAAGCTCCTCACCCACGCACACAAAGCACTCCACAACTCCGGACCAGCCTACCTCAACAGACGACTCAGCTTCTACACCCCCACCCGCCAGCTCCGCTCGACCAGCCTCGCCCTCGCCACAGTCCCCCGCATCCGGAAAACGACCGCCGGCGGCAGATCCTTCTCCCACCTCGCCGCCAAGACCTGGAACACCCTCCCCACCAACCTCCGACAGACCCAAGACCTACTGGCCTTCAGAAGACTCCTCAAGACCTGGCTCTTCGATCAGTAGCAGCACCACCCCCCTCTTCCCCCTCTTCCCCCAGCGCCTTGAGACCCTCGCGGGTATGTAGTGCGCTTTATAAGTGACATGATTGATTGATTGATTGATTGTGGTGTGTCTGTGTCTTGCTGTGTCAGTTGCTGTTCCTACGTGCCTGTGTGACATGTGTGATTTGTGCTCCCTCTCATCTGACAATGCCTGATTGCCCACATAGGGGATTTGGATCCATGAGTTACCTTTGTGTGGCACTGTATGCACATCTGTATAATTGGTATTCAGGCCTCCTCATGTGTTGTGTGGTTGCCTGGGGACACTGGCACCCCCCCTCACCTGTTGTGTTTGATGTGCAGTGTGGGTCTGCCTGTTTGTGTTTGTGCATCTGCACCACTGCATTGGCATATCTTAGGTGTGCCATTGGCTGTATGTTGTTTGGTGGGTTTCCCCTGCTGTCCCTGGGACTCCTAGGTCATCAGTCAGCACAATGATCATGGTTTGTGTGTCCCATTGCTGCCATGGTACGGTATCTGTTCACCTCACATCTACAGTCTCCACAGGGTATCTGCATTTGTGTGCCCATTGGTGCAAATATGTGGGTCTGCATTCTGATGGTCACTTCTGTCATTGTGTCATTGATGAATGTTGACTGTGTCAGCCCCCATGGGTGTTGTTTGTCTGCACATGTCTAAAGGTATGTCTTATTTGCACTGCAGTATTTGCCTCCCCCAATCTATGTTGCAATGGGACACATGCACTACTTTGCCACTGATGTGTTTTATGTTCTGTGACCAGGAATCATCCATGCAGTTTGGCAGTTGCAGCTTTTTCTTTGTCAACACTTATATTTTGGTCACTGTGATGATGGGGGTGTGGACCCCATTGCCACAATGTTCAAAATGTGCTTCAGCTATGGACCCCACACTTACCTTTTGGTCACTGTGATGATGGGGGTGTGGACCCCATTGCCACAATGTTCAAAATGTGCTTCAGCTATGGACCCCACACTTACCTTTTGGTCACTGTGATGATGGGGGTTTGGACCCCATTGCCACAATGTTCAAAATGTGCTTCAGCTATGGACCCCACACTTACCTTTTGGTCACTGTGATGATGGGGGTTTGGACCCCATTGCCACAATGTTCAAAATGTGCTTCAGCTATGGACCCCACACTTACATTTTGGTCACTGTGATGATGGGGGTTTGGACCACATTGCCACAATGTTCAAAATGTGCTTCAGCTATGGACCCCACACTTACCTTTTGGTCACTGTGATGATGGGGGTTTGGACCCCATTGCCACAATGTTCAAAATGTGCTTCAGCTATGGACCCCACACTTACATTTTGGTCACTGTGATGATGGGGGTTTGGACCCCATTGCCACAATGTTCAAAATGTGCTTCAGCTATGGACCCCACACTTACATTTTGGTCACTGTGATGATGGGGGTTTGGACCCCATTGCCACAATGTTCAAAATGTGCTTCAGCTATGGACCCCACACTTACCTTTTGGTCACTGTGATGATGGGGGTTTGGACCCCATTGCCACAATGTTCAAAATGTGCTTCAGCTTTGGACCCCACACTTACCTTTTGGTCACTGTGATGATGGGGGTTTGGACCCCATTGCCACAATGGTCATGGCCTGCTTGCATTGTGGGGGCCACACACATATATGTGTGGCACATGTGATAGGGGGTCACATTGTATGTTCAAAGTCATGTTCAGTGTTGTAGGCATTTGACACAGTCTACACACGCTTGTCATGGTGTTGGGGGGATGTCTTTTTCTTGCATTCCCTAGGTTGTGGTGTGCTGGTTGTGTCATGCATTGTCCATCCTATGAGTGGGGGTGGTGTTGGTGGTAGGCAACCAGCCCCCCATGGGTAGAGGTGGTAGTAGTGATAGGCATCCAGCCCCCCTGGGTAAGGGTGGTAGTGGTGGTAGGCATCCAGCCCCCCTGGGTAGAGGTGGTAGTAGTGGTAGGCATCCAGCCCCCGGGTAAGGGTGGAAGTAGTGGTAGGCATCCAGCCCCCTGGGTAAGGGTGGTAGTAGTGGTGGGCATCTGGCACCCCCATGGCTAAGGGTGGTAGTAGTGGTAGGCATCCAGCCCCCTGGCTTAGGGTGATAGTAGTGGTAGGCATCCAGCCCCCCTGGGTAAGGGTGGTAGTGGTGGTGGGCATCTGGCACCCCCTGGCTAAGGGTGGTAGTAGTGGTAGGCATCCAGCCCCCTTGGGTAAGGGTGGTAGTTGTGGTAGGCATCCAGCCCCCCTGGGTAAGGGTGGTAGTAGTGGTGGGCATCTGGCACCCCCTGGCTAAGGGTGGTAGTAGTGGTAGGCATCCAGCCCCCCTGGGTAAGGGTGGTAGTAGTGGTGGGCATCTGGCACCCCCATGGCTAAGGGTGGTAGTAGTGGTAGGCATCCAGCCCCCTGGCTTAGGGTGATAGTAGTGGTAGGCATCCAGCCCCCCTGGGTAAGGGTGGTAGTGGTGGTGGGCATCTGGCACCCCCTGGCTAAGGGTGGTAGTAGTGGTAGGCATCCAGCCCCCCTGGGTAAGGGTGGTAGTGGTGGTGGGCATCTGGCACCCCCTGGCTAAGGGTGGTAGTAGTGGTAGGCATCCAGCCCCCTGGGTAAGGGTGGTAGTTGTGTTAGGCATCCAGCCCCCTGGGTAAGGGTGGTAGTAGTGGTGGGCATCTGGCACCCCCTGGCTAAGGGTGGTAGTAGTGGTAGGCATCCAGCCCCCCTGGGTAAGGGTGGTAGTAGTGGTAGGCATCTGGCACCCCCTGGCTAAGGGTGGTAGTAGTGGTGGGCATCCACCCCCTGGGTAAGGGTGGTAGTGGTGGTGGGCATCTGGCACCCCCATGGCTAAGGGTGGTAGTAGTGGTAGGCATCCAGCCCCCCTGGGTAAGGGTGGTAGTTGTGGTAGGCATCCAGCCCCCTGGGTAAGGGTGGTAGTAGTGGTAGGCATCCAGCCCCCTGGCTAAGGGTGGTAGTGGTGGTAGGCATCTGGCACCCCCATGGCTAAGGGTGGTAGTAGTGGTAGGCATCCAGCCCCCCTGGGTAAGGGTGGTAGTAGTGGTGGGCATCTGACACCCCCATGGCTAAGGGTGGTAGTAGTGGTAGGCATCCAGCCCCCTGGCTTAGGGTGATAGTAGTGGTAGGCATCCAGCCCCCTGGGTAAGGGTGGTAGTGGTGGTGGGCATCTGGCACCCCCTGGCTAAGGGTGGTAGTAGTGGTAGGCATCCAGCCCCCCTGGGTAAGGGTGGTAGTAGTGGTGGGCATCTGGCACCCCCATGGCTAAGGGTGGTAGTAGTGGTTGGCATCCAGCCCCCCTGGGTAGGGGTGGTAGTGGTGGTGCGCATCCAGGCCCCTGTGTGCATATGTGGCATTGGTGATGGGCATCCCGCCCCTATGGTGCTGCTGTTGCTGGTGTAAGTAAATTCTGCATCCCTCTGTGTGTGTGTAATGTGTCGTGTACGTGTTGTATGTTTTTGTGGTTGGTGTCTGACTTACCTTCTGCGCCGTACGCGTCCGTGCCTGTTCCGGTAGTAAATGTAGAATATTGGTAGGATCGGGACGAAGGGATTCATGGTTGGTTCGTGTCGTTCGTCTTTCTCGTTGCTTCGCGTCGTCCTCGTCGCTGGCGTGTTCGCCTCGTAGCCGTGGATCGTGTTGTGGCGCGAATCGGAGCTTATGTGCGCCTCTCCCGGAAGCTTTGACGTGCCGGACGTAGCGACGGGTTCGGCGCGTACGGAAAGCGCATCGTACTTGTTCGGCCGGACGGGGCTGCATTTTCCCTTCCGTGCGACTCGATTCTGCGTTTCCGGATTCGCCTCGGTCGGAGAACAGGACCTGGATTGGGTGAGTACGACTCGGCCGGATTCTATGCTGTTGTGCGCATCGTACTTACTCGTTCGGAATGATGTACGGATCGGTCGGGAAACAGGCATTCGCATGGCTTTTTTCCAGACTGAATGGTATTGGGTGCGCCTCCGACCGAGATCGGAATCGGCCCCTTTGTCTCCAAACTGACCACAAGCCATTGATTTTTATTTTAAGTGGGAAAAATGTTAGGGGTTTCACTCCTCGTATTGCTCGCTTGTCATCTAAACTGCTTCAGTTTGATTTTTCTCCTGAGTATATTCCCGGCAGTGAGAATAGTTGTGCGGATTATCTTTCCCGTTCTTCCAATATTTTGGAAGATCATTTAAGTGTGTCTGAGGATGACAAGGAGGAATACATTGTGGCTGCTATTGATATCCCTCAATTGTGTGCCATCACGGAGCATGATTGGCGTGGTGCATTGGCCAAGGATTTATCTTTGCTGTCTATCATGAGATATGTGGAGACAGGTTGGCCCAAGGAGAGAAACTTGAAGTTTGAGCTTAAGACCTATGTTCAAGTTGCTGACGAGTTGTCTGTTGAGGATGGTTTACTCATGAGGAGTGATAAACTCATTCCTCCTGTGTGTTTGAGGTCTAGCATCATTGTACGTGCTCATGAGGGACACCTGGGTGCTACCAAGACTAAAAGGAGAGTGAGACTCTCTTTTTGGTGGCCCAACATGGATAAGGAGGTTGAAGATGCTGTTAGGTTGTGTGTCGTTTGTGACAAGTCTGCTAAGTTGTCCACTCCTCCTTTGTCTCCCATTGTTTTGCCTTCTGCACCTTGGGTCAAATTAGGAATTGATATTATTGGTCCTTTCCATGCTCTTGACTCTTCATGTAAATTTGCTTTAGTTCTGATGGATTATTACACCAAATGGCCTGAGGTCAAGTTTGTTAGAGAAGTGACTTCTTTAACAGTTATTGAATTTCTTAAAGACATTTTTTCTGAAAGAACGTTTCCCTGAATCCTTGGTGACAGATAATGGCCCTCAATTCATTGCCAAAGAAGTCGAGGACTTTCTTGTCACTAGTGGAGTCAAGCATCTTAAAAGTTTGCTTTTCCATCCTCAGACAAATGGTCTAGTGGAGCGAATGAACAGAGTTTTGGGGGAATGTATTCAGTGGGCGTTAGCCAACAAGTGCTCTGTTGTCAACTCTGTCAGGAGCATACTCTGGTTTTATCGCACAACTCCGCACTCTTCTACTGGTGTTTCACCTTTTGAGTTGTTGCGTGGACGCAGAGCAACCACGATATTTTCTCCGTATTGGATGAGTAAGTGGGTCAAGGGAAGTAGTTGGACTGATGCTTCTGTTAGGAAGTGTGTGTACTTCTCTCAGGAAAAGCAGAAATCTTTTTTTGACAGCAGGAAAAGGACCAAGGAGTTTGAGTTGTTTGTTGGTGATTGTGTACGAGTTAAAAAACCTGTTCATGTGTGGAAGGGAGGGCCCACATTTTCTCCTCCTATAAATGTGTTTGAAGTCAAAGGGGATTCTGTAAAACTTGGGAATGGTCAATGGTGGAACAAATGTTTTTTAGTTAAATCGAAGGTTGTTCCTCCTGTTTCTAATGCATCCAGTTCTGATGAAAGTTCTAGTTATTCTAATGTTGGACAAAATGATGTAAGACGCAGTTCTAGGACGAAAAACATTCCGTTGAGATTTAGGACATAATGGCATCTTTCATTTGTTCTTTTTCTTTACAGGTTTGTCACCATGGTTTCATTGCTGTATTACTCCTGGTTGTATTGTTAACTTCTATTTTACAGGAGTTGCTTTTACTGGTATTTCCTTGGTTAAAGTTATTATAGGAGTTTCCCTACTGTTATTTGTTCTGGTTAAGTTGTAATTCTTCTTTTTCTTCTATCTTCTATCCTCTTTTCTTTCTTATGTGTTTTCTTCTTTTCTTTATTATTTTTGGGAAAGACCCATGTAGTGGCTCGTGCTTCTCTTTCCACGAGC
Source organism: Calotriton arnoldi (assembly GCA_963921515.1). Taxonomy (NCBI): domain Eukaryota; kingdom Metazoa; phylum Chordata; class Amphibia; order Caudata; family Salamandridae; genus Calotriton; species Calotriton arnoldi. The sequence continues at coordinate 767,008 of CAWUFW010008210.1, forward strand.
TAAGCTCGTGAACACTTGCATGGAACCCTCATCGGTGCAGAACCTTGGTGTATGAATGTTCTGCACCGGGGGTTTGGAAAAGACAGTTAAACCGTGAGCTGCACTGTCGCTGCTCTGCCTGATGGTCCAGCCAAATAAACGTGGTTCATCTTACCTGCCTGTTGTCCTTGATTCACCACATAAATAAACTCACCTGCAGCCGTCTCCGTTGCGCTTTTCTGCTCCTCTTCACCTAGTCAGGAAGGCACAGTGTCCCAGAATGCCCTGTGGCCAATCCTGAAGCTGCTCTCGGGCATGAGAGCAGCTTCAGGATTGGCCTGAGTGCCCTCGATTTGCACTCCAGGACAGACTGCTCTACCCAACCCAGCTGCGTTGCTGGGTTGGAGAGAGCTTTCACTGCCCATGATGGTTTGGCCGGCCTCAGACAGCTGGCCAAACCATCATGCGCAGTGATGGAAGTGCACTACCACTCCCCTCAGTGACTGTCACTTCCAGGTTCCGCCCCAAAGACTTGGCAGGAAAGGAAAAATAAATCGAGTGTTGTTTTATTTTTCCTGTCCTGATGCTTTTTTTGGGGGTGTTGACGCTCCTCCGCCATAGCGGAGGAGCCCCCGCTACTTTTCCCCCAGGATTCCTTTGCAGGATTCCTTCGATCTCTCAGTTCATGAAAACCCTCATGTTCCTTTGGAAGCCATCTTGGTATAGCACTCAAAGTAGTCTCTGATCTCTCGCCTGGATGAGGAGCTAGCTGCCTGACGAACAGTTCTGGAAAAGGGTGCGTAATATTTCTCGGCACATTCCTTGTAATTGGATTTCTCAAGAAATCCTCTAAAACAAAAGTTGTGCTCGCCATGTGGTACCTTTTGCAGCTTTCATTGCTTCTATTTTATCTAGAACTCAACTTTAGCCTTGTTTCGATAACTGAAAGAAAAGAGAAAATGTTTTCTTTTGCAGTTTTATCTTTCCCTCCTGCCACTGCCTCTTGTCCGTATGGCCATGGGAAATATTCCTTTTTGCAAATCCCTACTGTGAGCGAAGCAGAGACTGCTATAATGCAGCTACAATGTTTTGCTTTAACTCTGGAATGGTCGAGGAGAGAAGGCGGATATAATGAAAGAACGATTCCAGGTTGCAAGTGTAATGTGAAAAGTGAGCATGGCACCATATGCTTAAATTTTTCACAAAAGAATAAAAGGGCATTTGGAGCAAGAGGTACATGGACAATGCCATGGCTGCAAATCATAATAACTGGTCTATGTAATTGAAAAGTACTACTCATTTGGAACATATTTCAAAATATCCATTATGCTACCGTTGTGCAGATGGTGTATATTGGATTCTGTCTGGATGGGAATAGCCACTTTGTGGTATATGTCATGCCCCATCTCAGTGACCCAACTACAAGTGAAACCAGAATATTGCTTTAATTTTGGCCCATCTAGCATGCTAATTCAGCGTGTGACTAGGCCTGGGCCTGTCCATGAAAAAGCCAAGCAGTGTGATTTGAAGAAAGCACCAAGCGTACACTCTGCAGCAACATGGGACTACCATCCATGTCCTCAGTTGTTGACATTCAGGTCGGTGGCACCATATCCATTTTTGGAGTTTCAGTGGCCTGAGCAGAACTTTTTGTGGTTCAGAGAGAGTGTGGCCCAACTTCTCTTTTGTCAGTTTGGCTGAGATGTAACATCCAGACCCTTTTGTATGTGTCTCAAGTGCATGTATGCATTGTGGATGTGTGCCACATGTATGGCAGCAAGACTCCTGTGCTCAGAGTATGATTGTTGGGACTAGTGGGAACCATTTAAAATTTCACCTGGTTTAGCATGGCAAAGGATGGAGGGTGATACAGCTTCCCCAGCCAGCAGAAGTATATTGCTTGCAATCCTACGGTTGGAAGTTGTAGACACAGATACTGATGGAGACATGGCTGCCTTTAGAATTTCTATAAGAGTTTTATTAAGCTAGGGATTGCTTTCTAGCCCTTCCTGGCTACAGCTATTTAGTTAATATCTAGGTGAGTTAGTAAACTATTGTAAATGGGAAGACATTTCTAGGCCAGGACAGCCCTTTTGTCAGTACCTCATTATCACTTTAAAGAGGATGGCGAGAGCCAGTTGCAGAAACCTCACACATTATTGTGTCTATTTTTGGATACTCCTGCTTGGAGTTTGCATCATTACTGCTGTGAGAGCCATGACGCTGCCCACTATCTGTGCTACTGCCAGGGCCAGACTGGCTGTGCCGGGCATCGAGCTTTTCCCTAGGAGGCTGGAATGGGGGAGCTGGTTTTGGAGTGGTGGGGGCAGGTTTTGTTACTGGAGGCCTGTTTTGCAGCGATGCTGCAATATCAGCCACCAGTAGCAAAAGCAGCAAGCAAACGTTTCCCGCCTCCCGGAGCCAGGCAGTTCTTCCGTAGGGGCTGGTCAGAGGGTTCCCAGTCTGGTCCTGGCTACAGCCACAAAATGACATTTGAAGGGTAACCACCTCAATCTGGTTCCTGGTCCTGTGTGTAAAATGAGTATATATTGGGAACAAAGCACCCCATTTGTTTACAATTCAAAATTCTTCTTGACCAAGAAAGAGAGTTCTCCACAAGGTTCTTGAAGAACTTCTGTGTGACCAACACTGGTGCCTGTTGGACAGCCAGTATGCCAGAGGTGAGGAGACATAACCTGAAGTCTACACAACTGGTTTGAAAATCTGTGAGTCTGCCTAGAACCTAGAAGTCTGCCTGCCGGTTCAGAAAGAAAAGGGGAAGGTCTGGTGTTACCAGAGGAGAGGCTGTCCAGAAGAAGAATCCCATCTGTGATCCTATTAGATGGAACACCCAGAAGGAGCCAACCTGTATTCTTGAGTGTGCCTGATTTGAGAGGTGTAACTAGGCCTTTCATTTGGTGAACTAAATGAAGCACATTTGCTTTAAGTAGCAGCATGTTAGCGGATATCTCTGCTGTGACCTGAGGAACCTGCCTGCCACTGCAGCCAAGCTATGCATCCAGACCTCATCATTGCTGCAACAGAGGACTTCTCAGACAGCCCTGAGGCCATCACTACCAAGGAAAAATGGCTGTTGACTGCCCGCTTGCTGTGCTCCAACTCCAACTTGATCCAAGAGGCCGGAACACTGTCATGTTATGTTATGTTATGCTATGTTATGTTACCTCGAATACCCAAGGGTATCTTGGCACTGCCTTGACAAAGAGTTGCACAACTGAATAGAATGTATGGAAGCATGGAAGAAAATAACTAATGTGTGAAAAGCCATGTTTTGAGAGCTTTCCTGAAATGTAGGTGGTTAGGTAATTCTTTAAGATCAAGGGGAAGAGTATTCCAGAGCTTTGCGTGCAGACCACAAAACTTCTGCCTCCCCAAAGCGATTTCCTGAATTTGCGTACAACTATGTCCTTAGCAGACATGGATTGAAGAGATCTTATGGGAGTATACCAAATGAATTTCTGGATGAAATATTCTGGACCAATGTTGTGCAGTGCACAAAGCTTTAAATGCAATTCTTTTCTTTATAGGTAGCCAGTGTAATCTGTTCAGTGCAATGGTGGCAGAATGATTTTTTGGAAGTCCATATACTAGGCGTGCTGTGGAATTTTGCAGTATTTGCAATTTAGATAGTAGTTTTTGTTGCATATTAATGAAGAGTCCATTGCAGTAGTCTAGTTGGATAATATTAAGACAGTGATGACTGATTTTTGAAGATTTTTGGGAATATAAGGAAGAATTTTTCTGATCATTTTTAGAAGGTATAATACATAGGAGGCAATATGATTCACCTGGCTGTCAAAAGTTATTCGATTGTAAAAAATAATACTCAGATTTCTGACATTTTATCGACAGGAGTTAGCAAAGAACCCATGACATGGGGCCACTCGTCGGGTGACCAAAAGGAAGTATTGTTTCCAAAAAGAAGAATTTCGTTTTATCATAAATTAAGTATCAGACAGTTTTCATTCACCCATTTGCCAATATTTTTCATACACTTGCAGAATTGAAAAACTGAGTGATCAGGCTTTCCTGAGACTGAAACCACAATTTGTGTATCCTCTGCATACTATATAACGGAAAACCCGAATGATTTAAGGACTTTGATTAGTGGTGTAATATACAGGTTAAAAAGGATGGGGCTTAAAGAAATCCCTTGAGGCACACCGCACAGGAGAGTAAAAAACGTTGAGATAAAGTCTTATTGTTCTGTTTCGGAGAGGAAGGAAGATAAGACAGCAAGGGCTGTGCCTATGATGGCCAAACCATAGAGGCAATCAATCAAGATGTTATGATTGACAGTGTTGAATGCTGCCAAGAGGTCTAATAAGATTAAGGCAGCATTTTCACCTCTATCGATAGTTCTTATGTTTTCAGATGCAACAATAAGTGCAGTTTCGGGACTGTGATGGCTCCTAAAGCCAAACTGAGTGGCATCTAGAAGACCATTGTCATTAATAAAGGTTGTCAGTTGTAGGCCTGGGCGGTAAATTCCGTTCCGCTCGTGGAATTTGGGTAATTTCGCGTTCCGCGGAGAACGCGAAATTGCCAAAAATTCTGCGATCCGCGGCTTCGCAGAATTTTTTGCTTGTTTGAGCTTTCAAAATGCGTGTTCGCAAGATATTTCTCCCTGAGCACGCAAACAGTGTTCGCAAACAGGAAAAAAGCATCGCGAACGGGCGGAACAAGCAATTCCGTGTGTTTAAGGAACTTTTGCGTGCTCGTGGAGATTTTTTACCGTTTCGCAGAGCTTTGCGTAGCGCGACTACGCAAATTCCGCCCACTCCTAGTCAGTTGTTGATTAAAAGCTTTATCAATGATCTTTGCTGGAAGAGGTAACCAGGAAATGGGACAATAATTACCAGGGTCTAAAGAAGGAAGATTTGCTTTTTTAATTAAAGGTAGAACGGACGCTCTTATCCATTCTTTAGGGAAAATCCCTGTGTGATAATTTAGTTAAAAATGATTGTCAGATGATTGGAGATGACCTCAGCAACTTGATGAAGGATCCTGGGAGAGCACAAATCATCTGGAGATCCCAATTTTCTGAAAATTATTAATTTGAAAACTTGTTCAGTGGAGAGTGGGAGGAAGGAAGTGAATAGATTTGAATTGGTAACTGGACTGGAGAGGTCAAGACCATTCAATAATGTTGGCAGGTTGGCAGAAAAGGCTGAGAATATGTTCCTTACCTTGGATTGGAATGATGTGGCAAGAATGTCCCAAAAAGTTTGACTGGCATTAATATTATTACTTCTGGTAATATTAGAGCAGGATATCACTGTTTTAAAAAGTTCCTTAATAGAGTCTTTGGCAGAATCTATTTTGTTTGTGAAATAGGATGATTTTTCCTCAAAGATCACAATTTTGTAGTCATGTAAGGATTTTTTATATAAATCCCTATCTGCCTTGTTATAATGATATCTCCATTGATGCTCTAGATTGCGACAAACCTTTTTTCGTACCTTGAGCCTAGTAGATTACCAGGGTTATTTTCAGTGATTGGAAAACTTTGTTTCTGGAACTAATATTTTAGTCACATTTTCTAGCCAAGTGTAATAATTGGCTGCTGTTTTATCTAAGTCTTATGCATTAATAGGTGTGGATTTAATAAGAATGACTGTAAGACTGATGGATCTGTTCTGTGCCATGGACGGATAGTTTTAACCAAGAGAGGAGAGTTTATGGGAGAAAATGTACTAGTGGGAAAGATATCAAACTACAAAGCTGAGTGGTCCGACCATACAAGAGGTAAGGCTTTGCGAAACTGTAAGAATGGGTGATCTATAAATATCCCATCAAGAGTGTGCCCAGCTGTTTGTGGGTACGGTGCTGAGACAGAATATCGAGTTGGAAATGTCGACTTATACAAATATTGAGTTGGAAATATCATGATTCAGAAATATTGACAGCAAGAATATTGTGGTCAAGAATATTGAATTTAAGGTAAGAAATATCGTTTTAAAAAATATATGTCATTAATATTGTTTGCAAAAAGATAGATGTTTAAAATATCGATTTTTTAATTAGTGTTATGTATTTTAGTTTATACTTTAAATGTCTGTGATGTATTTTTTTTGTATAAGTGTTTATGTTTTTTAAAATATGTGATACATTTTTAGTAGTTATGAATTTTATTTTAATTACATTTTGTATTTTTTAGTTCCTTAGCAGGTTGTGGGTTTATAGGGGAATAGGATGGGAAGTAATTTAATTATAATAAATGAATGATTATTTTTTATTTATTTAATTTAGATTTTATAGCGTTAAATGTGGGAAGCAATTTATTTGTAATTAATTATTAATTGGTTGTTAATTAATATTAATTAATTAATTGATAATTAATTATGGTAATTGTGTACTTCTTTTTTAGGTGTGAGCTGTGGGGTTTACAGGGGTAAAGGGTTTGAAGTAATTTATTTTTGATTAATTAATACTTAGGGCCCAATTCCGATGTCGTTCGGAAGGCCTCCGAATCGGATTTGGTTTTCCCGGATCTGATTAGTAGCCCTTGTTTCCGACCGAATCGTACACAGGTCCGAATGACCAAGTACGATGCGAAGATCTCATACGCGTCAACCGAATCATTTTCGGGACCCGAACCTGTCCGTACGACTCGTTTGTAGCCTAATCGTGCCGCGCAATGGAGCCGAATTCCGACCGAGCGACTACAATTCGGACAGCTGCTTTGCCTCGGTCTCAGCAAGACGAAACGGCTGTCGGAATCGTACTGCGTGGGCCGTAGCAGGCCCCCCTTCACCCGGGGCCCTCAGAATCTGTCACAGAGGTGTGCCCCTGGGTCCCCCCGATCCAGGCATGCACAGTGTGGCAGGCACCATGGGGTGCCCGCCACAGGGTGTACGCTTTTCCCCACCCACCCCTTTTTGCTATGGGAGCCTGTGTACGCGTCTGTACACAGGCTCCCATTGAGTTCAATGGGAGTCTGAGCGAACCGGGTCCAAAAGCAAATGGCTGCATCATACTCGGTTGTTTGGACTCCCGGAGCACGTTTCACTTGGAAAGCCCTCCGGATCCGAGTCGTAGGGAGGGCTTTCCTAGCGAGATCAGAATCGGGCCCTTAGTTGTTAATTTATATTAATTAATTGATAGAAAATTAATTACGGAAATTGTATAATTAATTTTAGGTGCGGGTTGTGGGGTTTATAGGAGTAAAGTGTGGGAAGTAATTTATGTTTAATTAATTAATAATTAGTTGTTAATTTATATTAACTACTTAATTGATAATTCATTATGGTAATTGTGTGATTTTATTTAGGTGTGGGTTGTGGGGTTTATGGGGTAAAGGGTGGGAAGCAATTTATGTTTAATTAATTAATAATTAGTCGATAATTAATATTAATTAATTAATTGAAAAATAAATATGGAATTTGTGTAAATAAGTTTAGGTGTGGGCTGTGGGGTTTATAGGGGTAAAGGGTGGGAATAAATTTTTGTTTAATTAATAAAAAATTAGTTGATCATTAATATTAATTAATTTATATTTAATTAGGGTATTTGTTTATATTTTTTGTGTGTGGCTTTTTTGTTCTAGGGGTACAGTGTGGGGAGTAAATTAATGTTACTTACTTTATAATTGGTTGTTAACTACTATTAGTTTTTTAATTGAAAATAAGTTTTAACTGTGTGATTAATTTTTTTACAGTTTAATTTTAGCTGTAGGTTGTGGGGATTATAGGGGTAAAGTGTGGGAAGTTAAATACATTTTATGAGTTTTAATTTGTTTTTTAATTAATATTTCTTTAATTGGTAATTAATTATGTAAGTTATGGAAGTACATTTTTTTAAATTTAGATGTGGGTCGTGAATTGTGTCTTGTAATAGGGTAGCAAATAAAAAAAGTAAATTTATGTAATAATTAATGTTTGTTTTCTAAATAATTTTTAATAAAAAATATGTATTTGTTTGGAAAGTATTTTTAATTTTATTTAATATAATATTTGTAGGTATTTGTTATATGTATTCAACATTATATGTTTTTCCCAAAAATGTAACATTAAATATATTTGTATTTGAATTTTTAACATATTTATATATTCTTTAATTTATTTTGTTTTTTAAATATTTTTATTGTTGTTAAAATGTTGTTTGTTTTTAATTTTGAACTGACAGGAGTGAGAATATTAATTGTTGCTCCTCTGCAATCCAACACTTTCCCTACTGTTGCACTCATCGGAGTGGGAAGATTAATTTTTACCCCTCTGCTATCCAACACTTTCCCTACTTTTACAATTATTGGAGTGGGAATAGTCAATTTTATCCCGCCACTATCCAACACTTTCTCTACTGTTGCACTCACTGGAGTGGGAATAGTAATTTTTACCCCTCCGCAGTTCAACACTTTCCCTACTGTTGCACTCACTGGAGTGGGAATAGTAATTTTTACCCCTCCACTGTCCAACACTTTCCCTACTGTTGCACTCACTGGAGTGGGAATAGTAATCTTTACCCCTCCGCTATCCAGCACTTTCCCTGCAGTTGCACTCACTGGATTGGGAATAATAATCTTTGCCCCTCTGCTATCCAACACTTTCCCTACTGTTGCACTCACTGGAGTTGGAATAGTAATTTGTACCCCTCCGCTATCCAACACTTTCCCTACTGTTGCACTCACTGGAGTGGGAATAGTAATTTCTACCCCTCCGCTATTCAACACTTTCCCTACTGTTGCACTCACTGGAGTGGGAATAGTATATTCTACCCCTCCGCTATCCAACACTTTCCCTACTGTTGCACTCACTGGAGTGGGAATAGTAATTTCTACCCCTCCGCTATCCAACACTTTCCCTACTGTTGCACTCACTAGAGTGGGAATAGTCATTTCTACCCCTCCGCTATCCAACACTTTCCCTACTGTTGCACTCACTGGAGTGGGAAATATAATTTTGAAGATTTTTAAATAGTTTAATGTTTTAATTTATAATTGAATGTTTTTTTTAATTAGATTTTATGTTATTGGTATATATATTATCTACTGGCGGTCGCCAGTAGATAGTTATAGTTAGGACCTATTTTCCATAGGAAATCCACAACATTCTATTTGAAATAACTTTGGCGCAGGTAGACGAATCTTCACGAAATTTTCAAAACTTATGGCCCGCTCCGGTCCGCTCCTATCCTGAAAGTTTCGGGGTGATTCGGCAAGCGGGAGCCAAGAAAAGAGGGGGGTCCCAAAACGTGTTTTCCCCATGCAATTTTCCATAGGAACCTTTCATCGCAGCTACAGCCCGAACTGCTGAACGGAATTACACCAAATTTGGCAGAAAGGTAGCCCTTGGTTCAGAGTCGTGCCTTTTGCTTAAATGGTGTAAATCCGTTCAGTAGTTCCTGAGAAATTTGAAAAAGAAAACACATATATATCTGGGCGGAGCCTAACCACACATGTCATCGTGAGATCTGATTGCTGTCAGCACTTCATCCTGGAATTGCTGGCAGCCATCTTGGGACCAATATAAATGATAGTACACCATTGAAATGCATTGTAGTGAATCGAAGATTTTGAGGGTTACCAAAATGAGAACTATAAAGGGTGATAACAGACTTTAGTTACATTAGAATTCATTTGTTGATGGTACCATACTAATTTCAGGAATTGTGGTGTGTTCTAAGGTGATTTTACCCTGTGAAAAACCTTCTCCTGGGATATCATGACTCATGTTTGAGAGAAAACTATTTTCACATGCTTGTCCCATACAGTTTTGGAAGGTGCTCCAGAAGCTAAAATGAGAGCATATTTTCTGTAAATTCAAATTATCTTTCTCAGTCATGTGAGAATGAAGTCTGACATTCTCAGTAAAACATGTACATCCAACAAGGGCAGAGACTGTCAGTTGATTCCTTTGTGTTCAACTGCAGCTTCCCAGAGTGTTCTAAAGAACAACTAGAGTGCTAACAGCCTTACTTATGACAAAAGTATGGCACACCTGAAGCCATCTTGATTGGAATAAACTGGTAACACTTAAAACATTTAATTTAAAAAGGAACAAAATGATGGGGTTCATTTTGTCATAGAAATTATGGTTAGTGCTGTAGAAAGAAAAATTAGGACATGTTTCAAGTGTGATCTCAAATATCTTCCTGTTATATTTCAACAGGAGCAGCCTGTCAGTTGATGCCTTTGTGTTCTACTGCAGCTTCCCAGAGTGTTCTAAAGAACAACTAGAGAGCTAACAGTCTTACTTATGACAAAAGTATGGCACACCTGAAGCCATATTGATTGGAATAAACTGGTAACACTTAAAACATTTAATTTAAAAAGGAACAAAATGATGGGGTTCATTTTGTCATAGAAATTATGGTTAGTGCTGTAGAAAGAAAAATTAGGACATGTTTCAAGTGTGATCTCAAATATCTTCCTGTTATATTTCAACAGGAGCAGCCTGTCAGTTGATGCCTTTGTGTTCTACTGCAGCTTCCCAGAGTGTTCTAAAGAACAACTAGAGCGCTAACAGTCTTACTTATGACAAAATTATGGCACACCTGAAGCCATCTTGATTGGAATAAACTGGTAACTCTTAAAACATTTAATTTAAAAAGGAACAAAATGAGGGGGTTCATTTTGTCATAGAAATTATGGTTAGTGCTGTAGAAAGAAAAATTAGGACATGTTTTAAGTGAGATCTCAAATCCTCTTCTATTTCATTAGAAAATTCTGACATGCAGACTGAAACAATCACTTTCAATACCAGCAGTAGACTTCCAGTTAACACCCTGGTGAGCAGTAGCTTTACTACAGTGATCTAATGAACAACTACAGTGCTAACATTCTGAATTTATGGCAAATGTGTGACACATCTGAATGCCTTCTTGATGGAATCAAAGTAAAAAACTGAAAGCATTTCCTACTGAGGAGACTGCAGTAAATGACGAAATTAGGAAACTTCATAACAAATAAGTCTCCCAAGATGGCCACCAGAGAAAAAAGAGCCCAAATGTAGCACAAATATCACCCAGATGTAGCCCACATATAGCCCAATGACAGAAGTGTGCAAAACACTTTTTATTTTTAGTTTTTCTGCAGTTTTATATAGTGCAAACTGGTCAGGTATTGGAGCGTTACATCTTACTTGGACCCCTTATTGCGTATTTTGCACGAAGTACATGAGATTGATCTTGCGAAACATTGAACTTTACGATTCCGTTAACCTGAAGTTGCTCTGAACCGGGCTTTGTAACACCCGTTTTTACCTACTGGTTTTAATTAATTCTCACTGTATTGTATTAGGAAAGAGGATTTACTGTTTTTATGTACACTTTTATGATCTATGTTTCTAAATAAGATCAAATAAAGTTTAATGAATTCTATGGCAGGACGGAGGCGAGGATTATGCATATCTTTCCTCACTTTATTTGCATAGCAGTTCAAAGAAAACGTAACACAACAATCATTAAACAAAAGACTACACAACCCATGAACCATTAGGGGGTAGTCTCCAAGGCAACTATAGTCCAATCATATCACAGTCCATCGTATATAATATCGTGACGTCCCTTCCGCTTCCTCTTTCTTCACTGCTCGTCAGTTAAGTGCATTCCTTACATTCTTGGCTTAATCTGACGTTGTTGCTGTTTGTATAGCGGTTTCTTGTGCACGTTATTAGCATTATTGCCTTGGTATTGTTTCATATTCCCTGCGCAGCAGGCTCTTGCCCGAGCGCGTTCTCCCCCTCGCAGTTTCTCCCGCTGTGTGCTCTGCGCGCGGTGAGATCCTGTCAGGCGCGTCTGGTCCGAGCGAGGCAGCTCCGTCGAGCGCTCCCGCTGGTCTTTACGCGCGTTTAGGAATCCGGTCACTCCTTTAGTGTCCGCTTGATTTCCGACCAACCCTCGCCTAATTTTGACACCGCTATGCAGTGATTTCCCCACACGGCCACGTTAGTGACAAGCGCCACCTGGTGGTGGTAATTGGTATTGCGCCTCAGTCTATTCTTATAACAGCTTCAGGGAAAGCCCAGCTGTTGGAGCACCGGCGAGGGGGCTGTCTTAAGGATTTTAAGGGCATTTGTTCTGTGCTCACACCCTCTGCTATCATGTCTTCTCCAGAAGACCCTTTCTACTCCTCCTCCAGAGTCCCACTCCTCTCAGTCCCCGGTTGGGGACGGGGTCCACTCTGACATGTTCGAGCCTACCCAAATTTACCATCCTAGGTCGGCAGAGTGGACACCTGATGCCAAAGTGGCAGAGTATGTGGTGGGGAAAATCCATCAACCCCTTGAAAGGGAGGTCAGGAATAGGATGAGGGGAGAATGCCCCAGGCCCTCACTGAAGGGGAAAGTGGCACACACGCCTGAAATTGATGAGAAACTATGTACCTTTTTCTCCAAGTATATGAGGGATCCCAAGAAAGGAATTGATAGGTCTTGGACGTTTTAGGGCCCATGACCCAAATTATTCAATTGACGGAGCGTTCAAAAGAGTCAGGATCCCCTTTGTCCACGGATATTGTGGCTGGTTGGGCGCACTACCCTAAACCCTAAAACACTACCCCCAGCACGACACCCTACACTACCCAAACATAACTGCCCTACCCTAAACCCTAAAACACTACCACCAGCACGACTCCCTATACTACCCAAACACCACTGCACTACCCTAAACCCTAAAAACACTACGCCAGCACGACTCCCTACACTACCCAAACACCACTGCACTACACTAAACCCTAAATATACCCCCAGCATGACCTCCCACACTACACAAACACCACTGCACTACCCTAAACCCTAAAACACTACCCCCAGCACGTCCCCCTACACTACCCAAACACCACTGCACTACCCTAAACCCTAAAACACTAACCCCAGCATGACCCCCTACACTACCCAAACACCACTGCACTACCCTACACCCTAAAACACGACCCCCTACACTACACAAACATGACTGCACTACCCTAAACCCTAAAACACTACCCACAGCATGACCCCCTTCACTACAAAAACACCACTGCACTGCCCTAAACCCTAAAACACTACCCCAGCACTACCCCCTACACTACCCAAACACCACTGTACTAACAGAAACCCTAAAACACTACCCCCAGCACAACCCCCTACACTACACAAACACCACTGCACTACCCTAAACCCTAAAACACTACCCCCAGCACGACTCCCTACACTACCCAAACACCACTGCACTACCCTAAACCCTAAATCTACCCCCAGCACGTCCCCCTACACTACCCAAACACCACTGCACTACCCTAAACCATAAAACACTACCCCCAGCATGACCCCCTACACTACACAAACACCACTGCACTACCCTAAACCCTAAAACACTACCACCAGCATGACCCCCTACACTACTCAAACACCACTGCACTACCCTAAACCCTAAAACACTACCCCAGCACGACCCCCTACAATACCCATACACCACTGCACTACCCTAAACCCTAAAACACTACCCCCAGCATGACCCCCTACACTACGCACTACCCTAAACCCTAAAACACTACCTCCAGCACAACCCCCTAAACTACCCAAACACCACTGCACTACCCTAAACCCTAAAACACTACCCCCAGCACGACCCCTACACCACCCAAACACCACTGCACTACCCTAAACCCTAGAAAAGAAACCCCCACCCCATGCCCAATCCTTACCTCTCACTCCTCATGGTTCCTCTCTCCTCGTGGTTCCTGCTTCACGTCATCTCTGAGGGGCGGTGCACGTTGTTGTGAGGAAACGGAACAGCCTCTGTTTCCTTACAACGACATGGATCATCTACATGTTTTTTAGAACGCATGGTCATTTACCATACATACCTTTACAACAAAATTAGTTGTAAAGGCATGCGTGGTAAATGACCATGCGTTCTAAAAAAATGCGTAGTAATGACTTCGTGATGTACAACGCATGCGTGGTAATGCATGCGCTGTAATGGTATCGCAAAGTAAAAAAGTCGTTGTAATGGCTGTTTACCGATCGAAGCTGGCCCCCATTCTTCAGTGAGACGTTTATTTGATTAATTAGGAGGAAGGAATGTGGTTTTTTTACCAAAAAGTGCATTCCTGGCTGTTGTATTGTGAAAGTGTCCGCGTGGCCTGGTTTCACTTCCGGTGAGAGAGTGGAAGAGTCTGTTTGGATCTAAAGGAGTTCTGTTGTTGGACGGGGCCGGCGCGACATGTCATCAGAAAACATAGCTAATGGAAAGCGTCCTCCCTGAAGTGTGGAGCAGTGCCATGAGAGGTCAACGAGTGTGCGTCCCACCGCAGTATGACCGTACCGCGTGACCCATGTGCCGCCTCCAGGGTACGGGAGGCAGAAGCGGCATCGCAGGTCCTCTTGAAGACCGCTGTAGCACTAATTCTACATTTTGGTACTAGGGCATTTTAACTTCGTTGTTCCTGCCAGATACAAAGAGAAGATCCTGTGTTATTCAGTGCCCTCATTACCTTTTTTGTGGGTTGTGGTGCTTGTCACTTCGCTGCCCCGCCGGTGCACAAGACTGGGCACCCCACCTCGTGTGCCATCTGGAGGGCCTCTGCCCTCGGATCACTGGTTTCAGTTTCTGGAGTGGCAACATAAACATTTGCTCCCAAAGGACTAGCCTGAACACTTAGGTGAATATCCCCTGCACCAGCATTCCACGGAAATTTTTTCCTAGCTCTCCCACGTCAACGAGCACGGCCCCGCTCGCGACACCGTATGACGTCATCGGAGCCATAAGACGACCTCGTCGGCGTGCTGACGTCAGTTCCACCCATTTTTCCGTGCCACCGAGGCAAACAGGGGACCGAGACATTTTCACATGTATACATAGTATAATAAATATATATATATTCACTGAAAAAACCATAGGTTTCAGGCACGTTATAGTTAGAAATTAGCATTTAAAAACCTTAGAAATTCACTGAAAAAACCATAGGTTTCAGGCACGTTATAGTTAGAAATTAGCATTTAAAAACCTTAGAAATTCACTGAAAAAACCATAGGTTTCAGGGGCGTTATAGTTAGTTGGACATTTCACTCGTACAAAACCATAGAAATTCCCCGTTATAGTTAGTTCAGCTAACTATAACTCGCGCGCCCGCAATGCACTGCTGATGACGTCACATATTACATCACTCATGACATGGTCAGTGACATCACTCATGACATCACTGATGACATCTCAAATGACATCACTGATGACATCATCCAGTGAATGTATGTTTTTCTGAAAATTAAATATGTTTTATATATGTATATCTCAAGGTTGATGGAAGAATAAATGGGTATATAAGTGTCTAAATGGATGATTTTTTGTTTGTAAAATTGATTGTATAACTGACTAAGTGTATCTTAGTGAATACATGGGTTAGTGAGTAATGTTTAAATATGAAAATATCTGTATCAGTCTCTCACTTTGTGTATACGTGGCTGCATGGGTTGGTGAGTAGCTACATGAGTGTCTATATGGGTTATTAGTTGGTTTTTTAAGTATCAGTATGAGTGTCTGAGTGTCTGTATGGTTCATTGGGGGGTATTACTTAGTGCATAGATGCATGAATGAGTGACTCACTGTTTGTATGTGTTGAAGACAGCATGTGTGCAGGACTGTTTTGGTGGATGAGTATGTGTATGGGTGTGTTAGTGAGTGAATGACTGTCTCAATAGTGTCTTTATGAGTAACTACATATGTTTTAAACTAGTATATGTGAGTATTGGTGTATATAAGTGAGTATATGTGAGAGTGAGAGATTGGAAGAGTTCCTGTACAAATAAGTAGGTGTTTCTATAAGTGATTGTTTAAGAGAGTAAGTATGTGTAAGTTTCTGTAGAAGTAAGTGTGTTAGTGTGTGTATAACTGTATATGCAAGTAAATGGATGTTTGATACTTTGTTTGCATGTGTGACTATGTGTGTGAGTAACTCTATGGATGAGTGGCGGTGTGTAACAGGATGTATAGGTGTATGAGTACATATGATGAGTGAGTACATGTATGAGTGACTGTATAGGGACTGTTGGTGAATGAGTGGATGTGTGTGTAGATCTTGGAATTACTGAATAGGTGTGTTGTAACTGGTATTGGTATGTCCATTGTTTTGAAAATGTTAGTTTGTATTTTTGAGTGTGTGTATCAAAGGTTATATTAGGGTGAGAGGAGGTCTGCCACTCTATCACAAGGATGATGTCATCAGTGATGTCATTTGAGATGTCATCAGTGATGTCATCAGTGATGTCACTGACCATGTCATAAGTGATGTAATATGTGACGTCATCAGCAGTGCATTGTGGGCGCACGAGTTATAGTTAGCTGAACTAACTATAACGGGGGAATTTCTATGGTTTTGTACGAGTGAAATGTCCAACTAACTATAACTGCCCCTGAAACCTATGGTTTTTTCAGTGAATTTCTAAGGTTTTTTAAATGCTAATTTCCAACTATAACGTGTCTGAAACCTATGGTTTTTTCAGTGAATTTCAAAGGTTTTTTAAATGCTAATTTCTAACTATAATGTGCCTGAAACCTATGGTTTTCTCAGTGAATTTCAAAGGTTTTTTAAATGACAATTTTTAAATATAATAAATATTATATTTACTGTTTTGATACTGATTTTCTACATTTTTTTAACTATTTATTTTTACATATTTTATTTTTTAATTACATTATATATTTTAATGTAAATGGAAAAAAAATGTTTTTTAAAATATTGTAACTCTAATGTTTTTTATTTGTTTTATAATTTGTTTTAATATATTTACAATATTTACTTTATTTTATTTATTTATTTTTTCAATATTTTTTTGGAGTCGCGCACCCAAAGCGTACCTTTCTTGATCACTGCGCGGAACCTAGCCGCCATTTTAGGATTATTGTGTAGGATCCGCGTAGGATGTGCGATGGGTGCGTCTTTTCTTGCGCAATCGCTAAGCGACCGGTACGCGACTCCAGGCGCATACGCGACACATACGTATTACTTTACGGTCGCTCGCTCGCTTGCGCGTGACATCATATACATGTTCGACGCGGTGGGTGCGCGACTCCTGCGAAATTTTTTAATGTCTAAAATGATATATATATGTATTTAATATACATATTAGGGCAAGACATTATCTAAGCAAATCATAAAAATAATATACTTTTAATTTTAATGAAGATAGTTTTAAATGCAATTTCGCGAAGTCGCGTTGGGTGCGTGCTGCCTGTGCGCATGGTGCGCGGACCCCATGTGACCTGAAAAAAAAAAGATTTGATTGGTTCATAACATTTCCTGTTGTAACTATTGAAGGACCCCGCCCATTTCAATCATTCTTCTTAGACCTTCTTTGGAGGAACATCTCTCACCTAAGAAGAACTTATTTTGGCTGATTTCCACAGCTGCTATTCATTTCCATCTGAAGAGAATGGCTTCAGGACAGCAGACATCATCCAGCTCTGAACACTCTTCAGATAATGAATTTGTTCCAGAACCTCCACGCCCTGAAAGATACACCTCAGTGGTGTGGAAATTTTTTACAATTCCTGAAGGACAAAAAAAAGTGAACGCAGTGAAGGTCACTTGCAAAATCTGCAAAAGAGTGTTGTCTAGAGGCGATCCAGCAAGGAAGTACTCTTGCGGGACCGCAAGCATGATGAAACACCTGAAGACTCTGCACCCTGTGAACCTGGCGAACGAGGAGTGCAGAAGGCTTCGGGAGAACCCTCCGCCAGCAGTGGCCAGCACATCTGCGGCGTCATCATCTCCTGGCCACCCTGACATCCGGCCTGAATTTGGACAACTTAAAATTAGTTGCATTAAATGCAACAAACTGCTATGTTATGGGGAGCAGTCGATTGACCTCATCTGTACAGCACAGAGAAATCACCGGTGCTGAACTTTTGTCTATTTTTTATTATGAAGTTCACTGTTTTGTTCCTCTTGTTCTCTTTTTTTCTCTTTAAAAAAATACAAAAAAAATAACAAAATCGTTCAAAAAACTACAAAAAAAAAAATAAAACAAAAAAAAGGTTATTTTCAGAACTAACTTCTCTGGTTAAAAAAAGAGCTATATTTGTATGATAGTGTGTGAAAGTTTGGTTGAATGTATGCGTACTGCATAATTGACTGAAAGAATGCATTAGTAGTGTATGGTGAATGTATAAGTGCAGAACTATAAGGAAGTGCTGCAGCATGACACTGTAACCTCTTTAGCTGTAGTGTGCTGTGGTACTTCCGAAGCACAGGGATGCAACATATGTCCATAAATATGTTGCAAGTCTATGCTTCCCTCTGCACTGCTGCTTAAACTGCAGCTATGTAGTGACACAGGTACCCTTGCACCATGGTGCAAGGATATCTGTGTCGTGTGGAGTTTGTTTTTGTGCAGGAAGACACACCTTCCTGCACAAAAACAATCAGTGAAGGCATTTTTCTCCTTCAATGTATGATGTGCAATGCAGCATATATTGAAAGAGAAAAAATGAGGAGAAATGAAAACAATTCTCCTTGTTGAGCCTTGCTACACCATTTGGAGAATGGTGCAGCATTCACACACATGTCCAGATTTATGTTTTCTGATAAATCTGGAGATGTGTCTTCTTCTATGAGTGTTCTGTACAAGCACACACAGCAACACCTATAGAACGCTCCTTCAACGCAAAGTGGAGTGTATGATTAGGTCATATTTACATGGAAAAGAAAACATACACAGAGTGCCTTTTCCTTTCCTTGTAAATATGACAGAGTGTCTTGCGCCATCACTATGTTACAAAAAGTGACATATTGTTGGCACAGGATGCTTTTAAATTTGCCCCATAAGTGCTTAGGTATTAGCAGACTATTATAATAAGAAAATATTGCTAATTCATTGTTTGAAAAATTGCATGAGAGTGACAGGAGGTAAGCACAGAGTTATCTCTCCGAAGATGCTCAAAGAAGAATGATTGAAATGATTGCAGTCCTTCAATAGGTACAATGGGAAATGTTTTGAACCAATCAAATCTTTTTTTTCAGGTCACATGGGATCCTATGACACAGTGATTCCAAAACTACATAGGTATAACCTTGGTATTTTAAAGACTGTATTAATACTTTGTAGCTTCTTCCTGGTCTGCATGCATAGTAAATTGACTTCTACTAGGGTTAGTGGTTAGGCCAAACCTTAACTATATGACTAATAAGTAGAGTAATTTGAGTAGTGGAAACAGAGAACAACATACATTTATAAGTACTTAGGTTTTGGCAAAGTGATAGGACATGTTTATACAGTGGTGAAGGGAAGGAATGCGGTCTTATGTGACATGTGCAAACACTCTCTGTGACGTGTTTTAAGTTGAGGAATTTAGTCTCTTTTAATATTGAAAGTCCCTGGGACCTATTAGCTCAACATGTCTCTCTATTGAACACCATACAGCTGCGTTGCACAGAGGTGGTCCGAAGCCATGTCCCATTTTACACCTCTCTGCAATACAACTCTCTGGCACTTTCTGCACATATCTGGTGGGTTAGTTGGCCCCCAGGGACACTCAGGATTCAAGGTAACTTTATCCCGTAACTTAAAACGCCCACAGAGCATCTTTCCACAGATATCTACTCCGTCCATCCCCCCTTTCTTCACCAGTGTGCAAACACAGCCCATTGTCCATTTTAATACTTAGTTAATCTTACCTTCACAGTAATAGATATAAAAAACACTAAACATTTTTTTCAGTTGTTTTTTATAACTAAAATTTCTGAAAATGTCATATTGTAGAATTAGGATCTGTGAAAGAGAAGAAAAAATACAGTTATAATATATAATATTATATTTTTTACAACACAACTTGATTTTAACATTTTATAAATTATCTTCTTTGCCTTTTTTGCTGTTCTCAGAATATATTGAATTTCACTACAAACAGTGATTTCAATGTTACTCATCACATAAAAAGCGGGCAAAAAAAAAACAATCAATAAGATTGTTTAAAAAAAAACAAAAGTACTTCTAAAATATTTTTAATATACTCAACTACTTCTGAACATTCCATAAAAATTACATCCTCAATAACATACCATATAATACAAATCACACATATATAAAATGCTCTCTTCTAAGAAAACCTTCTTACTTGAATTTCTATACACTGTAAATGTTGTTCTTTAAAAATATATGCTGAGAGAATGTGCAAGAAAAAGTCCATAATTCAAATATATACTTTTCCTCTAGGCCAAATAGTATTCTTGAAATCCTTTATATTGAAATTGTCCAATAGTAATCGTATTAATACATATTAATAAATTCCTCAGAGGCTGAATTATGTTCCTAAAACTTTGGCTTTAAAAATATTAGGTAGGAATTTGGTAATTCGCTAGGCAAACGTTGTTTAAAAACCAATTGAGCATCATTACAATATGTCCATCCTTTATCACATTTTAAATAGGCAGTGTAATGTCCAGATGTTGTAGAAGGACCATGATGGAAAATTATTGCTACTGCTACAAAAGTCCTTCCTGATATTGATAGTTGACTTGCTACAAAATGTTTTATTAAAGTTTCCAATTTTCTTCCATCAGCTGTACAACGTAGCATCATTAAAATTATATATTGTCCATATCTTTGTATAAATAATGTTGATAACATTTCTGATTTGCATTGGCTACACTACATGTTTTGATTTGCTGCTTTAACTAGTTTGTTGAAAGACACTGATTTACAGTCTGGTAATGTCAAATATATAAATCTTTCAGTGTCTTTATTAGTGCTACATGTAAACATACAATTTTCACATTGATGTTCCCATTTATAACAAAGGCCAAAAAGATTTTCAATTTCTATGCCTTCATTTTCCAATACGGTAAGCATATACATTAGAAATTCCTGAGCATCTTGTTGGATATTCTGTGTAAATTGTGTAGAACCAGAACATATATCCAAAAGTTTACGAATATCAGAAACGCTTTGCATTTTACTTTTATCAGTTCTCAATTTTTCATAAACAGAATGCAACAAGGAACAAAATCTTTTTCCCGATTCTCCATAATTTACTGTTGCAAACTTTCAAGAAAAAAACAACATTAACCACTACATTAGCATAGCAGTTGATACCTGAACTATTTTCAAACTGATAACCAACAATCTCTTCAACAGGGTCCTTTTTCTTTTTGCTTGCAATCACAACATTATCTTGTTTTTTTTCCTTCTCTATAACTTTACTACAGATATTCTCATATCTTCTTTTTCGACCTACCACACGCTTTTCAAATACAGGATATTGACCTAAATTGGGAGCATACGCTCTTCTTAACCTATTATACTCTTTTACACAGTTTGCATCTGCAGTAATCTTTGACTCATCAAAATCAATCAAAAACCAACCAGATAAAGTTCTGACTCGGGACAAAGCAACATATGCCATACCCTCTTTAAACACGGTACTTCCAATGTTCACCAAAGCACTGTCTACACTTAATCCTTGAGATTTATGAATAGTCACTGCATATGCCAGAGAAAGTGGAAATTTTTTCTACGGACATATAAATCTTTAACAAGCAAAAAACGAACAGAACAACGACCAATTTGTTTTACTTCTTCAATTTGATCAATTTGATTTTTAAAAATTCAATTCCATCTCCTTTTTGATAATTAACAAAATCCACAACTTTACCCATTGCTCCATTAACTAAACCTTTTTCTACATCCAAATTACGCCTTAAAATTACCCGACAGTTTATACATACATATAGATTCTTTTCTAAACCAGCAGTTTTAGATATCGATTTTTCTAAAGAATCCAATTTTGTTTTCAATTTTTCCTTCAAAATAATAGTGATTCCTTCATGCTCTATTTTATCAATGGCTTCCATTTTTATTATTTCTTCATTTTCTAGCTTCAAAAGTGGTTCATTGAATATAGAACACTCGCGCAGTGTTGGCATTAAACAGATTATAGATTTACTTTCTGCAATTTTCATATATATTTTTTCAGGAACTATATTTTCATTTGGAAACAAATTCGTAAGTAGTCGACTTAGCAAAGCTTGTTTGCCTTGTTCTGTCAGAACTCCAATTCTTATATCTTGACAAATAGTTCCATAATCAACATCATTTGCCTGTCGCATATTTGTAATGAGTTCTTTGTATTCAAAATATGACCAAATATTAACGTTTCCAACACTTCCCAAAGACTTTCTGGTGTCTTCATGCACAAGTGTTTTAAATACTGGTTGTCCTTTTACAGGAGTAAGTTGCAGTAGATCTCCAAAAACTATCACATGTTTTCCTCCAAATAAGACATCGTATTCTGTTTTAAGAATTTGCTGCATTCTTAAATGCACAAAAGCAAGCATTAAGTTTGAGACCATGCTTACCTCATCAATAATTAGAAGTTTCATTTTCCTCAGCACTCTTGAAACTTCATAACAAGCTTCTCCAGATAGCTTGTGATATTCCAATTTGTTTTCATGCTCTACAGGTAGCATTAGTAAACGATGTAATGTGATTCCTTTAATGTTGTGTGCTGCCAACCCTGTTGGAGCAGTTACAACACAAGACAAATGTGAATCAGTTGTTTTCTGCAGATAACTGGTCAATACTTTAATTAAGAAACTTTTTCCTGTTCCAGCTTGACCACTGACATACATTCGGATAGGTTGAAATGATGTGCATTCTTTCTTTTCATGAAGAAATCCATGGTTGATCTGTTGTCTCACTTGCTGATATATTTCTTTCTGTTCAACATTTAGGGGCCAATTCCGATTCGGGCCGGAAATCTCTCCGACCGAGCCGGAGAGATTTCCGACCGAATCGGACCCGTGCAGCCCGACCGAACGAGTACGATGCGTCCGTATGCTATCGGACTCGAGTCGGTCGGACTCCCATTGAAGTCAATGGGACCCGGTCGTACAACGTGTACGCGGGCTCCCATTGCCTCAATGGGTGCGAGGCGAACAAGGGCACCCCCTATAGCGGGTACGCGGCGAAGCGACTTGCCCCGTACACGCACAGGTAGGGGGGACCCATGGGTCCCCCCTGTGTGCGACTCACGTGGCTACGCGTACAGGGGGGTCCGACACGGACCCCCGAAGTACGGCTCTGACTGCTCTTTCGAGCCGGGCGGCACGTGTCGGTCGGACTGCTCGCGGCGCGCATCGTACTTACCCGGCCGGGGAACGTCTCTATTGCGCGGTGCGAGTCGTGTCCGAGCGAGTCGGTCGGTGCGGTTCGACCCGGGAACGAGTCGGTCGGAGCAGTTGGGACGCCCGAAGGAGTCGGTCGGCGATTTCGCATCGTACTCGCTCGTCCGGACGCGCGTGCGAATCGGTCGGGAAATAGTTCTCCGAATCGGAACCGGTTATGCCGAATCCGATTCGGAGCCCTACCGGCCGAGATCGGAATCGGCCCCTCAGTTGTTCTTCCAAGTTTCCTAAGTCCATAATATCTTCTTGAGCTTGATGCATTGCTGTTTCCACCTCATTCATTGCGATTGCTGCTTCATTTTCAACAATTGGTTGTCCTAGTGGATCTTGACTCAGTGGAGCAGAACTTTGACTGTCTTGAGAACTGTCTCTAGCAATCTCAGCTGCAATAGTAGCTTCTTGATCAATTTCATCGTTCAACATTTTCACATAATTTGCAAAAACAGAACATTCTATTGTATCTTTACAAGCATTGAATGAATCTTCATAGCTCTGAAAATCTCCAAGTAATTCCAATTCTGAACGCCACGGTTTGAACAGTTGTAAAAGTGCTAAATAGTAAAATTCCCTTTTATCAGGAGTGTCGCAACTCAGTTTTCTGTGATTAATCCAATTTCCTTTCCTTTGTTTCACCAAACATCCTTCGCAACCAATCACTGAATATTTTCCATCATTGATGTTTTCTGTAGTATTCCGTTTAAAAGTGTAGTTTTGCAGCACTTCATAGAGACATATGTTCTCAAGATGATGACTTCTATTTGGATAATATGTGTCCAACATATTTGTTTTCACAATATCTGTACTTTCCGGATCTTTTTCTGCTAAATATTCGATTTCTTGAACAGATTTAAGCACTTGATTTCGCGTTGCAGCAACACCTAGACTCACCCAAATGATTCTTCTAGATTTTGAGTATAAACTTGCAGATGATAACCGATCTGAGCATTCATACGCTCCAATTTCTCGATGGGATAACATCTTCAAACTGAAACTGTATAATTTCTTACTTAGACTCTTCTCATGAGAAATCTCTTCCCACATTTCTTTCATTTCCGTCTTTTCTGATTTTGTAATGTAGTATGTTACATACCGAGCAACAGCAATGGAATTATCCGCAACGTACTGAATATCCATATTAGCATTCCACATTGAGAGAATAACAGGATTATAATAATTTCTGTATTTTGATTCTTCACTTCTTCTCAAATTGTATGTATTTTTTGGAGACTTTCTATTGATGGTATGTCTCATAGCTGACATAAAACTGTTTACTCTTCCTTTGGATATTACAGGATGTGGAAATCCAAAACGACATTTGCTATAAAACTTTTCCTTAGACTTGTACTTTCGTCGACAGTATTTTCCACATCGATGGCTTTGGAATCGTAAGACTTGTTGTCTTAAGTTGTTTTCTTCTTTTCTTTTGGATATAGCACATGTGGCATATTCTTCAATAAAAGACAAAACAGTATCATCAGAATCAGTTCCGGAATTTGGGGTCATCTTTGATCCATATCAGCATATGTATATGAGGAGTACCTCTAGCTTGATACTCCTTTCTCCAAAAGAAATCCACAACTTCTCCAAGAGGAGGATTCTTTTTATTGCAGATAAAAGACATCATAGCTTCAAATCTATGATTGAAATACCTGCATACATTAACAGGATCCAAAGAGCACAATTCTCCAGGTGTCTTGTATTCAATATTTTTTATATTCGAATTTGCCTCTCGAAGAAATTCAAGTAAATCATCCCAAGCGTATTCAGCACAGCTTAGGGTAAGAAACCACGTAGGAGTTCCTAAGTTCCTTAGCATGCATTTAAGTTCTCCATGATGACGGTACCAATACTCATTAGTACCACGCTGACATGCCATCAAATTAATCAGCTGAGATTCTAAATGATCGTCTCTCTGATGTACTTTATCCATAAATTCCTTTGCAGAAACATTTTGAAGATGTACTCCTGTTTTCAAAATGTGGTTGACTGCATATGAAAATCCAGACAAGTCACTCTCAAACAAAAGATGAAATATATATGGGATACATTGTCGAAATCTTGGATCTTCTGCAAACAATCTTGTTGTCCGATATTCAGATGCAGGAATCTGCACAGGTCGTTCATCATATCGTCCACCTTTTCCAGTTGGAAAGAGCTGCGGAAAACAACGAGCTTCCAAACTTTTCTCCCATACACTCATGGGAGTACCCTTTGCTTCCTTCATTTGGAATAATTCAATAGTATTCCCCATCACTTCTTTCGAATGAAGTGGATGTACACTATAATGTTCATAGATTTCTTCACTTTTCGACATGTCCACTTTTTCAATTTGACCACTTGACGTTTCAGTGTCATCTCCTAAAAGTATTTCTTCTTCTTCCACATACACATTTTTATAGTACTCATTGTTTTTTATCAGATACAATGTTGCCTTTTGCACTTTCCTAACATCCACTAATTCTTGCCAGATTTTCTTACTCTTAGTAGGAACACCATTAACTAGAATAACTAGTGGTTCACTTTCTACATTCTCTACACCAATAGTTTCAATATTTTTTTTAAAATCTAGCGGTAAATATACAACTCTTCCTTTTAATCCTCTCTGTAAATCTGTAGGAGGCAATTTACCTGTTTTAGGCTCCATACGAACAATAGCCTGAAATGGGTGTACACATTGAATCAGAATAGACTCATACGTGTTTAAATCTATCAGTTCTGGAGGAATAGTTACCAACTCTAGATTATTATGAACAGCTCTAGCGGGCATTTTATTCTCATTTAATTTGTTATAACAATATTTACAAATACGCTGATCAGAACCCAAATCAAAACAATTCTCTACCAACAAATAAGTTGCAAATTCCTTCCACTTATCATTATTTTCTCTTTCACTTTTTAAATACAGATCAACACTCCTAGTCTGATTTTTATAGTGAGTTCGCCGGCAACAAATACAAGTATAATTTGGCCTTTCACCTGAAATCACCTTAAACTTTGTAATTTGTCCTTCAAAGTTTTTTTTTGTAGTAGTAGTAGTATGTTGCACATTCTCTTCAACATTTTCTTCTATTAATGTGTCAGTTTCTGCACTCTCTTGTTCAGGACCAAAGTAACAAAACTCAATTTCATCACAAACCTTCTTCACATCTGACACTGACCCACGCAAAAGAGCACTGTTCAACTCATTTAATTTTAGTGCTGGACTTTTTGCATAATACAATCTTCTGACTAACTTCCGCATTTGAGAATGATGTACTGCTAACATCCTGAAATGATGAAAAACACTTTGACATACTTTTCTAGAAAGACAAGCCAGAGAAAGACCTTGCAAACCAGTATTTTTTCTCACTCTGCAAGGGTCTAGTCCTTGTAACATCTTAATCTTTTGTTTAACACTTTTTTTAGTATACTGTCGTAAGAAATTGCGTAAAATATCAATAGATTCCTGTCGTACACTACAAATACTACTGCAATTCCAAGTATACACTGGGGCTTTAGGACGTCTCGCTAGAACTTCATCAGCTATCACTTCTTCTACATTTCTGGGAACCATCTTCTCTTTCTCAATTGGACAACCATTTCTAACCTCATAAGCTCGACCACTGGTATCAACTGCATGCAATAAATTATTGGTCTGAAAATAACTCTCTTCATTAAAGAAAGGCTCTGAACTTGAACTATGTTTCCATTCACCCAAAAAAAAATCACAAAAATTAGTTCTGTTAATTACTCTTTTCTTCTTACTTTTGGCCTTCATAAAATGGATTGCTTTAACTAGTGATCACATTCTGTTTAAAACTAAAATGAACAATTTCCTTTTTAATTCAAAAGCTTTTTGAACAATGGATTCAATATGCTTCTTCTTTTTATAAAATAGCGCTCTTTTTTATATTTTTTCACCTCTTTAAGCAAGTTAAATACAACTCTATTATAAAAAATCTTTTTCCTGATTTCTTTATACTGATTTTGCCTTCTTTTACCATTCATTGTATCTTTTGAATGTAATTTTCCATTTACTCCTTTCTTTTTACTCATATTCTTTTTTCTGGTTGAAGCATTGTTTGTACTTTGTACAATCTGTACACTATTTCTAGGCTTTGAAATTTTTTTAAGGAATTCTTTTGTAGTCTTACCGGAAGACTTTTTCTTTTTACCCACATGATGTTGGTCATCCAATACTTGTTCTGCAGTTTTGTTCAAATAATTGTCATTTTGCTGTCATTTTCTCTTTCTTGATTTTTCAGGCATTATAACTTTATTTTAATGATGATAAACAATATCTGTAAAAAATAATTATAAATAAATTAATTGTAATAAATTTATAAATTATACCTTTCTATTACTATAAAAACACATTGCACGTGTTAAGGCCTAGCTCACTGTATAAGTAGTTGGGTAGAAAAACAATCATTAGAGTACTACAAGGAGAGTGCCTGGGTGAATTTATAAGTTGTTCAGTTTTGGTGCAGTGAATGGATTAGTACATAGTGCTGAATGGGTCACTACAACAGTGCAAGGACAGTTACAGGATGTTTGCTGGAGTGTATGGATACTGCCTGGGGAAATGAAGGTGTGTAAGATAAGTGTGTAGATGATTAAAGGACTGCATGCATATTCGATAAAGATTTGTAGCAGTCCATGTGCTAAAGCCTGGATCACTGCATGAGTACTTGTGTACTGATTAAATTATTAGAGTACTGCAAGGAGAATGCCTGGGTGAATTTATAAGCGGTTGGGTTTTGGCAGAGTGAATGCATTAGTACATGGTGCTGAATGGGTCAATACAGGATTGCAAGGGGAGTGACAGGGTGTTTCCTGGAGTGTAAGGAGACTGACTGGGGAATTAAACGCCTCAAACACAAGTGCGTAGATGGTTAGAGGACTACATGCATAGTGGATAGGAGTTTGAAGCACTCTATGTGGTAAGGCTGTAAATCACTGAATGAGTATTTGGGTACTAACTGAATGATTAGAGTACTGTAAGGAGAGTGCCTAGGTGAATTTATAAGTGATTGGGTTTTGGCGCAGTGAATGGATTAGTACATGGTGCTGAATGGGTCACTAGAGGAGTGCAAAGGGAGTAACAGAGTGTTTGCAGGAGTGTATGGATACTGACTGGGTAATTGAAGGTGTGAAAGACAAGTGTGTAGGTGTTTAGAGTTTTGCATGCATAGTGGATAGGCGTTTGAAGCAGTCCATGTTGTAAGGCATGAGTCTCTCACAATGGTTGCCCAACTTGACAACATGCCAGGTTTTAAAGCAGTTATCTGTCAGCAAAGACATGAAGTTACCAAATGCTTCTCTCACAATGGTTGCCCAAATGCACACAGACTCACAGTGTGATTCTAGACAAGCAACACTGCTCCTTGGACTTTACCAAAGCACATTCACTAGTCTGGAAGGGGTAAGGTGACTGCACACATTTTACATAATTCACTACTGCAGTCTAGTGAGAAATTCCTGTCTCATTCTGCGAATGTATAAGCAATGACTGGCTTCTAATACTACTAAAACTTGACAACATGACAGGTTTTAAAGCAGTTATCTGACCCACGCAAAAACATGAAGTACCCAAATGCTTCTCTCACAATGGTTGCCCAAATGCAGACAGACTCACAGTGTGATTCTAGACAAGCAACACTGTTCCTTGGACTTTACCAAAACACATTCACTAGTCTGTAAGGGGTAAGGTGACTGCACACATTTTACATAATTCACTACTGCAGTCTAGTGTGAATTCCTGTCTCATTCTGCGAATGTATAAGCAATGACTGGCTTCTAATACTACTAAAACTTGACAACATGACAGGTTTTAAAGCAGTTATCTGTCAGCAAAGACATGAAGTTACCAAATGCTTCTCTCATCATGGTTGCCCAAATGCACACAGACTCACAGTGTGATTCTAGACAAGCAACACTGTTCCTTGGACTTTACCAAAGCACATTCACCAGTCTGGAAGGGGTAAGGTGACTGCACACATTTTACATAATTCACTACTGCAGTCTAGTGTGAATTCCTGTCTCATTCTGCGAATGTATAAGCAATGACTGGCTTCTAATACTACTAAAACTTGACAACATGACAGATTTTAAAGCAGTTATCTGTCTGCAAAGACATGAAGTACCCAAATGCTTCTCTCACAATGGTTGCCCAAATGCACACAGACTCACAGTGTGATTCTAGACAAGTAACACTGTTCCTTGGACTTTACCAAAGCACATTCACTAGTCTGGAAGGGGTAAGGTGACTGCACACATTTTACATAATTCACTACTCCAATCTAGTGTGAATTCCTGTCTCATTCTGCGAATGTATAAGCAATGACTGGCTTCTAATACTACTAAAACTTGACAACATGACAGGTTTTAAAGCAGTTATCTGTCTGCAAAGACATGAAGTACCCAAATGCTTCTCTCACAATGGTTGCCTAAATGCAGACAGACTCACAATGTGATTCTAGACAAGCAACACTGTTCCTTGGACTTAACCAAAGCACATTCACTAGTCTGGAAGGGGTAAGGTGACTGCACACATTTTACATAATTCACTACTGCAGTCTAGTGTGAATTCCTGTCTCATTCTGCGAATGTATAAGCAATGACTGGCTTCTAATACTACTAAAACTTGACAACATGACAGGTTTTAAAGCAGTTATCTGTCTGCAAAGACATGAAGTACCCAAATGCTTCTCTCACAATGGTTGCCCAAATGCACACAGACTCACAGTGTGATTCTAGACAAGCAACACTGTTCCTTGGACTTTACCAAAACACATTCACTAGTCTGAAAGGGGTAAGGTGACTGCACACATTTTACATAATTCACTACTCCAGTCTAGTGTGAATTCCTGTCTCATTCTGCGAATGTATAAGCAATGACTGGCTTCTAATACTACTAAAACTTGACAACATGACAGGTTTTAAAGCAGTTATCTGTCTGCAAAGACATGAAGTACCCAAATGCTTCTCTCACAATGGTTGCCCAAATGCACACAGACTCACGGTGTGATTCTAGACAAGCAACACTGTTCCTTGGACTTTACCAAAACACATTCACTAGTCTGTAAGGGGTGAGGTGACTGCACACATTTTACATAATTCACGACTGCAGTCTAGTGTGAATTCCTGTCTCATTCTGCGAATGTATAAGCAATGACTGGCTTCTAATACTACTAAAACTTGACAACATGACAGGTTTTAAAGCAGTTATCTGTCAGCAAAGACATGAAGTTACCAAATGCTTCTCTCACAACGGTTGCCCAAATGCAGACAGACTCACAATGTGATTCTAGACAAGCAACACTACTCCCTGGACTTTAGCAAGAGAAACACATTAGTCTTATTAAAAACAAAGGCACCACATACAACCCCTCACAAATTAATAACTCACCTTTCAAATTGATTTGTAGATTAAGAAGTTTGTCAGTCACACACCAGATTTTGTTATACAGAATGTCTGTACTGCACTGCTCTTAGCAAAACCAAAAAATTGCAAACTTTCCCTCTCATTCTGCACACATATACATGTAAATATCAAATCACATTGCTTCCCACATTAATTCAAAAGCTAACACACATTTCTATTGGTTACACATTTCAACCCTTTCCAATTGACATAATTTTGAACCCTACCCCAATCTGCTTACTGCCTGTTACCATAGTAACAGTTCATGGAACACTCAACTGAACTCACAGGTCACAAGTTCAGCACACAATGTTGCTAATCCAAACAGCAAGTGTGCTTGACTTTTCAAAATATCAGCTTATCCTATCTAATGTTCCTTTCAAGCAGTTTTCATTAACCAATAAGAAACATGCTTTTGAAACACAGAAACATGCACCCTACTTTTCAGTCTATAATGTTCTCAAACAGCCAATCATTTCTTTTTTTTTTTTTAAACTGCATCTTATCCACCATTTTAGAAATACTTTAGTTGTCAAACTGCCATTTCACATACACACACCTTCTGAGTGCATCCAGACCTCCTTTCAAGATGCTTAGAGTGTGGATTGTGGGACACAGCTATATTTTCTGGAGCCAAAGGTATGCAGAAAACAGTGGCATTGACAAAGACCTAGCTTTGCCAAATGTAGACATTAAATGGATTGGACAGAGAGGATAAAAGTGGCACCAATTGATGCCATTGGTTAAATCCTTTTTGCATCTCCAACACCCTGACCTCATAATTGTGCCCTGTGGTGGCAATGACCTAGGCACTTTGACTGGGGTAGGTCTGGAAATGCTTATGAAGGACTCCTTTGGAGAATTGATGTCACTTTTCCCCCAAACTGCCTTTGTCTATTCTAACATATGCCAAAGACAGAAATGGAACTGGTCCAATACATTTTGTCCACAGATTGAGAAAGCTAGGAAACGTGTCAATAAAGCTGTTTCTGCTTATCTCAGAGATTATAGGATGGGGTCCATTTACAACAACAATCTGCGTTTTAATATGGACGGCATCTATAGGAGAGATGGTGTACATTTTACAGATGAGGGTAACAGAGTCTTTCTCAACAACTTTAGACTCTGCATAGGTACTTACTTGTAGGTACCAAAATCTCTCAATAAACACAAGGGCTCTTTTAGAGCCACC
This sequence comes from Calotriton arnoldi, assembly GCA_963921515.1. NCBI lineage: Eukaryota > Metazoa > Chordata > Amphibia > Caudata > Salamandridae > Calotriton > Calotriton arnoldi. The sequence goes on from CAWUFW010008210.1 coordinate 798,706, forward strand.
CAAGATATAAACATATAAGCTTGATGTATATTTAAAAAATATTATATTTTTTTTGCTTGGAGTCGCGCACCCAACGCGTTTTGGAGTTGCGCACCCAACGCGTTCACACCAGGGGGCCGTGCTGGGAGTCGCGCACCCAACGCGTTAGGAGTCATGCACCTAATGCGTTAGGGGTCGCACACCCTACACGCATTCCGCCATTTAAAAAAATGCTTTTTTTGGCCCTGGGGGTCCTTGTGAGACCCCCTGAGCAGGCCTAGGGGGTCAGGGTGTTTCTACCCTGCCCCCTTTTTCCGTTTTGCGCACTTGTTTCTGTGCCTCGGTTCTACCGAGGAACAAGATGGCTGCCAACATTTCCTGGTTTGGAGTGTTGACAGCCAGTTGACAGCCAATTAGCATGCAGCTCGTGATCGGGAGGGTGCGCGCAGGGTGCGCTGAGGTTGCGCAGATCCACCGCGGCCATAGATATCTATGTGATTTTACTTTTGATTTTCTCAGGAACTACTGAACGGATTTACACCATTTAACCAAAAGGCACAACTCTGAACCAAGGGCTACCTTTTTGCCAAATTTGGTGTAATTCCGTTCAGCAGTTCGGGCTGTAGCTGCGACTAAAGGTTCCTATGGAAAATTGCATGGGGAAAACACGTTTTGGGACCCTCCTTTTTTCTCGGCCCCCACTTGACGAATCACCCCGAGACTTTCAGGATAGGAGCGGACCGAAGCGGGCCATCAGTTTTGAAAATTTCGCAAAGATTCGTCAACCGGCGCCAAAGTTATTGGGAATAGAATGTTGCGGATTTCCTATGGAAAATAGGTCCTAACTATAACTATCTACTGGCGACCGCCAGTAGATAATATATATATATCGATACAACACCTCCATTTTGCTTGGGGCCCCCGACCCTGCAGGGCGGACTCTGCTGCCAGGAACGGAGATCCTGTTACTGCATACTTGTGCCCAAAGAAATTGCAGAGCCCAACTCCGACTTGTATTCATGCTGACATTTAGTCATCAAAATGCGTGGCAGCCAAGAAACACTCATTTTATCCTTACGCGTTTCGGCATTCTCGCCTTGTTCACAGGTGAGTGTATTTTTAAATCCTTGTGGTCACGTGGCCTGCAGCAACCTCCTACAGGCGCCAGGATGCACCAAATAGATATTCCAATTCGTGCTGTGGTGCAATCTTTAATTTAGCTTAATAGCATTTCTATACCACCATAGTTCGAAAATTACTGCCATGATTTTAGGTGCACACTGTTCAAAGTTAAAATTGCAAAGTGCATAGTTTTGCTGCCACACAACATTATTTGCTTGAAATGCGGAGTCGCCAGAGAGAGGAGTGCCTCCTTCATCTCCCTTTCTCACTCACGTTGCTAGAATGCCTCGGAAATCCACTGGCTAGTACGTTGGTGAGTGGGTCAAGCCCCCCTCCATAATATCCATACAACACCTCCATTTTACTGGGGGCCCCCGACCCTGCAGGGCGGACTCTGCTGCCAGGAACGGAGATCCCGTTACTGCATACTTGTGCTCAAAGAAATTGCAGAGCCCAACTCCGACTTGTATTCATGCTGACATTTAGTCATCAAAATGCGTGGCAGCCAAGAAACACTCATTTTATCCTTACGCGTTTCGGCGTTCTTGCCTTGTTCACAGGTGAGTGTATTTTTAAATCCTTGTGGTCACGTGGCCTGCAGCAACCTCCTACAGGCCCCAGGATGCACCAAATAGATATTCCAATTCGTGCTGTGGTGCAATCTTTAATTTAGCTTAATAACATTTCTATACCACCATAGTAAGAAAATTACTGCCGTGATTTTAGGTGCACACTGTTCAAAGTTAAAATTGCAAAGTGCATAGTTTTACTGAAAGTACCGCATTTGTTTTCCTTGTATTTCGGAGTTGCCTGGCTCCCAGCACTTAGCAGCACCATTTTGTAAGGGCTTAACTGCTCGTCTGTTTTAATTGTTTTATGTGTTGCTATATTAAATCCTATTCTTTTAATTCTTTTTAGTTTACCGGTAGTTGCCTATCAGCAGGGGAGCCTGCGATAGACCACAAGGGGTTACTGGACCCCCTTTTAGAATCTTAATTTACCCTCACTTCTTGTTAGAAGTGCTGAAGCGCCCTGTCACCACACCCCCCGATACGCCTTCTCTGATGCCAGACTACAAAACGAAGGGCTCAGTGTGCCCTTGCAGTAGAGGCGAGCAGCAGGCGCCCCAAAAGGCACGCCAAATGCAAGCCTGTCTGTGCCTGTACGCAGGGCCGGACTGGCCGCAGCGGGCACCGGGCGTTTCCCCGGTGGGCCGGAATGGTGGGGACCGATTTTGTGCCGGTGGGGGCCGTTTTTGTTGCTGGGGGCCGGTTTTGCAGCTGAGCTGCAAAATCGGCCCCTCTAAGAAAAGTGCAGCAGCAGCAGTGCTACAGCCCTGGAAATTATGTCCGACCGCCCCCCTGCCCCCAGCAGGGGCCGGTTGGACATAATTGCCAGGTCTGGTTTGTGATCCCAGTCCGAATGCACTCAGCACCAGCACCCCTGCCCATTTTGGTCCAGCCCCCTGTTGCATGCTGACCTACACTAGAGAAAAACTCCACTCCTTTCAATCCTCTGGAAAGACACACGTTTGTATTACTATCCATCCGGACGAAGTTCAAAATAATACCTCATGTTCGTCAGGCACCTTTTTCTTACGAAATTTAAAATGAAGGAAATTTCCCTCCTAGAGTCCAAGTCAAAAAAAGTGATGCAAGCCAACCCGACTATATGCACATTAATACATACAAGGACTTTGATAAAAAAAATAACACAGAATTTAATGAATTCCTCAACCACAACAAAATCGACCTTGCTTTTGCCACTTAACCCCTTCGCTGCGGGGCAAATTCCCCCGCGGTGCGAGAGGGGGCGGGGTTGGGCGTGGCGCTCGGGTACTCAGGACGGCTCCCGGCCGTCATAAATCACACAACATTATTTGCTTGAAATGCGGAGTCGCCAGAGAGAGGAGTGCCTCCCTCATCTCCCTTTCTCACTCACATTGCTAGAATGCCGCGGAAATCCACTGGCTATATATATATATACACATTTGTAAATTTTAATATAATTTTAAAATTATGAAATAAATTAAAATTAATAGTTTATTAATTGTTTTAAAGTAAATATATATAAATTATTATGTATGTGTGTTTAACTTTTTTAATTAAGTTTATTTATTATATTTTTTTAATTTATATTAATTGAATCTACTTTATTTTTTTATATTAATTTTATTATTTAACATATTTAATATGTATTATTTTATATGTATATATACAATTCGATATTTTGTACAACTATATTTTTCAGATTGATATTTTATTTCCGATATTTTTGTACTTACCTGTTTAAGTATAGGGAGATTATATTTTTGCATTCTATATTTTTGCATCGATATTTTTTACTTCTATATTTTTATATATATAACATCGATATTTTGTCAGTGAACTGTGGGTACGTCAATAACGATTTAAGCCTAAACTGGCCATGGTTTCGATTAAAAGACTAGAATCTTTATCTAGAAGATTTTCTAGGTGAAAATTAAAATCACTAAGGGGGTGATTATGATAGCCGTGAATCTGCCACCAGCAGCCTGCCGGTGGCGGGTTCACCGCCATCGTGCGGCCATTCTCCACCCGCCAGATAAGGATGGCGGGCGGAGTGCTGGCGGACGGAAAGCCCGTCCGCCACGGGTCCGACACAGGCAATCGTACAATTGCCTGTCGGACCTGGCCAGCATACCTAGAATGGTGGTGATGCCTACCAGGCACCATCCACCACATTAGGATGCTGCATTCCGTCAGCCTTTGAATGGCGGTTCCTGCGCCATTAAAAGGTTGGCGAGGATTGACTTTGGGGGCCCGTTGCGGGCCCCCCTTGTGCAGAGGCAATGCAATTGTGCACTTGGATAGGTGTCCCCCTACAGTTCCCTCCATGAGGTGGCAGGTACCGCGTGGTGCCTGCCACGTAGTGCAGGGAAATGCACAACATGTATTTTTGCCATTGTGGTGAGTACTGCAGCCAGCAGCACCCGCCGCAATGGTAAACATGCACAATGCGACCGCCACAGTGGCGGTCGCATTATAATTGCATGTGCGGAACCGCCGCCATATGGCCGGGGGGTCCCGATTCCCGTGGCGGACGGACTCAAGTCCGTCCGCCATCATAATCACCCCCTAAGTAAGGTAAAATTAGAGGTGTGGAATCTGGATGCTAGGCTGGAGACAATGTGCTGAATAAATGAAGATCTAGGTTAGGTGGTTTGTAAATAAGGATGCCATTAAAAGTATTTTTGGCATTTAGATTAATTTTAAAAGTGAGAGCTTCACAATCAACATTGTGAGGTAGCGGTGTGAAAGTGGATTTGTAACTGTTACAATCGCAATGCCACCACGTCTTCAGTTGGGGCGGTCTAGCCTATGGATAGAATATCCAGTTGGTATGATGGATACATGGTCAGTTCCTGCTCAAGGTTCGGCCCATGTTTAACCTCTTGAGTGCTCATGACGGCTCCCGGCCGTCATGAGTCACAGTAGACGTGTGCTCATGACGGCCGGGAGCCGTCCGAACGTTGCCGCTCCGCCCACGCAGTATTAATTCCCCACCTGTGCGGGGAAATTAATCAGTGGGCGGAGTTCGGACGGCTCCCGGCCGTCATGAGCACACGCCCACTGTGATTTATGACGGCCGGGAGCCGTCCTGAGTACCCGAGCGCCACGCCCAACCCCGCCCCCTCTCGCACCGCGGGGGAATTTGCCCCGCAGCGAAGGGGTTAAGTGGCAAAAGCAAGGTCGATTTTGTTGTGGTTGAGGAATTCATTAAATTCTGTGTTATTTTTTTATCAAAGACCTTGTATTTATTAATGTGCATATAGTCGGGTTGGCTTGCATCACTTTTTTTGACTTGGACTCTAGGAGGGAAATTTCCTTCATTTTAAATTTCGTAAGAAAAAGGTGCCTGACGAACATGAGGTATTATTTTGAACTTCGTCCGGATGGATAGTAATACAAACGTGTGTCTTTCCAGAGGATTGAAAGGAGTGGAGTTTTTCTCTAGTGTAGGTCAGCATGCAACAGGGGGCTGGACCAAAATGGGCAGGGGTGCTGGTGCTGAGTGCATTCGGACTGGGATCACAAACCAGACCTGGCAATTACGTCCAACCGGCCCCTGGTGGGGGCAGGGGGGCGGTCGGACATAATTTCCAGGGCTGTAGCACTGCTGCTGCTGCACTTTTCTTAGAGGGGCCGATTTTGCAGCTCAGCTGCAAAACCGGCCCCCAGCAACAAAAACGGCCCCCACCGGCACAAAATCGGTCCCCACCATTCCGGCCCACCGGGGAAACGCCCGGTGCCCGCTGCGGCCAGTCCGGCCCTGCGTACAGGCACAGACAGGCTTGCATTTGGCGTGCCTTTTGGGGCGCCTGCTGCTCGCCTCTACTGCACGGGCACACTGAGCCCTTCGTTTTGTAGTCTGGCATCAGAGAAGGCGTATCGGGGGGTGTGGTGACAGGGCGATTCAGCACTTCTAACAAGAAGTGAGGGTAAATTAAGATTCTAAAAGGGGGTCCAGTAACCCCTTGTGGTCTATCGCAGGCTCCCCTGCTGATAGGCAACTACCGGTAAACTAAAAAGAATTAAAAGAATAGAATTTAATATAGCAACACATAAAACAATTAAAACAGACGAGCAGTTAAGCCCTTACAAAATGGTGCTGCTAAGTGCTGGGAGCCAGGCAACTCCGAAATACAAGGAAAACAAATGCGGTACTTTCAGTAAAATGCTACTTTTGACCAAGGCTGCTTGGGCGCATTGAGCCCTTCGTTTTGTAGTCCGGCATCAGAAAAGGCATGTTGGGGGCATTATGACCCTGCTCCTGCTGTGAGAGGACAAAGCTGCGTTACTTTGAAGGGCCGTGTTAGAAAGACTGACAGACTGTGTCATGTCCCACAACTGATCACTTTAATTCAGCACTAGTGCCTTCGCAAATTCTTTAGCAAGATACAATTGAAATGACCTATGGGTCCTGTGCATTAGGCAATTAACTGCACAACCAAATAGTGTATTTGCACCTGAACCTATTCTTGTCACAGTAGAACATCCCCTTGAGCAGATAAAAGCTGAAGCCGTAATACAGGATCTTAGTAGTAGAGTGGGAATTAGTGCCCCTGGTCTAGAACCCCAGAATGGTGGGGGAACTTTAGCATTGGTTGTTATCCATAGTGGTGAAGAACTCTGTAATTCCTGCTTGTATTGTGTTGTGTTATTAAAGTGCTTATCTTTTTCCAAGAAAACCACTGGGGTGGACAGAATATTATATAGTCTTTTGGTTCACTGTTGAGCTCTGAGTTCCAGCTCCCCATGCTTCTTCCCTGAGAAGCCTTTGATTGATCCTTCTCATTACTCTGAAAGTCAGGTGCGAAAAGGGATGTACTTGGCCCAGTTTTCAGAATCATATTAGGGTGTACCTCAGGACACCAGAGGCAGATAACACCAACCAACACAGTAATGCGCCAGAAGCCCCTGCGTGCCCTTTGGTCACTAAAAGGGAGCCTGAGAGATACAAATATCATTTGCCCCTGTTTTGTGAATCACCAAAGATATGAGATAGATTTACACTATTGAGAATATTTACCTCGGTTGTATTGCCCGTCCATGCTCGCTCATAATTAAACTATTTTTTAAAATATGCAAATAAGTTGATTTTATTTGTTGGTAGCTCATTTCCAACTTACATTCTTGCAATATATCTTTTGTGCATGAGGCATGAAAATAGTGTAATTTGTGTGCACTTGTGCAATTTGTGCCCAATGCAATTTCAATAATTTTTGTGTGAAAAGTGCATATTATTCATGCTCCAGTTGCACATAATAAGTGTCAAAGCTTTTGCGACCATTAAACATATTATTGAATTTGACTCTTAATCCCACACTTCAAATCATTTAGCCTTACAAGGTCCTGATTCATAAAAGTGCTTCATCTCCAATATTAATTTTAATTGCATAGATACCTTGCTTTATAAGTGTAATTCACATTTGCAATTCACAGACATTGAATATAAACCTGTTGATGGGTTCACTGAAATATGATATTAATTTATGTTTGAGCAAATCTGTTCACAGGGTTGGGTTGCCTCAGTTCGTTCCCGGAGCGCGATGCCTCCTCAAGTGAGGGAACACAAGCAAGTATGTGAGTTTGTGGGTATTCGCAAATTATTGGTGAATATATTCCCAACTTGGATATTTTCTCAGAGGTTTAATACTGTCAATGTCAGGATCAAGTCCCTACCTATGCAAGCAAAGTGAACATTCTCAAAATTAGGGGGAGATTTACCAAAAAGTCGCGCAACGCAGCGCAGCCCCCCGCGAGGCTGCGCTGCATTGCGCGACAGGGAGGGAGCAGGAGAGAGCCATATTTCTCCTCCCCTTTCCCTTGCGCCGGTGCTGATTTCAGCTGCTGTGCGCCATGCACACACCTTAGCGCCGCAGCGCTAGGGTGTGTGCATGAGTGTAGCATAGGTTTTGCACAGGAAGGGTACCCTTCCTGTACAAAATACTATGCTAAGCACAATGCAAAGCTATTCCCACTTTGCATACGTGCTGCACAGTGCAGCACGCATGCAAAGTCGGAAAAGGAAGGAGAAATGAAAGCATTTCTCCTTCCTTGCGCGTAGTTGAAAAGGGCGCAGTTTTCTCACGCTAAACTCAATCTACTGTTTTTAGTAAATTTGGTTTAGTGTGAGAAACCTTTTGTGGTTGCATGGGAATGCCCATGCACCACCCTTGGCACGCCCCCACGGCGCAAAGTAATGCGAAGCAGCGCAATGCGCTGCTTCGCATTACTTTTACGTTATTTCCAGCGCTAAACAAGTTTAGCGCTGGAAAGTTAATTAGCAAAAAAAGATTTTGCGCCGTTTTGTATCACTTTTGTTACACAAACACGGCGAAAAATGTTAGTAAATCTCCCCCTGAGTGTTTATGCATGGGAAGGTGAAAATTAACGTGGAACAAATTTTCCCAGGACAAACAAAAAAAAAGTTAGCAAGTACAAATGCATTTGTGCTTTATATTTACCTATATATAAATATACACCTATTAAATTTACAAATTTATAAATACTTAACACTTGTGAGCACTTCCTGAAAACAGCAATAGTTGCAGGTTCCCCTGAGTACTCCTGGAATTTTTTAAGACTTCTGATAGTGATTATATTTAAGACTCATTTTAAGAGTTATGCCCTGTGAGCACTGACCACAGGTATCGAGGAAGTTGTAGCCACAATTGCATTTCAATGTCAGAAAAAACTATCTTTTTGTGATTAATCTAATGTACATTATTTTCAATCATCGCGGATCTATGTTAATGATTTTTATATGGAACTACAAAATACAAGTTCTCCTACTCTTTTTATAACTTTATGCGTTCGTTCAATATCTTTATTCGGATTAATCAAAATCCATAAAAGAAAAAATATAAAACTGCATTCATCAATTTATAAAAAGCAACTAATTTCCACAAAATGTAAACTAGGAAAATAAAATGCAATTTTATCGTTTATACAGTATTTTAAAAAGTTCATATTAATCTCATTGAAGTTAAGAAATCTCAAGTTTACATAATTTTAACAGACTTAAAACTCATACCTTTAGGCAAAAAATCAGTATTTTCATTCCATTTTCTTCAGTGTTGCTGTCTACAAAAATGTGATATTATTCAGAGCATTTTTATAAGTATTTACTTTAAATTGAATTAATGATAACAGCAGAGACAACCACATATAATATAAGTTACAGCTAAAAGCATAACATAATACAAGATAAGATTACTCTACATGTACTTTCTCTGTCTCCTCCGGTAGCAGGTTTCAAATTATCTGACTATAGGATATTCGCAAGGCAGTGGATAAAAAAGTACACAGAAAATGAGAAGCAGAAAAAATACAATCATTTTGGCTAGGTTCATTATTTTCCTCAGCAGGGGCAGTGTGGAGATACCCACATTCAATTCTAAGTATGTTTGTGACTTGACCAATAATGGGAATATGTCTGAATTTACAATTGTGGACAGTTTGTATCTCAACACTGGACTCTCTTGGAATAAGGCACACCAAGAAATTAAATCTATTTCCAAAGAAGCCAACTCAACGTTGCGCTGTGTGAAAACAAACTATATATTAAAGTCAATTATAATGACTGGTAAAAGTGCAGCATACAAGTGATACTCATGTCTGATAAAACCTTAGCCGTGCAGTATTATATTTACATTTCTGAAACAGCAAAATTAATGTTCCCTTAGATCAACCTATATTGTGGTGGAGATGCATTTATTAAATGTCCCCCTATCCTTAGAAATCCTAGTAAGGATCATCAAAGGGTCTTTTCAAAATCCCTGGATCATGAAAAAGACATTATGGCCCAAGAAGTTTAGTGCCCATTGCTTAGAAGTCGATAAATACACAGAAGTTAGGACAATGTCCAACTATTTCACATACAATTGGTAGACAAATGCCTTTTGCGAGTCTTACATTTCCACTTTGTGCACAATGTGCCGACATTTTCTGTGCAGTAAAAGACGTTTATTTTAAAATTGATTTCATTTTGTTGTGGACTGCACCATTCACCTTTGATTTACAAACTATGGGCCCGATTCACAAAAGTAATCTGAGACAAAATCCTAACTTTACGACTTTCGGTATTCACAAATCCTAGTTGTAAAGTTAGGATTTTGTCTCAGTTAAACTTAAGTTTGTCATAAGTTTAACTTAAGACCAAAACTTAAGATTGACTGAGACAAACTCCTAACTTTAGTACTCCTAAATGCCTTCTGTGAATACCGAAAGTCGTAAAGTTAGTATTTTGTCTCAGATTACTTTTGTGAATCGGGCCCTATGACTTTAACCTTCCTCAAATGTCGATGGGACATAATATTGTTATTACAATATGGAGGAAAAAATATTGAAATCTAAGTGCACAGAGAGAGGTAAGGATTTACTATTCTTAACTCCACATCTATGTACATTGAAGTTATACATAACACCAAGGTGCATATATATGGAGTTCGGTATACAAAATTGATCTAAACTTACCTTTTGATATTCTATCCCACGCTATTGTAGGAAAGATATTCTGTCCCATCGATATTCAGCATTCGATATTTTCAGCCTACTCCAAGATGCCCTATAATTGTGCCTTTATATTGTGAAAGTTTAAAGTATGCATAGATTTTTAATCTATATATGTATAGAATACATAACGGGGAACTGTGTTAAATTGTCCAATATTGCCATCATTGACATCTTAGGGTTCTGGTGACATTATAAGCCTTGAAGCCAAAGGCTAAGTGGTTTGTGAATGTCACCAGAAACCCAAAATGCCAATATATGACCATAATAAGCATGTTACCCGTTATGTAATCTTACATATTTTTTTGAGGAATTTCGCTTGTAGAAGCTGTTTTCTTCAAAGTGCAATTAACAATGGCCACTGATTGGAATTAGAATGTTTAGCTTTTATCTGCCTTTTATTAATAAATTGATGAGAAAACAATAAACAATTTGCTTTTTTACTCACAGATGGTGTTTCCAGCTCAAATGGATCAGAGAATATGCTGAATAATTTGCAGTTTTACTGCATAATTTAGATAAGCATGCACATTATTTGGTTTTTAGCATGGCATAATCCAGGTAGCTCTGACAAAGGTAAAGCTCTGAATACTGAGGTGGGGGCTTCTATTGTAACAATGAAATCAATATTTCACAGGGCACTGCATTTCCCAAATTTCATGGCTCCGTTGAAATATGTTTTTTATGCAATTACACTTTGTGCAATAAATAAAAGCCCTCAGACATATGTAGATAGACAGGTAGATAGATAGATAGATAGATAGATAGATAGATAGATAGATGAGTACGTGTTTGGATTATGTCTTACACATGCAGAATTCACATGCCATGTTCTAATTACTTAATTGGTTACAGCTATCATGCGGTGTTCCCTTTCACACCTCCAGACATTCTCAAGACAGTTAATGCATTTTAATAGAGTCAAAGAATGAGTAAAAAACATGTAATTTATCTGTAGGATGCATAGGAAAATTCTATGCCAGGAGGCATTCTGAGGGACACCTTCTGATAGACCTGGATGCTTAGCAACAAGAAGGCTGCCCTCATTTCAGACTTGATAGAAGAAAGACATGTAAAGATCTGGGTACATTTCCACAGTTTGACAGCAAATACAATATAAGATTCTGATTCCCCTTTCATAAAATGTTCAGTTTCATAATTGCCTATGCTAATGTGATAATTATTGCCGCTATAAACGCTATTCACATTTTACAGTCTAGCTTGCTGTACAACACAGATTTGCAACAATACAATTGCTATATTCACTGACTTTTCTGAGTCAAGGTGGGCACCACCTAAACAAATCACCCTGTAGGAGTCCTAGAGCACTCTCCATAATGACCCATCCCCTTGGCGTAGCACCAAGATGGGCCAGTGATACCCGTATCTGTTTACCGCTTTTCTGTGAGCCCGCAGGCTTTAAACATGAGTCTGAGGGCCACAGGGAATCCGCCCACAGAACAAAAGTCATTTGTCTTTTATCTTTGCATACAGCTTCTCATTGTGCTATGTCTCAATAGAAATAAAAAAGTGAACACTTATAAACGGATAAAACTTGGTAAAGTGGCCACCTATTTAATGTTCCCACAGCAGGTCTCAAACAAACCTTAAATAGATGGATATAGTTAAACACTTATTGGTGTTGATTGCTGATTATATAAACTTAACTAACAATATTTTTTCCATGGATGGCATATTTAATGTTGCGCAGTGCAAAAGCACTCCTTTTATAGATCTCTGATGGGTGAGGTGCTGAGTTCATCCTCTGACCCATTACCATCAGCTTACAAAGAGATTTCTGCAGATCATTTCTTTGTTCTCCCACCTATCCTATGAACTACCTAATCAGCTGGCAGAAGAAAGATCTACCATGATGCTGCACCTACCACTCTGGGTACTGAGAATGTCCAAAAGCTGACAGATCTGAAAACAATTACATTTTTTACAGCGGGAAATATTATTAGAAGCAAGTTTGATGACCATATTGTGAGCTCTGTTGCAGTTCCCATTCAGACTTTTCTATTAATCGTTTTGTCCTTTCAGACTCTACTATTTCCATCCCTTGACTTTTCAGAATTTTCTATTTCTTTCTAAGTGTGAAGTTTTACACATGAGTGGAAATGTCGCTGCTTTATAGAATTGTTTATAAAATCTAAATTTAACTTATCACTATGATACTCGAGAGCTGCATTTGCCATCATCATTGTTTTGTCTTATTGCTGATGTTGTGTAAGTTAAAATGTTGGCGTAACTCTGCAGGGGGTGCTTTCCCACCCACAGATGACAAGGGTGAACTAGGTTCAAAACACCATGATGAATGTGAAAGACAAGTTAATGTAGCCCCGCAAACACTTCTCAATGTGTAATTGATATAGGGGTAATGCTATTGGGTTAGTAACAATCCCATAAAGGGATTAGGTGCACTGTGAAAACAGCAACAAACATTATTTCATTATTCACACTTTCACACACACTATACTAAGAAGAATGACCACTTTTACAAAGTATTTATTACTACAGGAACAATCTGTTTCTCAGAACATTTAAAATAACTTCACAAAATATTATAAAAACAGTAACTAGACTAGTTATAAATAACGAGAACAAGATGAACATTTCCAGTATTGTCAGAAATGGCCCTTAAAATGCCTTTTTCAATGCGCTATACTATGATAGCATGAAAAGTAGTACTTGCAGTCTAGTGTTTCTTAGGGGAAAAGGCACACTGCATACCTTGTTGGTAGCAAAGGCTGTCTTTCTTAGCAGAGGCGTGAAGACAGTGTTCCCCAAGAAGGGCAAAGACGCACTGCGGTAGCAGTCAGTTGGTCTTCCTCCAGGACATGGCTTTATCAGTTTCAGGCGAGATGTATCTTCCACGAAGTGTGAAGTGCGCTGTCAGTAGTTGAGACCATCTCTGGCAGAATCTTGGACAATAATTTGGGCAAAGGACTTCTCTTGACAAGTGGTCAAGTGACAGTCCTTATATTCTAAATCTTATCAGAGATTGGAATTTCTGACATAATTCTAGGAATGTCTGACATAGATTATGTGCATCAAGGTATGCATTTCAGATGTCTCCTTATGGACATATAAGGCTAATGGACATCAATTCAGACTACATTATTTTAGTTATATGTATAGGTATGTGTTCTTAGTAAACCATGACATGATGAGGAAGAGACATTTGACCCAGACGAATGTCACCTTAGATGTTGTATCCATGTCATTAATCGATGAACTTGACAATGATTCTGCATTAATCAGGGAAAATGGCAATGTCCATTTTCTAAGTTGAGTAAGATGGCAACTTCTATTGCCTAAGATGGAGTCGGGGCCTACATAAGATGGCGTTAGACCCCAGGGACTTTAAGTCACTGATTTGGTATCTGCTTGTTCCATCACTGTTTTCAAAATATAAGATAAGATTGATCAGTTCCTATAAAAACCAGAGTAGTAGACTATATGTTAAAGAGGGACTTCGCTCCAGGGCTACCAAACTTACATCACGCCGGTTTGCAGCATGAGCCTTAGTCGGAATCGACAGCAGGCATAAGTAGCCTTGAGCTGGTCGCTGTTTATGTTCCAGCCTCATACAGCCTGCAACAAAAAATAGCTAACTTGCTATTTCATAATGAAAACAGGTATGCTGTGCAAACCATCTCTGAAACACGAGAACAAGCGTGCTATTTATTGCTTTCACTAAAGTTAGCATAGTGCTTAGAAATTGCATGAGAGTGTTAGGATGATATAAAACCAATAACAATGTTAGAGTTTCTCTTGCTGTTTTCAATTTTCATGACGTTTTGCTGCATTACGTTTCATATTCTTTGTGGTTTCCATTCCCATGTTATGCACTAGGTTAGGATTTAAAAATAAATGATTTCAAAATGCATGTCCTACTTCTTAGTGCAGTCCTTGAGTGTGTTATTTATTAACGAAAGAGGGTTTTGAGTTTGACTGTATTCCTGTACTCATCTTGCGGGGCTGCTCATCACCAGAAATCACTTCCTGCACTGTATTACTCATTGTGATCTGTAAAGGTTGCAGTCCAACTGGATTTCTAATTCACATTGATTAAGCCCTTGCACCGGGGGATAAGAAGTCTGACACTTGTGAACTCAGAGAACATATCAACAAGGTTCATCTTTAGGTTTGGCTCATGAAAAATAGTCTTTCATTTTTACTGTAGATAGTAGGTTTTCACCTTGCTGCACTTTAAATAACTTTGAATCATTATAAATGCTTAAGGCCCCCTGTGTAAGAAGATTGGCAACCAAATCAGAATCATTTGGGTCAGGATCGACTGTACACATATAACAACTGTCTTAAACTGAAATTGATTAGAACCTTTGTTGTAGGGTTACCTCAAAGACCAATGACCTTATCAGTGTGGGATGTGACTACTTTTCTTAACTTGACCAATGAACCTCTGTTCCACACTTTTTACACACATTGGCAGAAGAGTGGTGCTGCTCTTGTTCTATGTAAAGCAGTGCAGCAAGCCACCTTGCTGTGCTGCGCTACAGGGAAAGGGTAGAAAAGCACTGTACAGCGCATTCCTGCCTTTTTTCCAACACTGGCGCACAATGGTACACCATGGTGCAAGGGTGCCTGCAGTGCATGCAGGATTGCTTTTGTGCAGGAAGGGGCCCCTCCCTGCACAAAAACAATCCCTGGGATATATTACTCTTTCTATGTGTGCTGCAGAAAGAGGAAGTAACAAAGAGAAATAAGAATTTTTCTCCTTGTTACGCCTCCCCTGAGAAGTAATGGTAAATCTGGGAATGCGTTGAAATCCTTCGGAGTTGCGTGGGCAGCCACGCAACGCCCATGGAATGCCTCCCTGGGGCAGAATGCAGCACACATAGAAAGATGAAGTAATGAGGAGAAATACGAATATTTCTCCTTGTTACGCCTCCCCTGAGAAGTAATGGTAATTCTGGGAATGCGTTAAAATCCATGGCAGTTGCGTGGGAACACCCATGCAATGCCCATGGAATGCCTCCCTGGGGCAGAGAAACGCAACGCAGTGATTTGTGCTGCGCTGCATTACTCCTGATTTATCAAGCCACACAGGGCTGTGCAATGTGGTCCTGCGCTTGAAAAATCGCATTTTAGGGTTTGCATCACGCATGCAACACATTGCGTAGTGCAAACGCAACTCAAACCCTTAAGAATATGTAATAAAAGTATAGTGAATGTCTCTATAGAGTTGGAAGAGCTCAAGAAGTGCAGGTTAAATCAGGCTCAAGGTATTGACATGCTGACAAACAAACACTCACTGAAAGGTATCCGGTTTTCTCTGCATTGAGAGGCTAATTAGAAATTCTACAAAGACTCAAATCCAATACCTATTCATTATGTCAGACCCTCTGGAAAGTACAGGCTTGTGATTCACTGCCAGACATCCCCTTTGGAATAACCGATCATCAATCTCCCTGAAGGACATTCACCACTTCTGTCAATGTGACTACCCACAGAAATCATTGAACAGCTACAATGATTGCAGTCCTTTTTAGGTCGAGCCTCGAGTAGCGCGCAAGCGCTGCTAGGCGAAGACTTTAAGTAAGGGGGTTTCAGAAGCAGTCCAAACGCTCGTGCGTCGTGGCTGGCCTTTTTGGGATGGTTACGCGCGACGCAGACATGTGTTTCCCATTATCGTGCCCAGACGCGTGCGCGATAATTGGAAACATATGCCGGCCGTGCGGGGAAAAGGCCATGACGCACGAGCGTCTGGTCACCTGAGCGTCTGGTCAGCTGAGCAGGCTGCCGCGCTCGCTCGCCCCCGCTCCGCTGTGGTGCGCGCGCACCACTCGTTTATGGCTATTGCAGGTTTCAGTTCAATGATCCAGAACACGGAGGAGCGAGACGCTGTCTACGTAATCAGCATTTTTAAAACATCACTGTCCAACGGTTTCTAGAATAACTGCGAGACTGATGCGCATCCCTAGACTTCCGTAGTTTCTAATGAACTGTAGGCATTTGTAACTTTCTGAACCCTCTCCGATGCAGCCACTTGCACTAATACAGAACAGAAGACGCAGAGTTTCTCTTTCTCTCGCCTGCGCCAACTAGTTCCAGGCCCATACAGTCCATGGCCTCTCTGGAAAGAATTCCAAGTGGATGCTAGTAAGAAGCGCCTATGAAGTATAAGACAGACAAGGCAACAGGGGGACGGCAATAGGAGTGTGTGGTAGTGGAAGAGGGTGGGCGGCGGTATGAGCACACAGTTTATTTTATTTAATGCAGTTTTATATAGCGCGGACTTTACCCAAAGGTGTCAGAGCGCTTTACATTAGAACCAAGACCGTTACATGAGGAAATGTACATACTTACAAGTTACAAAATACAACAAGGAAGAAGAAAAAGTAAAATAAAACAGTAGATGGCAGTGAACCAGGAGCAGACGCAGTGGGGCTAGAGTGATGTCACCTCACATGCATGCATAGAATATATACTTTGGTATTTAGAAACGTGTGCTGCTTGGCGAGTTGTGCTGGTGGAAGCTGTGCATACTGCGAACAGGGCTACCCGCCCAAGGATGTGCACAGTGTAACTCGTTTCTGCATCCGTGGCAATGCTTGCATCCTGGGTGACAGGTCATATGATAACTTCCTATGTGCCTGTCACCGGAGCCGCTCCAGGACAGAGCCCGGGGCTGGGAGTGAAGGGGGCGGGGCGGCCGGAGGAAGCGCCACTTCCGCATTCGTTCATGCATGAGCGGATCGGAGGCCGCAAACACGATTAACTTAGAGTGGAGTGCGAAGGCTTCCTGGCCCCGAACGGGGCCTGCCTCCTCTGCCAGGCCTGGGAAACAGCTGCTTATTCCTGTTCAGTGGCTGGCGGTATGGGGCGGAGGGCGGGCAAGAGAGGTTAAGGGAGGGAGGGAGGCCGCGTCTATGTCCAGGATGTGAATAACCCGGCACTGTGCAATTTTAAAGCTTCCCAACACTCCTGCTCAGCCCCACTGAAAACAAAACACGTAGGCATGAGGTAAGAAAATCATAACTCGTGAAATGTGCTGTGCTCACAAAGGGACTTATCACGGTGAGTATCTGCAACGGTCCTCAGGCAGGCCCCCGTCACCTGCCAGTGCCCACATGGCAAGCGACTGCCATGGGCATTAGAGATGGTAAATGCTGCTGCGCTGAGGTAACACCCAACCCTGCCCCTAAATTCTGTGCCTGTGGCTGTCTCCACAACCACATATGTGGCACCGCCCACAGAATCTGAGCCGCATGTCAAGATACCAAAGCCCGTGCCTTTAAAAATTATGGTGGTTCACACCTGGCACCAACTGCTACTTCCCTGCTGTCACCACGAGCCATTACCCTTCGATTTTTAATGCCTTTAAGGTTTAGCACAAGTGGTCGAAGTGCATTAAAAACAAGCATTGGCATAGCCAATAGGTCTCGTCTTTGGAACCTTATAAGTGTTTAGCCATGCAACAGTTGATGTTGTTGCACCAAGGATATTGTGCTGCATAACTAAATACATATAAGGTCCCAAAGGCGAGACCTATTGGCTATGCCAATGCTTGTTCTAATTGCCCCTCTTCCATCTGGGCAGCTGAAATCTGAAGTAATACGAATCACTGAATAGAACGGAAAATTAAGGGACTATACCTTTTAAATACATTCTTCTATCACTAAGTCATTATTTGTTCCATAAATTAGCCAATGTCAGGGATGTCTTTTGGTGGTAATCTGTATAAGGTCATACAGTCACAGGTTAACCTTTAAATAGTGGTATATTTTTGACAAATGTGTATTTATTTTTATGTGTGTTGCTTACCTGTACTGTTGAATTCCTAAACTAGGGACTGGTCAGGGGTTAACAGTGGCGGCCCCTCCGCTAAGGCAGAGGAACGTCACTCCACTGCTCTGCGAGCAGTAGAAAGGAAAACTAAAATGTAATACCCAGCGTTATTATAATTTTAGTTTTCTCTTTCCAGGTGTGGGCAGGGCTGAACTGCCAGAGCAGGGGCCAGGAGGAGGAGTGGTTGCTCCACTCTAAAGTGCGCATAACTGTTTGGCCGGTCCTCCCGGACCAGCCAAACAGTCATGCACACTTTACATATTCGGCAGCCAGGCTGCCTTACAGCCTGGGCGCAGAACATGCCCAGGCCCACATTCCCCGTCTAAGCGCCGAACCACGGTGCCCAGACCAATCACAACTCTGCATTGCAGCGTTGTTATTGGCTGGGGGAGTCAGGAGCCTGGGTGCTTCCTGGTTCCTGCTTCCAAGGAGCAAGAGGCGGTGTTGAGCGGACTGAGAGGCGGCAGCCGGCCCAGTGGCTGGCCTGAAGGTGTGTCTTTTTTAAATTATTCTTTTTTATTAATAACCCCCTCCTCCTCCTCTTGCCTGCCACCCCTGGTAAATAGTGGCCGCCACTGGGGGTTAAGACTCTTAGAGGCATATTTACAAGAGTATGGCTGAGCGTTGCGTTAAGCCAAAATTTCTAACGCCTCTGCTAAAAGTTATACCTATGCAACCTAACAGTATCTAATCTCCACTAACTACTGTATTAATCCCACCAACCATGTGTTTGAGTTCACCCCTCCAACTAATGATTGCGACCAACCGCTAATACTTTAGCCCAACATAAAAAACTGAAATGACTGCATGGAATGGTTTGCTTTGAGTGCGCAAGACTAATCCCAATAAATAACAAACAGTAACAAATAACATTGAACATACATCAACCTTGGGTCCCGGAGCAGCGTGCTGCCTGCTGTAAAGCGCTTCGATGCCTCATCAGGGGTAGTAAGCGCTATATAAATGCAATTACAATACAATACAACACCCATTGCCCATCCCTTTCAGGCTAAGTGCTGCGTGAAAGGGGGCCTTATCCATAAAGCGGCGTTAATCCACGTCAAGTGTCTTAACGCCTCCTTGTAAATTAGGCAAAGGGCTTATCGCCACCAGAACGTCACAAAAAATGACGTTCTGGTAGCGTTTAGTCCATGTAAATATGCACCTTAATATTTCATATCTATGGAGGTGTGACTCTCTGGTACAAGGCATGTTCTCTCTTCTTTGTATTGGAATCCATATTCTGTAACAAGTATTTAGTAGGTACATACAGTGAGTGTCTGTACTGTCCCAATATTCGACAATCACATAATGTCTTAGAACTTAGTTGATTTTATTTAAAAAATTCAATGTGTTTCCTTCCCTTTTATCACAGTTACTGATCAAGCAAGGTAAATCAAATTTGTGGAAGAAGTAATCAGTGCACATAACAACTAAATTATTCAACTGCCTCGCTGCAGAGTGTATGCGGGTTACTACTACGGGCTGTGAATTAAATGATAATATGTACCTGCATGCACTCCAAAGTAAAGACGTGCTTTAGACCTTTTCTTCATGTTTATGCCATTACGACCCACATTGTAGTGCACTGTGAACACACTCACAAGTATCCATATGAATTAAGCAATTAGCTGTCTTATCAGAGAACAATTTATTGGACAGACTCTCTGTACATGTTAACCAAATAATGTTGCCCAAAACCTAAGATTTTTTTATTTTCTTTGAGTTTCATGTCCGTTCAACAAGTGAAAATTATTTAAGACACTCGCTTCCTGCTCTACTAAGATAAATTACTTAATAGCTAATGAACCAAACGTGTGTCTCTGTTTCTCCAACAATGAACAGTTCATGCAATTGCTTTTCATGTGTGGGGGAAGGTTTCTAAATCGTAGGGTCATCAAGAGGTTGGCCTTTCGCAGTTTTCTAACTGTTAATAAGGACTTTTATCCTGCAGCTTGGTAAAGGCATTAAATATAGGAAAATCTAACTATCTGTCCTCCTTGAACAAACAGATAGGTACATTGAAGACCTATTTCATGATGCAAAACTTATTGGTGGAGCTTTAAGGATATGTTTCTTTTAAGTAGGATGGAATCGTCCTTCCATGTCTGTGAGTCAAACTAAATACAGTTAAAAGACCACTAATTTCACTACTCAGGCTATTGAAACTTTTGGAGGAAAAGTCTACAGTGACCTCTTTTAGTACTTCACTTGAACATCCTGTGTACTGAACAGGATGGAAAGTCTAGATTGGCATAGTTCTTAAATCAAAATAAATGTTACCATGCAAGAAAAGAGGACTTGGGATCTTCCATCATAAGCCACCAATCTTCCCTATCTCAGAAAAGCAACATCAACACTTTTTATATTCTCCTAGAAAAGATGTCAGCCCCATAGAGGACATCAACTGATGTCAGATTCTACTTTCTATGTTTTTGTCTATCAGACATGATATTCCAGTGCTCTACCATTAGGAAATGCCTGCCAGGACATACCCACGGCCATTAGATGCCAAACAGAAGACTTTTTCTGCTTCAAAAATTGTACTTTTTGATAAGAAGATGGGAGGGAAGGATTACACTGCTTGTTTGCAAGCTTAACTCTCAGAAGCTGTATTTTCTGTGAGAACCAAAACCTTCCTGTGCTTGCACAGCGAAATGTCTACATCAAAAGAGCTTGTTTTCCTTCAGAGACAAATTATTTCTTTGAAATGTAGCTTATTCATTAGACAATATGTCACTCATTGAAATGTTTTCCAAAACGTAACTCATCCATGCAGAATTGATGCATTCTGATATTGACACTGTGTTATCTTATTGGTGTTTTAATAGCTTCCTAATCACCCATGAGGGTATCCAGGCACTCTGTAGCAGGTTTGTGAGGCCAGCACTGGGGACCTTCTTGAAAACAATATACAACAGCAAAAACCCCACAATCTTATCACCCAAACCAAAATATAAATTTATAAGCAAGGGTCCCTTGACAATTTAAAAAAATAAAGATCTGTCTCTCTATAGTATGGATTTGTTAAAAATGTAGGGGTGAACAGCAGTGCAGGTAAGAGCGGTGGGGCGGTGAAGCCGAGTGTGGGGAGATTTTGACAGACCACAACGTGGGAAAATAAATTAATTATTTAATTTTCCCTCTTGGTCGTCTGTTGAATCCCCCACCCAACCTGGCCCCACTGCTCTTACCTGCACGGGCCGCTGCTATGGGTGAAGCTGCACAAGAAGGTAGGAGTAGTGTCAAATGGAGACAAAAACCATGTAAACATTATGTAAAAATTATAGGAAACACCTCAGGTAAATCGTCACCAGAAGCTCGTCAAAGAGTCCTGTTGACTGGCTGGGATCCCATCAATGGTAATTCTTATGCATGCAGGAAACAGCCAAAACTCTCAAAACTTCCTGTGGAGAGTGGCCAACACAGCTATGCTTGGAAAAACTTTAATAATCCCTGCATCAAAGAAAAATGTTCCCTTAAACAACTGAGACTTCTCTCTTCACTCTGAGTCAACAATGTCCATCCAGAGAGATAATCGTGTCTGAAGTGCCGAAAACCAGTTTTAATTAAATAGGCCCTCAACACATGATTAAAAATCATTCAACATGCTCAGACCACAAAGCAACGAGGGCCTACATGTTTCATTGTCAAATGAAGCTTATGGAGATTTCATCAGGGCAAGAGGACCGGACTGTCACCCAAACAGTACACTGCACCACATCGCCACCAGGTTAAGGCCTACCAGTGGTCTGGTGAGGTTCAAACGATGCATCTTTTTCAGGTCACTGACTCCCTTGCAATGCTGTAATCAGGAAGCTCATTGTTCGCCTCTGCGTTTACTCAAAAAGCCAGGTCTTCAGCTTCTTGTGAAAGTCAAGGCGAGATGAGGAGGCTCTGATGTGTTGTGGCAAGTTATTCCAGTTTAGGGACTAGTTACAAGAAGGCACAGTCCCCTGCTCTGCTTTTGAGAATGCGTGGGGTGTGTGCTAGTAAGACACCAGCACAGAGGAGGTGTCTGGAAAGTTGGGGGAAGTGAATGTGGCTGTTCAGGTAGGCAGGGCCGGTGCTGTGGAGAGTTTTCTAGGTGTCGGTGAGGAGTTTGAAGTCAGTGAGGTTGTCCAGACGGTCCGCAAAATAACACCAAATCTATTCAGGTGGTAACCAGGTGAAATCAATCTAATCAGGTGGGAACCATTGGCAAATTATTTAAACAGGCCCAGAAGGCCTCAGAATGGTTCACAATGGCAGCGATCTACGTCATGGCGAGGAGGATGAGGCTACGAGCAGCAGCACAGAGAAGAAGGAGGATACAGGAACGCATTTTTAGAGTGCGCGTTACTTTGCTGGGGCAGACAGAGGAAGAGATCTCTGACAAGTATAGGTTAAATGCAGATATGATCTATGATCTGATAGCTGAATTACATCCCCTACTGCAGCGTCAGACTCGCAGGACACATGCCATCCCAACCCATGTGCAGGTCCTATGCTCACTGCACCTCCTAGCATCAGGTAGCTTCCAGGGTGTAATAGCTGCAGCTGGAGAGGTTTCACAAAGTGCCCTACTGCGCTTTTTCAATTCATTCCTTGATGCCATGTTGACCAGGATTCACCACCAGATAAGCTTTCCATCAACACCATAGGAATTGCAGCAAACAAAAATAGATTTCTATCAGGTAGCCCAAATTCCCCACGTAATTGGTTGCATTGATGGGACGCATGTAGCCATTTGTCCAGTGGCGGCTCGCATAGGGCATGCTGCGGAGCAGCGGGGCGGGGGAGGGGCAGGGTGGGGGGGTAGTAATCTCAGACATATGACGGAACAGAGGAACGTAATAATTACTTTCCTCCGTTCCGTCGTATGTCCGAGTTTACTATCCCCTCACCATGCCCCCGCCCCACCACCCCTCAGCACGCCCTATGCGAGCCGCCACTGCATTTGTCCCCACTCAGTGAATGAGTACATATACAGGAACAGAAAGTCATACCATTCACTGAATATACAAGTCATCTGCAATTCCAAACACATCTTAACTGACAAAGTGGCTAGATTACCTGGCAGTACACATGAATCATACATATTCAGACACAGTGGCATACACACTCGTCTCCTTGGCGGTGAATTCGGCAAAGGATACTTGCTTGGTAAACATATGTTACAATGTCTTGCATACTCTGGGCACATGGTGATACATAACAGTGAGTAATCTGTTGCTTTCTACCCTGTAGGTAACAGCGCATACACTGTGCTCTCTTACATTCTGACGCCATACCTCAACCCAAGTACCCCAAGTGAGCAGCGTTACAATGCAGCGCACATCTCCACCCGCAACGTCATAGAGTGCACCTTTGGCCTACTGAAAAGTAGGTTCCGCTGCCTCCACAAAACGGATGGGGCATTGCAGTACCGACCAGATACCTGCTGCAAAATTGTGGCCACTTGTGCCATGTTGCACAACATTGTGACTTCGAGAGGCATACCCCTGGAACTGTCTGACAGTGAGCCTGAGGAAGACAACCAGCCAGGACATCCACATACAAGCAGCACACGGGTCGAGCGCAGCTGAGGGGAGACAGAGACGTGCAGAAATAACACAGCATTATTTTTAAGGTGGGTAATGATGAAACAAAACACTACATGGCTCCATTGCCATTTTGATTTATTTAAAGATAAAGAGTCCAGGTTGTGTTAATGCACACATACCAAGCAGAAAACGTGCAATGTGTAAGCCTGAACGCAACAGGATAACTTTGCCATGGCACTTGTACATCAGCCCAGACAAATTCGGATTATGGTTACCTCACCAAATGAAAACCTGTGCTCAGGTCCACACTATTTTCCGCGGCCACGCACTCCTGCTGCCTGTTCAGGGTGCTCTGACACATCCCTGTTTGAGCACTCTGATGCTGGAGTATTCCTTGTGCTGCGCCTCCTGCATTCGGTCACCGGTTCCATGTTGCTACTGAGGCTGGAGGCATCCTCACTATCCCCTCCACCCATGACACTACTGGCACCAACTGAAGTAGTTTGCATTTGCTCCACAGCATTGGTGACCTGTATCAGTCCCCTGGCCACATCACCGCAGTAATGTGTCATTTCAGCATGCATGCTGACAGCACGTCGGGACAGTTGTGCTGTTGTGGTGCTCAGGCGGTTGATGGCCCTGGTGTAGCCATCCATGCAGCTAAGGAATTGATGGTGTTTTTGCGGAGGGTCACCTACTCTTCTTGCATCACTTTGCATAACTCCTTGAGTGCTAGTGTCATGTCACCAAAGTGTTGATTGGTATCCCTCTGACCTTCCTGCACAGCTGTTGTGAGCTGTTTTATGCTGTCACTCATCTCTCCCATGTTTATTGCAAGAGATGAAAGGTGTGCCTGCATTGAACGCATGTGTTTGCATTGCAGGCGCTGTACCCTCAAAATTGAGTTCTCCAGCCCACCAAAGGATGTTGAACTGTCACCTTCCTCAGCTCTCAATTGTGCACCTGCCCTGTGCCTCCTTATGCGGATAATTCTATGTCGACCCTGGACACGTGGTCTTTATGTGGCTGTCTGCCCAGACTGTGCTGTTGGAGGGTCAGGTTGGCTCTCCGCTTCCATTCCGAATGCAGACAATGGTGCCACTGTGATCCTGCGACTTGTGGGTGCAGGTGTTGTGGGTGATGGTGACACTGCGATCTCTTCTCCTGACTGGGTCTCACACTCCAGGGGTGCCTGGCCTTCACTGTCATCTGACTCCTGCGCAGGTGCATCTGTGATGTGAAACAGTGCAATTTCAGTTTGCAAAAATGGACCTGTATTTCATCTTGCACTTAGTATTGTTATATTTAGTAATTACTCAACACACTGTGTGTAGAGATTAAACTTGCTTGTCACAATTGATTGCACCTATGCTGGTTTGCTTCCCACTTGCCTTTCCTATTGGAGTTGCTGACTGCTATTCCCATAATGCGTTTGTGTGTTACAAGTAAAATATGGTCTGGAGTACTATTTGCTACACTAACCCGGATCTGACTTACGGAGTATGTTTTGTAAATCTAGCATTGTATGGTCATTTGCATGCATCTTACCTTGGGAAGTACTGGGCAGGGTAGAGGAATCGATCAACGTCACTCCAACAACAGCCTCAGGCTGACGGGTGGACTCCACCAGGTCCTCTAAGGCTGTGGGGGCTGTTTGTGTGGATGGTCCTCCTCCAGTTTTTGGCATCAGCTAGCCTTGCAGCAACCCTTTCCTTGGCCCAGCTCCGCAGGACATACCACCGCTTGCGCAGATCTGGAATGGAGCACTGTGTGACCCCACTACACTGATTTTTGATTGTATTCTCAGCCATAATTTTCTTTTTTCGGACTCTGGGACCTGATGTGACTGTTTGCCAAAAGGTTTTTCATGGCTCTTCACAGCTTCCTCTATGAGGATTTCCAGCTCCTTTTCACTAAACTTCAGCTTTCTTTTACGCTCCTTCTGGGGGGATTTCTGATGCCATGCTGGATGATTGCACAGGTTCAGCTGTCCCAAATTGCTTCCTAGTGCTGTTCTCCTGCAGTCTGCCTTCACCTCCTCACTCTCAGTACACAGGTAACAGCATGGGATGGCTTACTTCCTGATTGTGACATCATCATGCTGCATCCTATTTTCAGATTCGCTATTAGCGATTCTCTAATAGCGTATTCGCTAAAAAAGCGAATCACATTTATGAAATCACTAATAGCGATTGCGAATTATACCGATCCGCAAAAAATGAGTGATTTATTTGATGCATTGAGATTTGCGAATACCAAATTGCGATTCTGTAATAATCGCTATTTGGTAATCGCAAATTTTAGTTTTGATGCATAGACTCGTAAAAAGTGAGCAGAGGTTGCTGAAATGGCAAGAGACAGTTAAACGAATTCCACACACCAAAGGTTTCTATGAAGGAATGAAACTTCAGGAGGAAGAGCAAGAGGAGATACTGAGGAGTGGGAAAATGTCAAAATAAAAACAAAAGCAGTACAAAATGGAGACGGATATAGAAAGCATCACCAATGAAGATGGCTTTATTATACAATGAAAATCTGTTTAAGAGGTCAGTTGACATAGTAAGAGAGAGAGGGTGATGGGATATGTGAAATCATAGGTACTCCAAAAGCATGATAGGTAAGAGGTAATAGGATAAGAAGATACATTTGGGACGGAAAATGATAAAGTGGTACTGAGTGAAACAAATGAGCAGAGTAATGGGGCTAGGACAGATCATATTCAGCCCAAACTATTGCCTTTACTGGAACTACCCTACAAGAGGCACTCAGGGCACTGAGCTTAAATATGAGCTCTGTTGCAGGGCGCAGTTGCAGCATCACTTCCACTGTATGAACAGGGCATATGCACATCATTCAGCAATAAATGCACCCACTGCGACTTTAGTCATGTAAATTAGCTGCAGTGGAGTGTCATGTGTTCTGTACAGGGCCCATTGCAGTTTTCCCTATGTTAGCCTAACTGTGCATGACACAGGCTGCACTAGCTTTGCACACGTTACTATATAAACATGTTTGCTTCTGTGCCACATTATATTTTTACACAGAACCTGCAGCTGTTTTCTCTTTCTGCTCTTTCCTGGAATTTAGTCTGAACAGCAGACAAGGTCAAACAACAACGTCTCTTGTTATTTTGTTCTGGTCACGCACTCACACCTAGACACAACACAGGAATACAGCTGTTGTGTCATATAGGTATGCACAGCAATATAACAGAGAGAGAGAGATAGATATTTCCTGAGAGAAGATCACGGCTGTATCTGAGATGTAGGACATCCATCTGTGTATGCTAAGGTACGGGGTCTGCTACTTAACCCAGAGATCTTTGCTGTATAATCAGTTTGCTTCTGTAGAAGGGGAGGGGGGTTAGGCTATTCTGTCTTATAATATGACAGGGCTTTTCATAATATTCAGTTTATTGACAATGCTGATGATATTTTTGCTAGACAGTTGTTTTCTGATTGTGGCACGTATACTGCATTCTAGAGCATGATAGTTTAAACAAACATTTCAAACTTCCTTTGTGTCTCTGTCATATCTTTTTGTGGACGAGTATGAGTGTGAGAATGAAAGGGGGTGTCCTGTCACTGTGATTCCTGAAGGGGTCGGGAGTGTTGTGTTCTGGGGTGTCAATTCACTTGTCTCTCTGGGTATGGGGAGGGGGGCAAGGGAGACACTATAGCTAGTCGGACTCGTGCTCATTGTACTGAGGTGGTATGGTGATTCAGTCCCTATCTACTAATGTTCTATGGTCCAAAGCATAGTTATGTTCCTGAGCAGAATACCTGCAACAGGAGCAAGGCCATCATTTTACTGTATGGACTAGAAACCAGACAGTCAGTGGAGAATGTGCATAATGTGGAAGACTGCCGAGTCAATGAAACCTTGAACTGCTTCTCCTTCTGGGTGGTAAGCTTGTTGTGTTGGCTGTCACTTTAACATTGCAATTCTCAGCATTGACATTTCTTGGTTAGGGTTCCAAACTCCTGGCAGTTGCTGGCTGGGGCTTGGAGCAGTCACCGAGTGATGTTGTGTGCTGCCCAAATTCATGCCCTGAATAATCTTAGTCTTTCAGCCTAAAATGTCCTTGTCTTTATCTCCTAACCCACAACAAAGCTCTATGGCTATTTGCAGTTACAGCCTCCTGCCACTATGGGGGCTGCCTATACACATCAGTCGAGCAGTGGAGGTCTGCTGCTGGTGCCTCAAATTCCCCACACTTGGAAGTCCTGGGGTTCTGAAGCCAGGTTTTCATAATGAGGAAACCAAAGGAGACTGTCTGTCGGAGGAGTTCATTAGAGCATGAGGGGGCCCGCCTGAGTCTGTGATTGGCCCTTGGTCTCCTCTCATCCTTGACAGCTAACCTTCATGAAATAAACCTTACTGAAGATGTTTGGTATTGATCTGATTATTTGTTTTTTTGATCTAAATAGTCTTTTCCATGTTTCTGCCTGACTCTGAGGTCACGTGTTTTCAGAGTTTTTTCACTGCGGCCAGTGTCATGTTATGGCCCTATTTGCATTATCCCTGTAGATCCAGTGTATGAGCAAATGGCATAAAGCAAGTCTGGAGTTTCTTGGGTTCCTGTTCACGGGGGACATGGCTTAGCAGTTTGAACCAGACTGTTTCGTTTGGGGGTAAGGACATATATGCTTTTCTCATGGCTATTCTCTGTATTTGTACAGGCAAATTTAAAAAGATGGAGTTGAAGGTAACACAGAGTGATCAGCTAGGGGCTAACTTTTGTGCCGCTGTTGCATCACTTTTTGTGACACGGCGTAAACAATGCGCCACATTGCGACCCGTTTACAATGTGACGCATCTAGGGAGATGCCTCACCTTGTAAAGCCCTGCACCACATTATACCTGCGTCAGGTGTAATGTATGCAGGGTGGGCATTCCCAAGCATGAAAGCCTGGTAGAAGTGATGCAGTGAAATCTACAAGATTTCACTGCACCACTTCTAGGACCCCACTGCGTCAAAACTCTACGACTGCTTGCAGCAGGCCTAAGGAGTGACGCAGTGTATTAAAAATTGGCCTCCCATGCATTGCTGGAGTTGCGTCATCCTTGCGACACGAATTCAGCAATGCGTGCCTGTTTGCGCCAACAGATGCATCAGAATTTCTGATGCATCTGCCAATCCCTGCACAATGGTGCGCCGTATTGTATATATGGCGCATCCATGGTGGCGCAAGGGTTTTGCACACAGGCGCAGGGAAACTGACGCATTTTATCCGATACGTCAGTTTCTTGTAAATAAAGCCCTTACTGTCTAGGATTAATTCAAGCATTCCGCCCATCATATTTTGAGCTGTGGCTTCAGGAGATGGCGATACATTATGCCACGTGAGGCGAAATAAGTAAAACTATGACTTAAATATCTGAACTTAAAAAGAGCTAGGACTAAAGAGTAGGGGGCATATTATCAAGAAACGGCGTTAAAATTATCGCCGGTTTAGCGGCAGAAAACTGCCGCTAAAGCGGCGATAATGGGCTTGATAATATGCCCTAGAGAATTCCAATAGAAGCCCATGTTCTGGTGTCAACATGGGCTTCTATTGGAATTCTCCAGGGCATATTATCAAGCCCATTATCGCCGCTTTAGCGGCAGTTTTCTGCCGCTAAACCGGCGATAATTTTAACGCCGTGGTTGATAATATGCCCCTAGGTCACTAGACAAACGTTCCATAGCAACCGTGAGCGAAGCATTGTTTGTTCCTTCCTCCTATGAATGCTGACATCACTCTGTGACTATCCGGTTTCATGAAGTGAGACCTTAGACTGCTTGAGGTCTTAGGAAAGGTCCATAAAATCTGCAAGATAACAAATAGGAAAATCCGTGTTTTAAACTAAGGACTTGTCCAGTGTTCAGCAAGTCTGGCTAATTCATTGTGGCAGACACTGATCCGGTATGCGTTGAAGACAGCAAAAAAACACAACTCTTGCATAATGTCCGTCGAAAAACATAACAGTTTCATGTTTTATCGCACAGAATTTCACAAATAGCTGTTTATTATTATTTATGAGAATGCACTGCCCGGGTTTCCTCCGATTTTCGAGCAATGCAAGCGATCTCTAAACTAGGCTGACTCCCAGACACAGGGAGGCCTAGGGGTGGCGCAGTGAAAGAAAGGCTAATTAGGAATTCCATATGTTTGCATGCCAGGCCGTTCATCTAATTAAAGCCGATTGTTGCCTTGAAGAGTGACCTAGTATTCTGCTGATAACGTTCTGGGCGAAGCCGCGCGTCCTCGCGCAGCAGCGCTGTGCAGCGTGTTCACGTGGACCGTGGCAGTGGTCTGCCCGGGGCGAATTGCATCTTGTTCTCGCTGCATCAATACAAGGCCCATTCCGAATGGGAGTCTTGGCTCGCCTCTGACATGCATCGACTACGGTTTATGACAGCAAGGTCAGGTCGAGGGCCTTTCTGTGGGGAGGAGCGTATTAGAGCCTGACGATAAGGTGAACTCAGGAGACGCAAGGCCGCTACCAGCAATATCTGGTGAACGGAAGGGCCTGTTTTATCTGATAAAATAGAGGGTTTGAGCGCTGCAGGGAAAATGGATCACATTACTGGCTCACTTGGGGCTCTAGGTCGGATGAAGGTGTATAGGTCAAGACATACGAAGGCAGCTGTGCAAATGGAATTCGGCAAACCAATTTTCAATCGGGCTCTAGATATTCACGGCACTCACTATTAGTGGCAGAGGCAGGTTGCGTAATCAGGATATTTGGCAACAATGGCACAGCTAGAGGTGGGTAAGCCAGTGAAAGCTCGAGCTAAGATTGATCCAGAGGCTTGGCTCTAGCTCATCTAGAGGTCCCCTCGGATCCTCGAGCCCAAAACGAGCTGAGCTTTCATGTGGCTTCTGCTTGCCACTCAGGGGCTGCTTCTCCGCAATGGTGGAGAAGCATCGCCCCACTGGCTCAGAGCCAGCACCTCAAAAATAAAACAATATACTTCATGGTTTTATTTTTGAGTTGCTGGCTGATCCAGCGTGCAGTAGGGAGGGGCGGGGCCAGGGCCATGGGAGGGGGGAGGGGAAGGGAGAGTGCTATGTGCACTCGCTAAGGGGCATATTATCAACGGCCAGCGATAATTATCGCTGGCCGTGATTAGCGACGTATTTCCTAACGCAGGCTATCTCTGGAATTTATCGCCCTGGTAGCGCGTTATTAACAACGCGTTTCTCCAGGGCGATAAAAATTCCAGAGATAGCGAGGTTATCGCCGGTTTGCAGGGAACATCGCTGGTTTTCCAGCGATGTTCCCTGCAAAACGGCGATATCTTGCTGATACGACCCTGTGGTCGTATCAGCATAATCCACCTCCTATGTCTAACATAGGTAAGTCAGGATTGTAGCAGACGTTAGATTTTGGCGAAAACGGCCGTTTCGCCAAAGTTTGACGTCTGCTATAATCCTGTGGGCTGCCTTGTAAATATTGCGATGTGAACATCGGCGATATTTACAACGTAGTCCATCCGGGTACGCCAGTAACGCCCACTTTGCATCTCATTAGAGATGCAAAGGGAGGCGTTGGGAAAAGGGTGCTAACATGCGATTATGCATGTTAGCACCCTCTTGTTGATAGGGCGTTAGTTTTATCTCCGCTTTTTTGGCTTTTTAAGCCAAAAAAGCGGAGATAAAGCCCTTGTAGATATGCCCCCAAGTGAGCATGTGTGTTTGGCCAGCTGTCTCAGGCCGGCCAAAAACACAGTCGCACTTAGGTTTCTACAGCCCTGCTGCACTGAAGAGCCGGGCTGGAAAAACTGCACAGCCTCCCTGTCCTGAGCGGAGCGTCTTTTCAGCCCGCTCAAGCCAATCCCTGCGCTGCTCTCATAGTATGAGAGTAGCGCGGGGATTGCACAGGGAGTCTGTGACGTAGTCCCAGTGTCTGCTGGGACAAGGAAGACCGAGGTGCGATGCGGGAGGCGGCCGGCAGCTGGAGGTAAGTTTTCCTTTATTTTTTTATTGTTATTAAACTCCCTCCCCCCATTCTCCCCCTCCCGTGCTCCCATCTCTGTGCACTCCTCTCCCTGCACCACCGCTTTTAGTTTGTGGCAGCAGCCACTGCTGCCACTCACTCTGGAACCTCGTGTGCCAAGAAATAAAAGCATCGCAGGAACCTTTCATGTAAAAAAGGGAAAAGAGACACCCATCTAGTGGCTTAATTGGACAACCTGAAACCAGAAAATATGAGATCAACCCTGACTTCTGCTCTTCTCCAAAGTTTGAGGTCCTAGGCAAATATTTTATTTCACTTAGCCTCCTTTTCCTTCAAATATGAGCGCTCAAGATGTACATTGTATGAAAACGCCTTGTGTTTGAATTGAGACTATTGTCAGGGCCACTGGAATTGTGTGATTCTGCTCCTCCTATGTTTTCAGTGTAAGTATAGAGTTGCACATTTGCCACGTAATCCACCATCTGCTGCATAAACTGCATATTTTAACAAAAAATTGTTTCTAGTTCAAACAGAAGAAAAGTGAATAAAATAATGGTGACTCGTGTTTCTGCGCTGTCAAAGGTCCTTGCAAAGGTTGACTGGTCATCTTTCAGTTGCTTATTACTGTATTTGGTAGCTAAACTGGAGCTAATGAAGTGAAACCTTTAACCAGACAGCGTTAACATGTAAATAAAATGACTAGATTATGAAATACTACTATTGCAAAATGTGCCACATATTGTCACATAATTTGTCTTTTCTTGCTGCATAATTTGGTCCTTCCCAACTGCATTGTACCAGTGGCCCTAACTATAATTCATGGGAGCCTGCAATCTCTGTATAAAAGCCAGTTTATAATTTCCTTATTAGGGCAACATATGACAACTCTATTATTCTGTAATAGAAAAATGACATACCAACTCAATTGTAGTAAGTTATTATATTGGAGTTTGGACTTCAGAACGCCTACTGCCAGAGCCAGCAATCAAGAGGAAAGGCAGAACACGCAGCATAATTAAAGCTGCAGTTTTAACAATGAAAACAAAACCTGACTTTTCCTACTTCTGCTCTGTTTTCCTAGATAAAGCGTGACCAGCAGAATGGAGTTGTTTATGGCAACATGCTTATTTGTTGTGTGATTTCGATAATTATAGGAAAGCACAAATCTCTATCCATGTTTCTACACATTCTGAGTTATAGCTCTTTTTAAACAAAATTTGATTTACATAATCTGATTGCATAATTTTTTGTAACAAATATCTAAATCCTTTTTGGTGTGTTTTTCATGCTACACATCATGTCTGGAAACATCCTATACCTTGCATATGAAAGCGCAACACACTAGGGGGCATATTAGCAAGAACGGTGTTAAAATTATCGCCGCTTTAGCGGCAGGAAACTGCCGCTAAAGCGGCGATAATGGGCTTGATAATATGCCGTTGAGAATACCAATAGAAGCCCATGTTCTGCTGTGATCCTGGGCTTCTATTGGAATTCACAAGGGCATATTAGCAAGCCCATTATCGCCGCTTTAGCAGCAGTTTCCTGCCGCTAAAGCGGCGATAATTTTAACGCCGTTCTTGCTATTATGCCCATCAGGATTTAGGTAGTTTGTGGGAAGGTTAATGATATAAGGTTTTATAAGGAATAAAGTACCCCGCCATATAATATAAAGATATTGCAAGTCACGTTGCAGTTCCATGATCTTATAAAGGAACACTACCTTTGGCCCCATTTCTCTATATGGTCACAAAACTCTCTGATTACATGCAATATCCTTGTAATGTACAGCATGGCGTACTTTATCGCATATATAATGTTACTCCGCCTATAAGAAGAATCCAGGCCTCATATAGGGTACGCATTACAACTGACTTGCCTCTTAGTTCAGAAATGCATTGTCATGGGGAGGGGGGGGGGCAGTAATGTTTCTAAATTCATATTTAAAAACAATCTCTTTTAATAAATACTTCTCACTGCAGTAATATAATCTTATTTACCATGTTGAAACGCTTCCACTTGTTAATAGTTACATTTTTTAACTTTATAGAGACTTCATCATATTTTACATTAGATGTGTTGCATGATTCACGTGTCAAATGTTTTCATGGTTCGGCTTGTGTTTGGGTTCTTAGAGCCAAGCCAGGCCGTTGCCTCGGCTCTGGCTCGACTCATCCTATAAATTTGTTGGCTCGCCCACTACTAAGCACAGTTGCACAAATTGCATGCATTTTTTCAGATATGAGCCTCGAGAAAGAGGGGCTGTTTCCTACAAAGTCCCTGCTCAGTTATCGCGCGTGGGGCAGCCGGTATTGCAGAATCCTTCCACGTGACCAGGCTCAGGGAGAGAAGGATGCGCCTGTCACTCCGACTGCGCGCGCCAGGCTGACAGGTGCATGGCGTTTGGACGATAACCGAATTACTGCTAAACGATTTCCCCTGCCCATGCAGCCTCAGCACCTCTGCCTAACACGCACCAGGCAAATGTACCTGAGCGAGCTCAAACCATTAGCCGAGAGCGGGGTGTCTATAGATTGATCTTCAAGCCACAGCAACAGAACATGCGGTACCTCCTCCGCAGGGCGCGTCGGAAAAACGTGCGATTAAAAAATGCCACTTTGAAACAGTGTTTTTAAGGGTCATCGGTTAATGTGATGGTGTTCATTTCTGTCAGAGGAAGCGGCACTCCAGTGTTGTCTGACGCAAAGTGACAAGTGTGTTATTTTCCTGTTGCTCTGTCAAAGGAATGATACAGCCCATGAAGGGGGCAAGGAAAAGGTTGCGTCCTTTGCCCTCCACCAGTAACAAATTGCGTGCATGTGTTCTGTAGTCCCTCTGGGCGCCTTGTCCAGTTAAAGTGAAGGACAGCAGGGCAGATGTTCTAAAAATACATATTTTTAATAATTCATGTTCTGTGCATGTATATTATACAATGGATAATTAGTATAGTAATGATGTCTCCCACTGTTCCTTCAAATGTTTGATATGAGTTTTAATAGCATGGATGCATATGGCTCAATGTCACCAATTTTCCAAACTCCTTCAGAAATTATTCTCATTTAGTACACTTATTTAGATTTTCTTGTGGTATTTACATAGCTCAGACCTCACCACTAGGGTTAATTAGCTCAACTGATGTGAATCAAGATTACAAGGCTCGGAATCAGTGCTTAATTTGTAAAAAAAAAATCTAAGTGCCAAGGCCCTAGTCAGAAGGCTACTGCAATTTGCTCCACAAATTGCCCCTGTCAGCACCGCCATCACAGTACTTACACAACTGCTAATCGTCACACTGCTACAAGTGTGACAATTCAGACTGTTCGAGGACCCCAAAGCTATAAGAATGACTTGGGCGGCAGTTATTAGTTGTGTTTAATGTATATTGAACTAACAAAACAACTGTTGTTCTGCACATCTCTAAATCACACAAATAGTGCCACCATGTGGCAGCTGTCA
Organism: Calotriton arnoldi; assembly: GCA_963921515.1. Taxonomy (NCBI): domain Eukaryota; kingdom Metazoa; phylum Chordata; class Amphibia; order Caudata; family Salamandridae; genus Calotriton; species Calotriton arnoldi. The sequence continues at coordinate 833,609 of CAWUFW010008210.1, forward strand.
TAAGTGCCGGTGTTGACAGTTAAGTGCCCTGACGAGCACCGGAAACCACCAGCTCATATTAAGCACTGCTCAGAATGCATTAGAGTATCAATTGAAAGTCCAGGGCTGAGTATGACAGCAATATGAATTACTTCATCTTTTAAACTATCTTTATTGCTGCAATGCTGGATTTATAGCACACCAGAATGACACCAAGGCAGGGTTGGATTAGGATCAAAAATATGCTCTGGCACCCGAAGAAAAGTGGGCCACATTTGCGAATTGTGTCTTTTTTCAACACACTGCGTCGGTGTTTAAATGTTATAAAAAGAGCGGGGTTTCTATAAAAAAAGGCATGTTTTCTCAAATTGACTAAGATAGAAAAAATGCAAATGTTGCCAGGACTCTGTGCCCGGATTATTTCACACTTGTGAATCACACCTGAAAATAAGTGAGGCCACTTCTGCTAAGGCCCCCTGCTGCTACTCAATCTGCATACATTAATGGTCTGGCTCAGCAAGAGGCTGGGATTGACACCTCAAGCCTCTTTCTTCAACTGCCTTGCACTTCGTCTGTCTTTAGATTACGTTCAAATTCTTTTAGATCCAAGCTCTCTCCCTTTGTCGCTGTTTTTCCTGCATTTGTCTTTCTCCTCCTTTCTCCCCTTACTGCCTTTTTCTCTCTTGTTCAATGTCTGATGATGAAAGTTAAATCCTGGTCCCAAAATTGAGTACGGACGGCCACCACCGGTAACCTTCAGCACAAGTTAAAAGACTGACTAGGAATCTGCACTATGCAGCTTTTATTGTCATCTTAAATGCAGTCTTGCACCACTATTCACAGAAACACCAAAAGCATTTCTGGATAATTGGGCTATAGGTGAATGCTGAAATGTAATGATAGGTGAGTGCCACTTAAAGGCCAGTAGGGTCTGTAATGGCCACAGATCATCTTATGTATCATATGCAGGTGACGGACATTTTGCCAGACCTAACTTTGTTTTTATGTCACATCACTTTGCATTTGGGTATTTTGAGCTGTACCTTTCCAACTAAAAATTCAAGACTGCATAAACTACAAAGAATAGTGATGAAAGCTAAAAAAAAGTCAGGAGGAATATATCACCTGTAACATTGGGCAAAATAAGTTGTTTGAGGCTTGGCTTAGTAAAACACCCATAAAGCTCACATGATGTGAATGACTGCCCTAGAACTTCTAGTCTTTTTTAGATGCCACATTTTTTCAGGAACATTCCTATTTTCCTTATAGGATACTTCACCTCAGATGAAGAAGAGAAAAATACTGCTTCCATGTGCTCCCAGACATCTATGGCTTTGATTTTGAAGTTGGTCCTGAACCCTTGAAAGTGAGCCTGAAGGTGCTCTGCCAGCCCATCTGTGGATTCAGCAGAACTGACACATCACTTCTGCTGCGTTGCGCAAACCAGAACAGAACCTACGTATCGCCTCTCCTGCAGGGGTTGTTCTAGCGCAAGGACTCTGCATTGACCTCGCAGCCCGCAGCTGTATTGGAACCACCGCTGCACGATGTATCCCCAACACAAGCCCTCGCATCTCAAACCTCTCTTCGACGGCAGCCTCGATGACGACGATGCAGGTCTTCGCATCACAAGCTCCACAGTCTCTTTGGAACCAGCCAGTTTGTGAAGCATCCTCAATGCAGAACTTTGCATTGCAAGCTTTCCTCGAGGGCCTCCTTGACGATGATGCAGGACATTGCATCGCAGCCTTGCAGCTTCTTAGAATTAATACATTGCCTTGGCTGCCTGACGCATCTTCGATGTGGGACCTTGCAACACTTCACAATCAGGGTTTCAGGTACTCTTGTTCAGCTGGCCCTGTTGCCGGCCCGTGCTCCATTGTGGTCGGCATGAACTTGTGACTTTGTTCTGGTCGGGTGCAACCAGATATCCACAGTTGGCACTTTGTGCTTTTATGCGCTATTTACACTTAAATCTTTAAAATTGCGTATCTCTGGTTCTCCTGATTGGAGATTCATCATTTTTGTCTAGTTTTATTTACTAAAATTTACTTTATTTTTCTAATTTGGTGTGCGATGCTTCTTGTGCTGTGTTTTCAATTTATTGCTGTTTGAAGTGCTGCATAAATACTTTAAACATTGCCTCTAAGTTAAACCTGACTGCTCTGTGGCAAGCTACCAGAGGGTTGAAAACAGGTTAATTTGGGATCTGTTTGTGACTTCACCCGCCAAGGACTGTGGTTCCTTCTTTAGTAGGGTTTAACCCTTCAGAACCAGCAGCAAAGTTCTTACATTGGTAGCAGTGGTGAGGATTGGACTTGTGTTTGTGCACTGCCACACAGTAATTTTGCGTTACACTACCATCCCATATAAAGAATTTTGAGACCATTTCGAGTTTCTTAAATTCTCCTTGATTGGCTTCTTTTGCTTTTTCCAAATCTAATTCCTACCTTACTGTCTGTGACAATACCTGTAGCAATGGAATTCAAGCTGGCTAACTAGCAAAATTACACTGTGATTGACTTCTAACAGTTCTCCAAGGAGAGGGAACTCAAAGCCAAGAAGATGGACTGCAGAAAGCTCTGAGGGCCTGGTGGGGGGTTCACCAGTGACTAAAAGCAGCAGAGAAGCAGGATGATGAGGACAATATGGATGAGCAGGATCAGGACCTGGATATTAACCCTGAAACACAGCCTTCAGGGGAAGAGTATGTCCATCCCCTGAGTTGGAACTCTGTGCCAGAGCAGGAAGCAGTGTGTCCTCGCATAACCTGTCCCCAGACGAGCTGGCGTACAGGAAGGCACAGTGGGTGTTCAGGCTACAGATGCCTAACTCAAGATGGAGGAAAGGAAATTGGTTTTGGAAGAGAATAAATTGTCTCATGAGAGGAATCTCAGAGAGCTGCACCCTAAAGTCAGAGAAGCAGAGTCCAGGAGCACACACACAGTGTCTGAAGGGGACAAGAAGTTTCTCATCCCTAATGATCTGGTGCCCAACTACGTGGTAGGAGATGACATACACCAGTGGCTTGCTACATATTAGGTAGTTCTAAAGGTATACAAGATTCCAGAGGAGTACTGGGGGAGTATCTTGTGGAAACATATGCCCCCAGTGGGGAGTGACACCCTACTCACACAGGAGGTAGAAGACCAGACAAGTTCTAGCCCCATGAACTCAACCCAGAGAAATATCGCATTAGGTTCAGGGATAGTCAAACGATGCAGAACCAGTCTTGGGTGGATTTTCTTGAATATTCCAGCAAGGCACTGAATGGTTGCTTACGGGACAGCAAAATGGATTATTTTACTGGGTTGTTCAATCTGATACCTGGAGAGCACATGCTCAGTGCATGTTTTACAGAGCTGCACCTAGTGGACAGCAAGCTGACTGACCTCAGGAAGCTTGCTGAGGAGGCAGACGTCTGGGTCAGTACCAGAGTGTCTAAAAAGGTTCCTGGGAGTGACCCCAAGAAGGGTAGTTCAGGTTCCTCTAGCAGAGTGAGGGGGAGGTTAAAGATGACCCAGACAAGTTCCAGAGAAAGGTGGGTAAAGGGTTCCCAGGCCCCTTCTGACAAAGAGGGGGTGATTCTGGTGGGCTGAGGCCCAGGATGCCCCTTCTAACACTAATGCTTTGAGTGCTCACAGTTAGTACTCAAGTAGGTGGACTCTGTCTGTCCTAAGAAACCATCCAGAGGTGGGGCCTCTATGGGGTTGCTCATGTGGCCATAGTGGTAAGTAGCCCTCAGGGGCAGGTGAAAGACAATGCCCTAGTCTTCCTTAGTTGGGAAGCGGACTCAGGGAGTGGATTGTGATCCCTGAGGGTGGGAGTCACCACTTCCACCAGGTAAAAGTGAATAGGATCCCTATCACTGTTCTGAGGGACACCGGGGTCAGCCAGACCATGGTAGTGGAAAGGCTAGTTTCTCCACAGCAGTACACTGGTCAGGTTTGTAGGGTAACTCAGGCCCAGGGGCTGGACATTTATCCTATGGCCCTGGTATCCCTGGAGTGGGGTGGGGAGGTGACCCAGATGAAGTTCATAGTTAGCTCCCAGATGCCCATAGAATGCATTCTGGGGAATGAGTTGCCCCCAGTGTAAGGAGTGCTGGGAAGGGCGACTGCCCAAGGCTCCCTGACAGTTTGTTTTATAGGGGTACTACTTCCAAGCAGAGGGTACAAAAGCCCAAATAAAAGGTCCAGGGGAGGAAGGACTCACCCTGTCACCTGTTCTGCCTCGGGATACAGATCCAGGGCTGAAAATCCAGTCTGAGGATTACCACCCCTGAACTGGTGAGAAGGAAAGTGGGAGTAGGGTGCCTAACTCCTGGGGCTGTTGCCCCCCCACTCTAAGAAACCTCAGAGGTCAGGGAAACCTCAGGAGCCCAAGGGGAACTCTTTGTCAGCCCCAATGCTGGAAGAGGGGCCTATCCAATGTCCCCGCTTGGAGCTTCTGCCTGGCAGTGGATGGTATGGACCCTGACTCTTGACACTGTCAGCTGTCAGTAGCCTCTGTTGGTTGTTGTCCCTATGGGCAGAGTTTTCCTTGGGTTGGAGACAGACGTCCTAATCAAGGGGCAAAATGGGCCACATCACTTTGTTGACCATGGAGGTACTGTCTGCCTACGGGGGTTCATTAGTGAGCAAATTAAGGGTAGGAGCTGCACAGATAGGGTCCACAAGTGAGGGTGGAGGGCGGTCATGTTGGACCTGGCCTACTCTGCAGGGTCACCCCCAAACGTTTTGCCTTATTCGTCCATATTTTTCTGATCTCGATTTTGTTGACTTTAGGACTCTGAGCACTTTACCACTGCTAACCAGTGCTAACGTGTGTGTGCTCTCTCCTTTAAACATTGTGAAATTGACTTATACCCAATTGGAGTAGTTCATTTACTTATAAATCCCTAGTAAATCTGTACTACATGTACCTAGCGCCTGTAAATTTAATAGTACTAGCAGGCCTGCAGCACTTTTTGTACAACCTGCTTAAGTAACCTTGCACTTCTGACTCAGGCCTGTCATTGCAGGTTGTGTGTGCAGTTTTAAAATGCCATTTCCACCTTGCAAAGTAAACCTTTTGCCAGGGTTAAGCCTGCCTTTTCAATACGTATAAGTCACCCAAAGGGTGGGCTCAATACAACCCAGAGGGCAGGGTGCAATGTTTTCAAAAAGTAGGCATGTAATTTTAAGTTTTCAATGTCCTGGTAGAGAAAAACTCTTAAATGTATTTTCAATACTACGAGGCCTGCTTCTCCTATAGGATAATATTGGGATTGCCTTATTACATTTAATAAGCTGTAACTTCCAAAGGGGAACAGGTAAACAGTTCATGTTTTGTGTATTTTGAAATGTAATGAAAATTCCTCTTATGACAAAGTCACATTTCTGATTACAGTTTTGAAAATGACTACCATAGCCATTTAGAACATGCAACATGTGTCTGGGTCATGTGACTGGGTGTAGTTGGCAGTTTGTCTTTACCCTCCTAGACAGCCATGCACAATAGAGAGCTTAAGTTTGTCTGGATGGGCCATCACTGGCAGGATGGGTGGGCGGAGGTAGACACAGCCCCACTTGCAAATGAATAGGCTGTGTCTTGCCTTCACACAAAGGATTGCATACCCCATGTAGTTAGTTCGGAGTCAGGACAGGAGAGGTAGGAAACGTTGACTTCAAAGGGAAGCCTCTAGAAGCTTCCCCACTTCAAAGGAGCCTCAGACACAAACTCTTCAGTACACTTTTTGACCTGTGGAGGACGCTGCCAGGAAGAAGTACTGCTGTGCTCCTCAAAGAACTGCCACTCTGCTGGACTGCTGTCCTGAAGGACTGGTGCCTGCTGTGCTGACCATGTGCCCTCTTGTCTGGGTGAGAAGGACTCAACCTGTAACCTGAACCCAGGACCACCAGAGTGACTCCAAAGGCTAGTCTCTTGTAACCAGCACCTAGAGTCTGTAATTGTGAGTCCTAACCAGCCAAGTGGTGCCACTCTAGTCCTGGACCCTTGGAAGTGGGCGTGAAGGTATTCTGCCAGCTCATCTGTGGATCCAGCAGAACTGACTCATCACCAGAAGTACGGCAAGGGCTATACTCTTATAACCAGCACCTGGACTCTGCAACTGTGAGTCCTACCCTGCCAAGTGGTGCCACCATAGTCCTTGACCCTTTAAAGTGGGCCTGAAGGTGCTCCGCCAGCCCATCTGTGGATTCAGCAGAACTGAAGCATCACCTCTGCTACGCAGCGCAAGCCCGAACAGAATGGATGCATCACCTCTGCTGTGATGCTTCTTATAGTGGAAGGACTCTGCATCAACCTCACAGAGCACAGCTGCATCGGAACTGCTGATGCGCGGCGCTTCCCTGATGCAGGCCCTCTCATTGCTAGCCTCTCAGCGAAGGCAGCCTTGGCGGCGACGCAGGACTTCGCATCGTAAGCCCTGCAGTCTCCATGGAACCAGCTGGTGTGCACTGTGTTCTTGACACAAGTAAGCTTCCCTTATTAATTTACACAAATTGCAATTCTTATATATTAATACTAAAGTATTGAAATTAATTCCTGTGTATTAATACACACTTCCCCACCCAATACCCCTATAACCCTTGCATTCCATCCCTAAATAGTAATGTTTTATAAAATATTTAAAATTGTTTAGTTATTATTAATTTGCAACAATTGCAAGTCTTAACTATTAGTAGTAAATTATTAAAATGAATATCGGAGTATTAATACACTTCCCCACCCAATACCCCTATATTCCTTGCATCCCATCCTTAAAATATTGTATTACAGTTGCTAAAATGTCTTTTAACAATTAACATTAACCTGAAAAAACATAAATTACATTATTACAATACAAATACTAAAATATTAAATTAATACATGTGTGTTAATATACTTCCCCATCCAAAACCCCTGTTTCACTTACATCCCAGTCCTAAAACTTATTATCATAAAAAAAAATATAAAGGAATTGTTAAAATTTATATTTATCAATTACGTAACATATAATTACTTATATACTTACCCATTTACTTACATATTGGTGCATGGTAAAAATGTTTGTGGTAATGACACTATTGGTAAAAAACGCGTAGTAATGACACTAGTGGTACACACGTGTACTAAATGGCTAGATCTAAAAACCATTGTAAAGTCCTGCGTGGTAATGTCAATAGTGGTAAATACATATTAGCTGTAAAATCCTGCTTGGTAAAGACTGAAGCGTGGTTAAGACTTTGTCAGTTGGGCTTGCGTATGCCCAACACCGTCACGGATATGGGTTCGACTGACCTCCGGTCGGCGGTCCCAACCGCTGAATTATGATGCGACCGCACAGCCGTAGCACAAGCTCGCTTTGATAAATGGGAGATTGTGTTCATCCCTGCACCGCGTGGCAGGCACCTCAGGTTGCCTGCCACACAGTGCTGGGATCAACAGGGGGGCACCATAGGTGAACCCTCATCCCCCAACTGGAGGCCGCAAGGAGAAGGGCCCCCGAACTTGCTTTCCGACAGGCTTTCCATGTCGGAAAATCCAGCATGGAAAGCCTGTGAGAAACCGAGCATCGTAATCCAACGGTGGAAACGTCGTCCATTGGGATTACGGGCCAGTCTCCAACTGGCTGATGGGCTCCTTGAGCCCGTCGGAAGCCAACCGGAATCACCGTCCGCTTTCAATTCCGACCACCTAAATTGTAATTAGGAGGTCGGAAGTGAAACCGACGATTAGTGTCGGAAAGCCTCCGCCCTGAGGTCGGAGGCTTTCCGACACTCATCGTAATTGGCCCCTTTGTTGTAATAGTACATTGTGGTTTAGACTGCATTGTAAATGCTATTACCCTTAAAGAACCCTTCAGAATCTTGTAATTAAATATAAACTATGGAAGTATAACTAAAAAGCACTAGCCATAAATTCACAAATTCTTTCCCGTGCTTCTGCCAAACGGAACAACTGTTACCACCATCTAATTCAACCCTCATGGAGTTGGTGCCTCTCTGGAGCTAAATTGTCCACCATAAAATATAGATTTCTTATCGTTACAGTAATCTGTAGTTAATTTATCTCTAGAAAGTCCTGTGGAATTCTTTTTAAGCTATAGTCCAAACTTTGAGGAAGCTACAACTGAAAAATATTCTGTCCCATTAATCAGCCAAACCCCATTTCATTGCATCCACTGAAAATGTAAATAATTGCAATAATTCAGGAGCTTCTGGAAATCATGTAGGTATGCTAGGTGAAAGAATGGAAAACAGTGATTTCGAGTTTCAGTAAAGGATTTTAATTTGCAGAACCAGACAACTATTCAAGTAAAGCAAATTGGCTGTAATAAGCCTCCAGAAAATTAAGGTCGAAACCTATGCAATGTTAAATTCTGTTTTCAGTGAATAGGGAGTAAAATACTTTGCAACAGCAAACCATTAGCAAGTTAAAGACGGGGCCAGCTGTACACAGATTAGAAATAGTGATCTCCAAACAGATTTTATCCGAATCGCTATTTGGAGATCACTATCCCTTAAGTATGAAACCTTTTGTTTCATACTTGCAAATCCTAGTGGGTCGTAAAGAGACCTACCTCATGAGTATTAATGAGGTAGGTTGCAGTTTGCGACCCATTAGGAATGCCAGCCATCACAGAGATAGTGGACTGTTGAGGTCAGCAAACCATCCTGTCTGTGATTGCTTTTAAATAGAGTTTTTTTTGTTGAAGTGCAATCCGTTTTCCTTAAAGTAAAACAGGATGCGTTCGGAGGCGTGGCTTGGTCAGTAAGATTGGGGAGGTGTAAGCTTCACTTTTGCCAACAATCATGCTTACACATAATGTTAAAGTACATTATACAACAAGCAAGGTGCACAAGAGGGGCTTAAGGGGTAGCAGAAAGGGAGAGAAATGCGGATTGGTGGGGTACTAAATAAGAGAAAGCACACTATGTTTGTGGAATAACCAACATTTTTTAAGTCTTTCCAAAAAGAGAGAGGAAGAGAGTGTGTGTGTTTTTGTCTGTGTGTGAAAAAATTCCTGCTGAAATCGGCAGATACCTCACCATACCAAACTATTTCTCACAAAAGACATTTATTAGGGGATTGTAACACCTCAATCACCACCCCTGAATCTACGCCCCTGGATGTTTCAACGAATAAAAATGAAACGTTTGTTTTAATTTTTTTAGGAGCAGGCAGTGGTCCGTGAGATCACTGCCTGCTCTTAAAAAAATATTTTCCCTACATTCACAAAGGGAAAGGGGTCACCATTTGCAAATGCATTACCACCATCTTTGAGTTGGTGGTAAAATATCAAGGCTTTGCAACCCACATTTCAGTCGATAAACATTGATACATAACACTAGAAATAGCTATATGGAAGGGACGTCCTAAACATGCCCCTACCAAAAATGTGATTTCTACACCCAAACTGTGAATCTGGAGAATCGCAGTTTGGATGTTTGTACATCAGGAAAAACATTTTTGCTGTTGCAAATGCTCCGAATGCTTTGAATATATAGCCCATAATGAACTCTCATCCAGGAGATTTCTGTAACCAGTGCATGCCAAATATGAATGAAGGACAATTGAATATTAGATTTAAAGATTATTGCATAAAATTCAGTATTTATGTTATGTTATGTTATGTTAAGATGTCTTGTAGAGTGCACAGCTGCCCCAGCAAAGGGGCGTCCCAGCGCTAAGAGCAATGATAGCAGCTGACAGCAAAGACCCAACATAACGAGAGAAAGAAAGAAGGCCAATGGGCCGTTATGCGCCATAATGGCAGACAGATGGGCGTGGACTGCAGAAAACTTAATGGGAAGGGAACAGATGAGTCTTTAGTGCTTTTCGAAATGCTAGATAGTTATCCATAATCCAGATATGTACAGGGAGGCCATTCCATAGCTTCGCTGCCAGGGTGCGAAAAGAGCACCCACCGGCACGAGCCCTCCTCACTCGCGAGATAGATACCAGGTGTTGGCCTGCTGAGCGCAGATGACGGGTGGGAATATAGGCGGAGAGCAAGCCTGCTAGGATACCCGGGGTGGGGGGATTCAAGATCTTAAACGCAAGGCAGAGAGACTTGAACTCCACCCGTCTCACCACCGGTAACCAGTGTAACTGACGAATGGCACTGGAGGTGGAGCAGCGTCTGGGCATAGCAAGAAGAGTTCTGGCGGCAACATTTTGGACCCTCTGCAGTCTCGAAATCTCCGTCTTGTTGACCCCCAGATAGAGCGAGCTGGCATAGTCCAGTCTCGACAGCACAGATGCCTGGACAATCATCTGTCGGATGGAGGGGTCAAAAAACCAACAGAGGTTTGAGACTGCGCAGAATACCAAAGCATGCCGCCGCCACCTTCTTAGTTTGAGTTTGAAAACTAAGCGCCGAGTCAACCCAGCAGCAAGATTTTACACCACCTGTTTGGGGGTGGGTGCAGGGCCCAGGGTGGTGGGCCACCACTGTTCACTCCAAAGCTCAGGATCTTACCCTACCAGTAGGACCTCAGACTTACTGGCATTGAGCTGGAGACAGTTGGCAGTCATCCACCCTGCAACATCCGCTAGACCGCTCCGAAATTTAGCAGCATCATTCAGACAGTCATTGGAGAGGGCGACTACTAATTGTGTGTCATCAGCATATGACACAATAGTCAGCCCTGTCCTCTTGGCTATCGCGGCTAGGGGCTGGACATACAGGTTGAAAAGCGTTGGACTTAACGCAGAGCCCTGCGGTACTCCCTGTTTGATGGAATGCACCCTGGATGTAAAAGGGGGGGCCAACACCTGAAAGGACCTATCCGAAAGGAAAGAAGTAAACCAATCCAGGGCGAGGCCCACGATGCCAGCCTCCTTCAATCTCCGTATCAAAGTCTGGTGAGAGACCGTATCAAATGCGGCACTGAGATCCAGTAGGATCAGTGCCGAGGTATGTCCCTCATCCAGTGCTGCTCTTAAATGTTCAGTCACAGCTAGGAGGGCGGACTCTGTGCTGAAACCCGGGCGAAAACCGCACTGGGAGGAGTCCAGTATATTATTCTCCTCCAGATAGCCTGACAAGATGGAATTAACATAGGCTTCGGAGAGCTTGGAGGTCCAAGGCAGCAGGGAGATAGGGCGAAAGCTCTCCAGTTTCGCTGGATCTAGAGTAGGCTTCTTTAAAAGAGGCATTACCATGGCCTGCTTCCATGACCTAGGAACTGTAGCCATAGACAAAGACATGTTAATAACCTGGCCCAGAGGTGTAAGTAGCACAGGTAACAGTCTCATTAGATATTCAGGCTTCATGGGGTCAGTTGGGGAGCCAGATTTAACCTTCCTGCAGAGTATACAGAGTGCTTCTTCAGTGATTGGCGGGAAGGTGGCCAATGTATGGGCGGGGGCGGGGGCCCCCAACATCAAAGCCCATGCCCACCTGAGGGAAGGTCTTATAGATGTTATCCACCTTATTTATAAAAATGGTGGCAAGGTCCTCACATTGTTCATCTGACTTAACGGCGGCCGCCACCGGAGCCCCAGCATTTTTGAGAATTTTAATGATGGAGAAAATCTTCTTGGAGGGATTATGGCTGTTTCTGATCTCGTCGGCAAAGTGGGTAGCCCCTGCCTTCTGAACAGCCCTATGATATTGCTTGATGGCTGACTGATAGCGGCCCTTCAGGATAGGATCAAAGTCTCGCCTCCACTTACGCTCCAACCGCTTGCATGTTTTACGCATAGTGGACAGGTTGTTATTATACCGTGGGTTAGACTTAGTGCTCTGACACTTAGATTGTTTGGCCGGGATCAAGTCATCCAGAGGGTGCCTTAGCCAGTCAGAAAGTGCTTCACTGGCGGTATCTGGATCATCCGGCCAGCTGGGCACACTCGACGAAAGGATGGTACTAAGATGATCAAAATTGAATTTGTGCCTTGGGCGGCGGAGCGAGAGTTTCTGAGGTGACTTTCGAGAGGGCACTACCCCGGAAAGCGTCATAGGGATCAGATCAGATAATGGTCGGACCAGCATAGCGGAATAGGGTTGGAGACAAAAAGACGTGGAAGGTTGGAAAAAACTGGATCAAGTAGGTGGCCAGCAGAGTGAGTAGAACCATGGACTAGTTGGAGCAGCTGGCAGGCAGCTAAGTCCGCTGAGAAGTTGGCCACTTCTGTGTCATGGGGATTATCAAGGTGCAGGTTTAAATCACCAATGACAGTGAAGTTGGTGTACTTCATGACCAGAGAGCCCACTATGTCAGCCAGCGCAGCCCTGCATTCCTTCGAGGGGCCCGGGGGATGGTATACCAGTAAGCCAGACATGGTATAGTTGGGATTAAAGGAAATCCCAAACCGTCCGCACTCGCAACCTGCTATGTTTTCCTTAACAAGTGTGCAGGTATAGCATGATTTAAAGACAACTGCCACACCGCCGCCTCTAGCCTCTCGATTAAGGATGGTAATGCTATAGCCTGGGGGAAGTGCCAGGCCTGGTTCTGCCACTGTGTCTGCTGACAGCCATGTCTCTGTCAAGAAAAGAGCATCCGGAGATTCGTCGTTTAATAAGTCATACACATCCAGGTAGTGTTTAACTAACGACCGGCAGTTAAGACTAAACAATTTAATGTCTTGACCAGCGCCAGAAAGTTGGATAAAGGGGGATGAAGTGGTCACCCATGAGTTAAAACCACAGTTCCTGCAGCAAAAAGCCCCCACAGGAAAGTTAGAAGGGGGAAGGCAGCAAGTGTTCCTTGTTAGCCTAATGGCCAGAAGTTTGTCACAGGAATATAAAAACGTTTTTTTTCCAAAACCGGCAGAGTGACTGGCGTCTGGCGACGTACAGGTGCGGACGGGCGCAAACGGGCTTGCCTTTGGCGCACCATCGGCTTGCCGCCGGCATGCCCACTGCGCGCATCCGCTGCGCTACCGCGCTGCGGCCGGCATGAAATAGCCGCGATCCGCCTTAGCTCCGCCTCCCACCCTCAATGATAGGACACTCCTAACGGGTGTCAATCACAAGTGAAATGGACCGGCAACCACCAACAGAGGCGGCCGATGCCAGGAAAAAGCAGCTCGGTTTCAGGTAATTTTAAAAAGACACATCAGACAGGAAAACATCCATACGCAGATCCCGAATGATTGTTTTTTCTACCGAAAGTGACTTTGGTGCTTATAACGAGTCTGGCAGTCCAAGGACCGCCAGACTCGCGGGGGTGCGGCGGTGGCAGTCTTCCGACCGCCCCACTAGGACCAAGGCGGTTGGGCTGGACTGGGCCCACTGCATCCCTGGTTTTGGCACTTCGGTCTTGAGGCGCCATGTATGCTTGGTGGGGCCGCTGCTGCCCCACCAAGCATATTATGAGTTTCCTCACTGCCACATTTTTCATGGTGGTGCGACCACCATGAAAAGTGTGGCAGTGAGGAAACAAAGGGAGACCTACCACCTTGTGCCTCTGCCCAATGTGAATGCACACAGGGGGCACAACATGTGCCCTCCTGTGTGCAAGGACACCAGTACCTGCACAACACGGACTGCAGCAGTTCATGCCATGCAGGTACTGCCTTTGACGTTCCCATTGCAGTGCCTATTTCATAGGCACCCCCCTGGGAATGCCAAAGAACAACCCGCCAGAAAGGAGAAAACTCCTGATCTGGCGGGAGGTTCCTACACGGGTTTGGCAGTGCTGTAGTGGGACAGTCCCGCTCCCGCACTGCCAAACTCATAATAAGGCCCTTTGACAACTAAAGGCTCTGGCCCCATATGAAAATTAGCAAAGAATGAAAACCACATAAGAGCCAGGGCATATGTTTTTTGCAGAAAACAAACACAACCAAATGGGGATCCAGACAGTTTTACGGGCCTAGTATAGGCCTCCCAACCAGTCTGGGCCCCACAAATCGAATCATAAAAGTACTGACATATTTCAGATGTCTCTTATCAAGGTACCCTTATAAATCTTATGACTTCTTAGTAAACGCCAGTGAATATTGAGCTGTAAAGTGCATTATTTGACCTAAAATTTTCAAAATATTCCCAGCGTTATCCGTGCGTGACACTCTTGAAGAAGTGCAGAAATTATCGTTGGTAACCGCTGGTTATTGTCCAAAATATGGTGAAAGTAACTACTAGCAGTGCTTTTACTGCTACAGCAATTGCTGCTATTTTTATAGCAGATCATGCGGGGCCATAATTTGGAGCATCACAAACGTTACCCAGCAACTTAAGTTTGTGAGGTATCGCGTTTCATTTCATTCATGTGCCTGACTTATGTCATTTCTTCCTGACCTTTCCTAACTGTGTCATGAATGTTTCTAACAGATCTAAAAAAACATAATAACCAAAACCCTGAGCACACATTTGATAATATTACATTTCAAGTATACAATATAATGCACAAATCTTCTTTTCCGGATTCTTTATTTTCTTTTGTTTGCCCAGCCAACACGTATTTCGTCGTATAGGGAGTTCCCCACGACTTCTTCAGGGCTGTTTTCCTTCTCCTAAAGGTCAGAATTCACCTCAACACCGGTTCTACTTCCGTCCCGGTAATTCTTCATCAAACTCCCCGCATAAGTAAAGATCCTTGTAAATTGTTGCTGTATATTCCACAATATCCTTGGTCATGCTTCACCATTGTCGATTCCAGAAATCCAATTAGTAATCTATACGTTCATTTTCCTCCTATAAGCGAGTACGCTTCTCTAAACTTCTTCCCGGCGTGCGATCCCACGCCGTCTGCTGTCCGATGAAGCGGAAAATGAATTTTTCTCATTCTCTTTGAGGCCGGTTCAACTCTACTTGGCCGGTTTGCTGCCGCTTACTGAAAGTCACCTTGCCGATGCTAAAGATGTGAAATGAAGCCCTATGTCTTGATTAAACTCATATGCTGCCATGAGGTTTTTGATGCTACCAAGTATAGAAACATCTCCTGTCCCCTGACCCGGAAAGACAAGGAGACAATGGATTGATGGCAAATGAGCAAGCTGTGAGCTAGACCTGTCAATTCCAGCATGGGGCACTTGGTTATCCGGAGGGAAAGTGTCAGCGATGCTTTGACAGGTGCCACTGTGCTCAACATCCAAAAGCAGTGAGGCAATCAGGTCCTTTGGCAAGCTGTGTGTTTAGGTCACGAGAAGAACCTTGGTCTTGGTGACCAACGGAGACACAGAAGGGCCTTCCGAGCTGCACACATGATGCACGCTGAAAAACTTGCCAGTCAGTAAAATGTGTCACAAGGAGGTGATTTAAAAAGAACACAAAAACAACATTACATGTTTCAAATTAATATGGAAAAGAAATACTTAAAGCTCGTGGCTCATACGTTATTTTCTTCTAACTCTCTCTGCCCCTCATTGGATTATCCATCCACTGGCAAAATATGTATTGTTTTGATTTCCTTATTGCTGGGGCAATTTTGTGTCTTCAAATCTCTGCAAGCAGTAAATCACCTTAATAGCGAGCTATTTATTAAGTAATGAGAAGAAACGGCTGAGTCAGTCCTGATGGCTCTCGCAACTGGCACCTGCTTGCTGCATACATATTTTTACATCAAATGTATTTCAGCATCTGAGCCATCACACATATTGCTGACACCTTCTGGTACCTTTGCCAATTATATATGTGCAGGGAACCAGTTAGATACATCCCAACATGCACAGTAGACAATTTAGTATAATGTCTTGAACTCCTGTGGCTGTCCTCCTGCAGTTCAAACAAAAGAGGCCAGGGGCCCTATTACACATAGGGCGCACTTTCCCTGTTTGCATACCGGCTCACCTTCAAACAGGTGTGCCATGTGAAAACAAGGAATGTGCACCCTATTATGTTGAATGTGCTGCCCTAGGGGCATCCGCGAACTCGCGCTGCCCAGGAGGCAGCTCATTCAAGTGAAATACTGAGCTCCTTAGAAGCAGTCGCTCCGTGTTTCACTGTGCAGGCGCAACCCGCTATTGTGTCCTGTGTTTATATGTATGAGGCCTCTAGAGGCCCTAGGAAGACACCTTACAAGTATTACGTAATCTCGTGGTTGTGACTGGGTGTGGTTAATAAAGTTTGTGGCACAGTGCGTTCAGTTAACGGTTGCATGCTGATGAATAAAGACGTGCAAACCAGAGCTCTTTGTGTGGCATGGCCTGTTACATGCTCCCGGGCTGGGGACGACTGGCGACGAGATAGGAGATACATGCCCCCAAACATACAAGACTGCTCTCCCTGAGAGTTTGCTGTGGTCCAGCAAACTGCTCGTGCGTGCCATGTGCGCCTCAAGAAGCGGTCTACGGTTGGCGTATGTGGAGTCAAAGCGCAACTCCAGCTCTTGAGAGACCCTTGAAGAAGGTGAAGGCCCTACAGAGGAGCACAGTCAGTAAGCCTGTCAAAACTCTATTAGTAAAGCTGAAAAAAGAGATACTGCACCACAGCATAACACAGAGCCAGAACCAATACAAAGCAGAAACGCTAAAGGCAGTGGCAACCAGGTATGAAGAGGCACTAAAGGCAGCGACAGCAAGGTATAATGCACAAAGTCGAGAGTTGTGAGGAGCACATGCAGGAAGTGAAATCACTATTCACCATGAAGGAGGAAGATGGCGCCTGTCGACCTTAGCTCGGGGGCGAAGACCCAAGCACCAGTGTGCAGGCTGATGCTTGCAAAGGTGCCACCGGCCCAAGAGACGCTGAGGATCAAAGACTGTCTGAACAGCAGATACTCTCAACATCAGTAGAAAACAAAATCAAAATACGATGCTGCTGTGTTTCTGAAGCTACCACCTCCTTTCGATACCGCCAAAAAGCAGAATATTGGAGTCAGATGACTTCATAGATGCTATAGAAGAAGTAGATGACAAAAAGATCATCAAATACTTAAAGACCCCTGCAGGTGATAGAGTAAAAGATGTGATAAAGAAGATATCACAAGCTGAGGAAGTATTATACTGTCAAATCAAGAAGACGTTAGAGGCCAAGTTTAATCCAATGTCGAATATCGACTATGAAAGGTACACTTTCAACCAAGCAAGAGAGCAATCTAATGAGATGATGGATGAGGTTGTGAGAGAGACTTGATACACTTATAAAGCACTACAAGTTCAATTAATTCACTAATGAAGAAGCCATGCCTCTTAGAGTTAATGATGGTTGCCTCTCTGATTCATCCCGAAGACGCATGCTGAGAGAAACGCTCATTTTGGAGAATTGCTCATGGCTGCAAGAGAGGAGGAATGTGCCAACCGACAAGCTGCTGGTATGGAAGCTGAAACAACCCAAAATGAATCAGAGCAGAGCATAAAAAGTAAGCAGAAACACAAGGCAGAGGCCCACCAAGTGATGTCTCCGAAGAAAAAGAAATTGTGCTTCCACTGTGGATTCTGCTTTCCACATGAAAGTAAATGTCCTTCCATTGTACAAATACGCAAAAGTCTATGGGAAGGAAAACCATTTCATATTGGTTTTCAAAGCGAAAGAGAAACTAAGTGCATCACGAAGAGATGAGAGGATGGACGACAGAAAGTTCCAGAAGTACTCTAGTCACTCCCACAAGGCAAAACAGCAACAACGACTAAGGCAAGTGGAAACAAAACGAAGTTGATCATTATCAAATCCATCTTTTAACAGTTCGGTGACGTCATCATTGAGTGACGATGAGGAAGATGGATGTGCAATGGTGATGTCAGTCACAGACAGACATGCCCAGGTAGGATTGACCGCTTGCAAGGAAAAATACAAATCTAAAAGGAATCCCTACATGAAGCAACAAAGTTCATTCAGACAACGTCCTAAAATCACACTCAAGGCGAATGGTTGGCCTACAGCTTCCATTATAAACAGTGCTGCGCCGATAAACATCATGCCAGCAGAAAAGTACAAAGAACTGTCTCTGATACCACGTCTCACACTGTTGAGAACAAAGGTTTACACTTGGGCAGCTCCTACACCCTTGCAGAGCAAAGGAACCTTTGTGGCGACCATGGGGCACAAGAAAACAACAGTGCAAATGCTAACTCATGCCCTCCCAGGTACTTCGTCGAGTGCATGGTTATTAAGTTTCAATACTGGTGCTGACATGGGACTGAGCTCTATTAATAACAACTTCAATGCTCATTCTGAAGCAGTGAGTCAATTCCCAACATTGTTTCAAGGACTTGGGAAACTTAAGATAATGAAGGTACAGCTTCACATTAATGAAGATATTCGTCTCTTTTCACAGCGACACTGCTGAATTACCTTTCACTTGCAGGAAGCCGTTAAGAAAGAACTAGAAACACTGTTAAAGCATGACAACATCGAGCGCTCTACTGGTCCAACACCATGGGTTTCACCCATTAAGGTGCTACCAAAAAAGGACAGTGGAAGTTCAGTGCTCATTTGTGTTGATATATGACAGGCCAACAAAGCAATCAAAAGAGAAACACATCCAGGTCCACATACAGCGGACATAATCAAGCAGCTGAATGGTGTCAAAGTTTTCTCCCGCCTTGATCTGAACAAAGGTTACCATCAACTTGAAATGGAAGAAAACTGCAGGGACATTACTATTTTTTCAGCACATGTTGGTTTGTTCAGATACAAAAGACTCAGTTATGGTGTGTTGTCAGCTGCAGAAATCTTTCTAGATGTCATTTATCAAATAATTCAGCCTGAATCACATGCTTTTAACTACAGTGATGATATACTGGTGTTTGGGGTTGCACGAAGGGAACACGACAAAGCACTCACACAAGTATGCCATCTGCTTGCTGATGCAGGTCTCACACTAAATGCAGAGAAGTGTGAATTTCACAAAAACAGACAAATTCTTTGGCCATTTGTACTCTGAAAAGGGGATGACTCCTGACCCAGAAAAGGTAAAAGCATTGACGTCTACTTGCCTTCCAGAAGATGTGACCATGCTGTGATTCTTCTTAGGCATGGCCAGCTTCTGCTAGTGATTTTACCACTGTAAGTGCCCCTCTAAGAGAAATAACAAAGCGAGATTTGACCGAAGTTATAAGAAAATAAAACACACAATTGAAAATGCAACTGAAATGGCTTACTTTGATCTGAAATTGCATAAAAGATTGTGGAAGATGCAAGTTCGATAGGGTTGGGGTGATCCTTGCCCAACACAATGGACAGCCTGATACTCAGAGACACATTGAGGCCTATGCTATCCGAAGTCTATCTCAGACTGAACGTGCTTATTCTCAACCAGAGAAAGAAAACTTAGCTGTAGTATGGACGTACAGACACATCCATGTGTTTCTGTACGAAAAGAAATTCACCGAAAGCCAAGATGCCCCCTCGCATAAAGAGGTGGTAGTTGCATTTGCAGGAGTATCATTACACTATTGTGACCAAACTGGGGATGGATCAAAACCCCACAGACTACTTTTCACGAGTGCCACTACATCGTCATAGTACAATGTCCAAAGCAGCTGAGGCCTACATGTATTTCATAGTAAAGTCAAGTGCGCCTGCAGCTCTTTCTATTGAACAGATTCTGACAACTACTAATAGTGACAGAGACATGCTTAAGCTGAAGGAAATCATTACAACAATGTTAATGTTAATGTTAATTTGGACTTGTAGAGCGCTTAATACCAGCAGGTCTCTAAGCGCTTCAAGAAGATCAGCGTCAGTTCCAAGGAGAGTACTATCAGAGCCGGTAGTGTCAAGCCCATGCTTCCGTAAATAAAAGGGTTTTGAGTTTTTTTCTGAATGGAAGGAGACGTCTTTCTGCCCGAAGCTGGCCCGGCAGCCTGTTCCAGAGTGGTGGTATTAGGACAGAAAATGCACGGCCACCTTTAGGAGTGTAATTAAATCGCGGGCATTTTAAAAGACCTTCTGTGGAGGACCTTAGTGAGCGGCCGGGAACGTATTTCTCCAGGCGTTCCTTGATGTAATTAGGTGCCTGACCGAATAGGGCCTTATGTGTGATGCAGAGGCCTTTGAATTTAGCCCTCTGCTTAATTGGCAGCCAATGGAGTTGTTGCAATAGGGGTGATGCCCGCGTGCGCCTCGGTAGTTTGAAAATTAACCTGGCAGCATCGTTCATCACCACCTGAAGTTTGCTCACCAGTGAATCTGGTAGACCGATATAGAGCGAATTCCCGTAGTCCAGCCGAGCCAGGATCAGAGCGGACACGACTGTCTTCATGGATGAGAAGGAGAGGATAGGGGAGAGTCTCCTCAGCTGCCTGAGTAGGCCGACACAAGTTCCAAACACGATGGAAACTTGATTGGCCAATGAAAGTTTGGCATCAATTTTGATTCCCAGACTTTTTACCACCGGAACTGGGGCTGGATTGTCACCCAGTTCGTGCGGCCAGTACAGGGAATTCCAAGGGTTACTCTCAGTGGTGACGGCCAAAACCTCAGTCTTGTCCGGGTTAATCTTGAGTGAGTTGGCCGTCATCCACTTAACCATGAATCGCAGTATGTCTTGCGCCCTGGAGTGGGGCTGCGGGGTGTTTTCTATTTGAAATATGATTTGCGTGTCATCCGCATAGTTGAATACCTGGCAGTCCATCAAAGCCAGGGCCTTTATCAAAGGTCTGAGGTATATGTTAAACAAGAGGGGGGAGAGCGCCGACCCTTGTGGGACTCCGCAGGGGATGGACCCCCTCTCTGAGACCCAGTCGCCCATCTGAATTTTTTGGGTGCGGTCGGTCAGGAATGAGGCAATCCACTGAAGGATTGGGCCGCCAATCCCAATGTTATGTATTCTTTCCAGGAGAAGGGAGTGGCTGACCGTGTCGAACGCTGCCGACAGGTCAAGGAGGACTAGGGCACATGGCTTCCTGTTGTCTGATGTGATCCTCAAAGCATCAAGTACTGACAGCATCACCAATTCAGTACTATGGTGAGCTCGGAAGCCAGCCTGCCTGTCTCCCAGAAGATGGTGGTCCTCCATGAATCTAGTTAGAGTCTGCAGGACATATTGTTCAATGATTTTGGCCAGAAATGGAAGCTCATGCAGCAAGCATACTCGACATCTTACAGACGATGTTGGGTACCAGAAGTTAAAGAATATTCGTCAAGAACTTTCTGTTACACATGATGGTATTATACTAAGAGAGGCAAGAATAGTTATCCGTGAAAGCCTGAGGCAACAAGTTATTGAACTGGCACATGAAGGACATCGTGGGATTGCTGCAACTAAAAGAGTCCTCCGGGATCGAGTGTGGTTCCTGCGTCTTGACTGAGGAGTTGAAAGGGGTCTGATCTACCTAAGCAAGCTTGGGAGAGGGTTGCGGTTGACTTCTTTGGCCCCTCGAAAACAGACATCATCTCATGGTAGATGTCGGTGAGTACTCACGTTTTCCACGTAGTGGAAGACCTATCATCAACCACACATGGCAGAGTCATTGAGAGGCTAGATGACATTTTCATAACCTGGGGTGTTCCCTCCATTCTCAAATCTGACAACAGCCCACCTTTCAATAGCAGAGAGTACAAAGACTTTCTTAATCGTTTGAACATCAAACATGAGAAAAGAACACTTTTCTGGCCACAGGCAGATGACGTTGTTGAATAATTTATGAGTACTTTGAAAAGGGTGGTTCAGCATACTGCAATGGAAGGCATCGACCTCAAGTCTGCTTTACACCCAGCCCTTTGTGCCTACCATTCCTCTCCTCACTCTATGACAGGAGAAAGTCCTGTCACCTTGCTGTTTGGGAGAGCTCTTGGAACAAAGATATCACAATGGACCACCAGCCGGTCAATAGACCCTGACGAGATTCATGTCACTGACACCTCTCACAAATGCAAAAGGAAGGCTTATGATGATAAGCGCTATCGTGCTCAAGACACTGTTTTCGAGAAAGGAGACTGAGTTCTTGTCAAGCAAAAGTAGACACGCAAGATAGACTCTTTGTTTGACGCTGAACCGCTAAGAGTCGTGGTGAGCAAGGGACATATGGTAACTGCCCAAAGACCTGGAAAATCCATAACCAGAGATTTGTCATAATTTAAGCCTTTGCCTCTATGTTCATCAGCTCCAGACCTCCTGAGTTAGGCAAGTCCAACTGGGTGCCCAAGTTCAGCATCCAACTCTTCTCCAGAGATGCCAGATGAAGGTGCCCCTCCTCTATCTCATACAACTAGATCAGGAAGACTGGTGCAAGCACCTTGATGACTCATCGGGGAGTTACGATGTGTATATATATATATATATATATATATATATATATATATATATATATATATATATATATATATATATATATATATATATATATATACCTATTACCTACTGGCTGTCGCCAGTAGGTAGTTATAGTTAGGACCAAAGTTTCCATAGGAAAAGCACTTTTTGTTTTGCCAATAATTTTGGCGCCACTTGACAAATCTCCACAACATTTTCACAAAACTTACCCTTTCTGGTGCAGCTGCTGTGTCAAAAGTTTCAGGAAAATCCATTAAGAGTGGCCGAGAAAAAAGGGGAGTCTCACATCGCATTTTCCCCATGTTAAGTCTACGGGGATTTTTCTTTTTTTGAACACGACTACCGCCCGAACTGCTGAACGGAATTACACCAAATTTGGCAGAAAGCTATATGTTGGTCCAGAAAGTGTGCTTTTTGTAATTTGGTGTAAATCCATTCAGTAGTTTTTAAGATATCCATCTTTAAAAAACATAGATATCTGGGGACGCCAGTCCTTGCAGTGGACTCACGAATCCTACTAAAATTTGATTGGCTGTCAACACTAGGAAGTGTTGGCAGCCATCTTGGGACTCGGTTTGAAGCCAAGTCCCAGAAAAAAAGTAAAAAAAAATAAAAGGGGCAGGGTAGGAATACCCTGACCCCCCAGATATGGAGGGACCCTACTGGGGGTAAAAAGCATTTTTTAAATTTTTTTGCATCAGACTCGTGGGTGGATCCACGAATCCACGGCAAAATAAAACAAAAGCAAGCGCTGGCTCCCGCACTTGCTTTAAAATAACCCCCAGGTGGGCCAGGTCCCAGGGGCACATGGTAAATTTAGGAGGGGGCGCATGGGGCCCCTCTCCTAGGGTTCATCAAAGCCCTGGGGACCGCCACCTCTCTGGGGCACTTTTCAATATGAATTCAGGCGGGCCCACTGGACCCGCCCGCAGCCCTTGGGACCGCCACCTCCCCAAGACTATTTCCAATTATGTTAGGGGGGCCTCGTGGACCCCCCGTGTGCCAGGGACCGCCATCTCCTGGGGCTAATTTCAATATTAACAGGGGCCTCACAAACCCCCCTTGCCCCGGGGACCGCCACCTCCCCGGGGCACAAACTTTATTTTAGAAATTAAGGGCCTTCCCCACAGCCCCAGGGACCGCCACCTCCCCAGGGCGCCAATGCAATAAATAAGAGGATCCGTTGTGGCCCCAGGGACCACCACCTCCCGGGGCAAATGTGAACAAAGGAGGGGGGCCGCACTCCAGGTGCCCTACATGGCCTGGGGACCGCCACCCCTCAGGGCCGGCTCCAACAATGTCCCGGGATGCCCATCCCCAGGATATTTCAGTTTGCTTTGGCATTCTCCCGCCATGCCATAGCAAACAGTGTCCTCCGCTTTGAACAAGTGACAGCATTTTGCTCTCGCTTGCTCAAAGTGGAGCAGGGAGCTGCATGTCAGCAGCTCCCTCTGTGTTAAAGCAAGGATGGCTCCCGCAGGAGGCGGGGAGCCGGCAGGGACTTTGGTCCCCAACAAAGTGGCCTGGGCCCAGGGGATAGGGTCCTCGGGCTGAAAATGGCCTGGGAGGGGGGCGGTTTCGCCCCTCTCTCTTTAAAGAACATTTTTTAAAAAATGGCCTGGCTCCTTTGGCTATTGAGGGTCCTTGGGGGGAACTACCCCTTCTGTTATCTCCAGTAAGCCCCACACAGTGGGACTGCTGAGAGGTGGTCGGAGGCCATGCCCCCTTTCTCCACCACTCTGCAAACGCGCCTCTCAGTGCATTGTTGGTGGGGGGATGAGGTCCCCTTGCCTCCTGAGGGCCTCAGGACTAAAGTGGACTTCTTCCCCTAACCAGTAGTGCGCCAGGAGGCGCGTTTGCAGAGTGGTGAAGAAAGGGGGTGTGGCCTCTGACGACCACTCAGCAATCTACCTGTGTGGGTCTTACTGGAGGTAACAGGAGTGCTAGTTGACCTCCAAGGACCCTCAAGAGCTAAGGGGACTTCACCCCTGAACTAGTAGTGCACCAGGAGGTGCGTTTTCAGAGTGGTGGAGAAAGGGGGCGTGGCCACTGAAAACCTCTCAGAAAGCCCACTGTGTGGGACTTGTTGGAGGTAACAGAAGGGGTAGTTTGCCCCCAAGGACCCTCAGTAGCCAAAGGGGACTTCATCCCCTTACTAGTAGTACGTCAGATGATTTCATCAGTGATGTCATCAGTAATGTCACTGACCATGTCATGAGTGATGTAATATGTGAGGTCATAAACAGTGCATTGCCGGGGTGAGAGTTATAGTTAGCTCATCTAACTATAACTGCTGAGTTTGTCTAGTTTTGTACTAGTGAAACCTGAGCCTAACTATAACGTCCCAGTAACCTTTGGTTTTTTCAGTAAATATATATATTTGTTTGTACTTTTTATTTAACAAAGGGGGAGATGTTGTGCCCTGTGTTTATATGTGTAAGGCCTCTAGTGGACCTCAGCAGACTCCTTACAAGTATTATGTAGTCTGGTGGGTATGACTGGGTGTGGTTAATAAAGTTTGTGATGCAGGGCATTCGTTGCATGCTGAAGAATAAAGGCATGCAAACAAGAGCTCTGTGTGTGGTGTGGTCTGTTACATGCTCCTGGGCTGGGGAGGACGCTACACCGACCTGCACTTTTAAGAGGGGAGAGAGATCCCCTTACAGGCAGGTGAACTAAGTGACTGCACTCACCCAGATGGCTGCCATCATTGAGCGCACTGCCAGTGCTTCAAGTTTTGGTGGCACACTGGCCCCTGACAGCTTCTTTGCCTCTGCGCCCACATGTATGATACGGCACCGGTGAAGAGACAAAGAGATTCCCTCATTTGCATGGGGTCATGCCCTCTTGCAAATGAAGGAACACCCTTTTGAGATAGCACTGGGACTACATGGGTGCCAGCACTATCTGTATTACAAAAAGGGCTGCATAAGCATCTGCTGCCCCTTCTGTAATACCAAAGTGTTCTGGGGGAGCGCAAAGTGGGCACACATTCCCGTTGCTCCCCGGGGCATGGGTTATGACCCCAGATATGGCCCCAGGTGTACTAAACATTTTTGTTCTCACAAACACTGATTTGCAAACTATCCAAACTCTCAGCATTGGTTCTTGCAAAATGGTGTTGAGACATCTACCAATATTTCACTTGCAAGCCAGAAAAGCCTATCCAACTTTCAAATGAAGTTTTGCAAATCATACCATGTAGCATTTAGGAGGGGGCGTGAAAGGGCCATCCCATCCTAATGGTGATTTTCAAAGGTAAGTAGCAGGGGTTGCAGCTGAAAACCATTGAAAAGTTATTGACGCTCAAATGAGGGTGGTAACTGATTCGCAAAGGGGCATCTTTCCCTGTTGGTACCTTCACCTTATGGAATCATTTTGGGCAGCCTCAGTGAGAGACGGCATGCCCTCCCAAACTGGAAAACATTTTTATTTAAAATCAGCACATGTTCATTTAATGCTCATGGGCGGCTTTCAAAAATATTTTCTGTTTGGAAAAAACAATTTAAGTTTTGTCGTCTACAGTCCCCTGCAGGTCAATATCCCAGCATTTGCAGCCATTTACTGATGGCTACAAACAGACACCGCATAATTAATATTCATTAGACATGTCATTTTTTGACCCACTGTAAATGTGAAATTTGCGATGCGACCTACTCGTACTTAAGTTGGGTTACAAATTGCTTATGTGTTCGTTTGAAATTTCATGAGATTTTGTGAAATAAATTACACAATTTCAGGCATCCCTATTTCTATGTTTGGTCAACCTGAGAAAAATAAGTATCAAGGGAACTGCTTGTATTCCACATGAGCAGGAAGGACAATAAAACCTAGGAAGGTGGAGGGATTGACCACTGAACCACACCTGCTCACAACACCGCAAAGCAACAAAGTATTTTTTACTGGTTATAATTTTCTACTTTGCATATAGATTGTAAATAGTTTAGGAGCTGTGGCAGAATACTAAATGGCCTACACGATTTGAGTATAATTGCTGCGATCAGTTTTTTTCAAGGAACTTAGCAGTAAGGAAAAGATATGAATTTTTTATGTTATTTTAACTCTTTGGTATTTATTTTTTATCTGGATCTTAAAAAATGTAGGGGCATATTTACAAGCCCCTGTCGCCACCACAACGTCATGCCACATTCAGTGACATTGTGATGGCGATAGGGGCTTCACCTTATTTACAAAGCAAAAGCAACGTTAAGCCACTTAACGTGGCTTAACGTTGTCTTGTAAATATTGCACCCTTTCATGCTGTAATTAGTGTGAAAGGGGAGGGCAATTGGTGTAGCGGTGGGCGTTCCACCCCAACATCCATTGATTTTGACGCTGCCCCTATTTACAAGGGCAGCGTAAATAGGAGGCAGCGCCAAAATCAAGACCAGGGAAAACCTGGTCTTAAACTGGCGAAACTAGGAGAAATGCTTTATTTCTCCTTGTTTTTGCTGTTTTAATGTGTGCTGCCTTGTGCAGCACACTTAGAAACAGCAAATTGCCATTGATTGTTTATGTGCAGGAAGGTGTTCCTTCCTGCACATAAACAATCAAAAAAAAGAAATTACATTTTGAAACTTCTATGTGTGCTGCATTAAGCAGCACACATAAAAGTTACAAAATGTCATTCAAAGATTGTTTATGTGCAGGAAGGTCTCCCAGCAGTATGGTGCAAGGGTGCCTACGTTGGAGCAAGGCTGCTAAGTTTAGCGTCAGCGCAGGGGGAAATGCATGCCTGCACCATATTTTTGTAAATATGGTGCAGCCCTGCATTTCTGAAGTGGCGGAGTGCGGCGTTAAGCCAGGAAGGCTAACGCCGCACTTCGTCACTTCACTGTAAATATGCCCCGTAATTGTAATACTTGTGTATTTGTCTCAGAATTACTGCTGTCTGTCTATTTACCTATGACCTCATGATGATGAAGAGGAATATTTATGGTCTTTAAGCATGATATGATTTGATTGGGTTCATTTGTAATTTATATGTGTATGAACATTATGGTTACATTTATATTGCTTCGGGTGTTTTACTTTCTCGTCCCTCTGAACTGTGCTAATTTTTTAGGTACTTTTATAGATTTTTTTGCCGAATTAAGGGGGTCATTACAATAGCGGGCGGATCGCCACCGCCCGTATGGCGGTGGCGATCCGCCCGCTATTTCCCTCCGCCCGCCACACATTATACTCCCCGCCATATTACTATGGCGGGGGGACCCCGGCGGACGGTAAAACCGTCCGCCGTGCCGCCGGTCGACTCCGTCGACCGGCGGAAAAGGGGCATTATATGGTGGCGGTGTCTGCAAGACACCGCCATCCATATTACGATGTAGGCGAGAGGTGCCTTTTCATGGCGGCATTACCGCCATGAAAAGGCATGCGGATTCGCATTTGGGGGCCCGTTGTGGGCCCCCAGGATGTTGGGGGTGCACATGGGGGTACCTATGGTACTTCCCCGTATTTGAATGCACAAGGTGGCAGGCACCGCGCGGTGCCTGTCACCCTGTGCATGCAAATGCACAACATGCATTTCCAGCATTGCAGGCGGGCGGTGCTGTGAGCACCGCCTGCCACAATGCTGAGTATGAGGATGCGCCCGCCAGTGTGGCGGGCGCATCCTAATTCGAATAGCGGGACCGCCGCACATGTGGCGGGCGGTCCCTTTCTCCGTTGCGATCGTAATGGTCCCCTAAGTTTGATGATGATGACAATGAGTATAAAATGCCGCTGGTATTGATTTTTTATTTAGAATATATTTCTGGATACTGTTTTCTACACATCACAGCACTCACTCATTTGACTTCAGCTTCAATAAATGTTGTCGTTTCTCTTGTTTCAAACCAAAAGAGCATGAGTGCGCAACCTGCATCCATAGCTGAACACTGTCTGTGAGCCAAATTCTCTTGCCAGTTTGAAGAAAGTTATAAGTTGATGAATCGCGCGATTCTTTCTATGATTTTCATAGATTTATGTTCGCTTAGAGATTTACGAAAACCCTACGGACATCTGTTAAGAAGTGCAAATTTAAAATGTCCGTGTATGCTCCTGCAATGTACTTACACCGGATGATTTTCTGCAGTGCAACTCGTCAAGACGAAGTGCAGCGAAAATGTTTATTATCCCGTGATGCACTTTTCTCTAGACAGTGATAAAAATTCTCATGGTGGGAAATGCCCCTGTTTGAAACCTGAAAAACATGTTTGTGAATTATTTACAATCCACTGGCATTCTTACTGCAACTGTTTATTTCGGAGTAAGTTTTTAAGTGTAAATAGGATTGAAAAAAACTTTAGAAATGGTTTAGAATACCAAAAAAGTTATAAACTTAGGGTCCCAACCTGCCGGCAGCTTTGCTGGGAAGGGCCAGCAGACCTCCCCCTAACTACACAGAATATTCATGGTGCAAAGATCCATCTACAGGTAGAAGCTCATTCAGTGAATGAGGATTTGTGGAGGTAACTGCAGATGTGTTCCACGCACTGAAGTTAAACTTGGATACATCAAAAACTTTAGGGATTATTTTTGAGTATTTAAGAATGACATATTTCCCTGTTTTTATTAAATAGAACACATTCAGTGAAGTCCATAACCCCGGAAGTTAGACATTTAAGAATGTGTTATTATTTCCTGAATATTACAAAGCAGCATATTTTAGGCTGCAGATGGGGGTGAGAAGGTGATTACATGCTCCAATGGAAGATTTTCCAAAGTCTGACAATAAGTAGGGCTGGGCAATAAAATAATTCGGATGAGCAAATACGGTTAACATTTTTCTGCAAACTGCATGCTACAGGTTTGAAATCTAGCAGGCACAACCTGACCTTTCATCCTTCTGCGGTGGAAACTATGGGGCATATTATCAAGAACGGCGTTAAAATTATCGCCGGTTTAGCGGCAGAAAACTGCTGCTAAAGCGGCGATAATGGGCTTGATAATATGCCCTGGAGAATTCCAATAGAAGCCCATGTTCACACCAGAACATGGACTTATATTGGAATTCTCAAGGGCATATTATCAAGGCCATTATCGCCGCTTTAGCAGCAGTTTTCTGCCGCTAAACCGGCGATAATTTTTAACGCCGTTCTTGATAATATGCCCCATTGTAAGTTAGTAATCTTTATTGTATATAGTTAATTAAAACCATTACAATAGTACAAATGAATAAAAACCGCTCGTTTTTCAAAGGTAAGTAAAAGGCTGGTTGATTAGGACCATTGCAAAAGAACAGAATAAATAAAAATAAATGAAAATGCGCTCTTTTTTTAAAAGTAAGTAAAGACTAGGGGGCATATTATCAAGAAACGGCGTTAAAATTATCGCCGCTTTAGCGGCAGAAAACTGCCGCTAAAGCGGCGATAATGGGCTTGATAATATGCCCTTGAGATTTCCAATAGAAGCCCATGTTCTGGTGTCAACATGGGCTTCTATTGGAATTCTCCAGGGCATATTATCAAGCCCATTATCGCCGCTTTAGCGGCAGTTTTCTGCCGCTAAAGCGGCGATAATTTTAACGCCGTTCTTGATAATATGCCCCTAGAGAGTTTACAAGTAAAAAAGCTGATACACGAATTGCCAGAGCCGTTTAAACCCAACGTCCTCTTGTGCTTTTGGCAAAGGCAGATTTTATTGGCTGTTCGCAGGAGGGGCAGTTTGTTGGTGGTTTGTTGGCGTGTAAGCAAATGTGCTTGTGCTTTTCCAGTACATGCGTGTGCTTTTTCAGTTAAGCGAGGGCGTCCAGAGACTTTCCAGAAGTCTTTCCTGCGCTTGCCAGTTTGTCGTCTAACAGTGCTAGAAATGTTACTAACTACTTACAGTTTATGTGTGGATCGTCTGATTTGAAGCATGCTATCATGGCTTGTGTTAGAAATGGGGGTCTCTTGTTGGCAGAGGTAGGTACCTTTGACCAAATAGGGACCCTTGCTTCTAGTCAGGGTAAGGGGGAAACACACTCTAGAAAACCCCTGCTCACCCCATTGGTAGCTTGGCACGAGCAGACAGGCTTATCCTCAAGGCAATGTGTAAAGTATTTGTACCAACACTCATAGTAACATAGTGATAACACCACAAATGGACACCACACAGGTTTAGGAAAATAAAGTATTTTTATCTAAGCTTCACAAGACCAAAACGACAAAAATTCGACATACACAGTAAAAGGTTTTCAGTAGAATGTCTTCAAAAACGGCTGTTACTAAAAATAGTCTGAAAGACTCTATATTTCTTTAGGCAAAAGAGTGATAGGGCAACACAATCCTTAACTGGCAGTAATTTATGTGCCCACCCGGGATATTCCCAAGCGTATGCCACCTCGGCACCGACGGACGATGCCCCGGCTGCTCCAAACCCTTCAAGGCTTTCCCACAGCTGACTCCGCGGCCAGCGACAACGACAGTATGCTCCCAAATGCTCACATCAATGTCAGGTGAAAAAGAGGCCCCGGTACAGCAACTCCCGTTCTGCCGGTACGGCCCGAAATCAGGGCAAAAGCTCACAACAGTTCCCAACGGCACCCCACGTGGCGGCTCGAGCGCGCGGCTCTGAGCGTTAACTGGGGAACGAGATGAACACCGGCTCGAGGCTCTTCAGGACTCTGGCTCTGCCGATCCTCCCTACGCGGCACGGGGACAGCTTCTTCCGGGTGGGAGCGCAGCCACGCTCCCTCGGCAGTGAAGTTGACGTCTCGCTGGGCGGCTGAGCGTCGGAGGTGTCCCGGTTGCTAGGAGACGCCTCGCAGCTGATCACGCTCACGCCCGGCTTCTTCCACTCGGTGATTACGATCTTGCTGACGACTCGGGCCAGCGGCGGTGACGGCCTCACAGTTGATTGCGGCTTTGGACAACTTCTCAACGGCCCCCAGCTGTGCACCAACACACGCACAGTGTCGCATAGATGATCTTGGGGGACGGAGCGCTCTTGGGAGATGCAGGTTCCACGAAGGGTACACGCTGTGCCCAGACACACGTACACAGCGTTTGCAGAGATCTTTTGAACGAAGCACCTATCGAGCAATGCAGGCTTCACTAAGGTTATGCGCTGTGCCCAGACACACGCGCCCAGCGTTGCTTGGAAAGTTTGGTGTTCTTGAGTTTCCACAACAGGGGGCCAGCTCTCCTCAGGCCCTAGGAGATTTCCCTTCAAGCAGGGGACACAGCACACAGCACAGTCCTCTTCCTTCGCTTGGCAGAATAGCAACTGCAGGTTAGCCCCAGAACACACAGCAAGGGCAGTCCTTCTCAGTTTCTTCCGCTCTTCTCCTTGGCAAGGGTTCCTCTTCTTGATTCCAGGATGATCTTGGAAACTTTGGTGTTCCTGAGTTTCCACAACAGGAGGCCAGCTCTCCTCAGGCCCTTGGAGACTTCTCTTCAGGTTACAGATGGACACAGCACACAGCAAAGTCCTTCTTCAAGCAGGGGGGACACAGCACACAGCAAAGTCCCTTTGTCCTCTCCTTAGCAGGAACAGCAAACTGCAGGCCAACCCCAGACACACAGCAAGGGCAGTACTTCTCCTCAGTCTCTTCAGCTGTCCTCTTTGGCAAAAGGTTCCTCTTGATCACGAAGTAGTCTAAAGTTCAGGGGTTTCAGTTCTAATATTTATACCCCAAAATATCTTTGTTCTCTTTGTGCAAGGGGTCCTGAACCCAGTCCAAACCAGTTCTGGGTGCACTCTGCCAGTGCACAACTTCTTCCTTTGTCAGTGTGGGCCAGGGTCTTCAGACGCACCGCAGGAGGTGGGGCCAGTCTTTTCTGGATGGCAGGCACAGCCCTAGTCAGGTACAGGTGCTACTCCTCCCACCACTCCAAATGCAGATTGGCCTATTCAGCCCAAGGCTGACTCACCCAGACTCCTGGAGCCACCCCAGCCCCTGTCACTCCAAAGCCAGACAGTCAATCCACAAACAGGCAGAGGCACACAGGAAGGTTGGACAAGAAAACAGCCACTTTCTAAAAGGGCTATTTTCAAACACAGAATTTAAAAACCATCCTTACTAAAAGATGTGTTATTAAATTCTGAGTTCAGGG
Source organism: Calotriton arnoldi (assembly GCA_963921515.1). NCBI lineage: Eukaryota > Metazoa > Chordata > Amphibia > Caudata > Salamandridae > Calotriton > Calotriton arnoldi. Next base: position 865,704 of record CAWUFW010008210.1, read on the forward strand.
ATACCAGACTCCAATTTTCTATCTTACTCCTATGGGAAGATATGCTTGTAAAAATGTTACAGAGCATTCCCCATTCTGTCCTATGGGCAAGATAGCCTTTCAATAGTGAAAAACAAAATTGGCAGTATTTCACTGTCAGGACATGGTACACACACCAGTACATGTCCTACCTTTCCCATACACTGCACCCTGCCCAGGGGGGTACCTTGGGCCTACCATAGGGGTGTCCTATGTGTAAGAAAAGGGAAGGGTAAGGCCTGGCAAGTGGGTACACTGGCCAGATCAAAATGGCAGTTAACAAACTGTGCGCAGGCACTGCGGTGGCAGGCCTGAGACAACTTTTCAGGGCTACTCATGTGGGTGGCACAATCAGTGCTGCAAGCCCACTAGTAGCATTTGATTTACGAGCCCTGGCACACTTAGTGCACTTTACTAGGGTCCTACCAGTAACAATTTACACAGAGAGCATATGCACTTTAGCACTGATCAGCAGTGGTAAAGTGCCCAGAGTCCCAAAGCCAACAACCACAGGTCAGGAAAAAGTAGGAGGAAGAAGCAAAAAGTTTGGGGATAACCCTGCAAAAAGGGCCATTTCCAACAGCTTGTCTCCGCGTGTGCGGATCCCACGCTGGTTAAACTGCTGTTTAAGCAGGCGAGATCTCTTCCCTATCAGGCTACTGCATGTGCAGATCAGGTGTGCCATGTCTTCGATTCTGTTGCAGCACAGGTGGCGGTGTAAGGGCGTTTGCTCCCTCAGCCATGGTGGAAGGTGTTGGATGGCTGAAGTTTTCCTAGTTGATGTTTCAAGAATTTCTCCTTGATGACCTTGGAGTATCCCAGACTGAAGTATGGCTGTAGGGTGAGAGATGTGTAGCCATTGATTGTCATCCAGGTGTGATATCTCAACGCAAATGTGGCTTTGTCTTCTACTAGGGACGTGCTCCTAATTGTCTTCCACACTATTTTTTTGAAACCTGCATGTGTAGTTGGGACTTTCCAGGCCTGGGTGAGTCCGGTATTTGTGAGACAGTCATGTAGGCATTTTCTGTCCGGTGATGCTTTTCTGAGCTGGAGCTCTTGCCAGAGCAGGTGGTTTAAGCTGATTGAGGAGGCATTCCTGATTTTGTGACAGCAGGTTATGTAGGCACCCTGTCTTGCTAGCTGTTGTTTTGCGAGGCCGAATTCCAGCCGGATATTTGCTGTGGAAGCGTATGACGGAATGTTGAACATAATTCTATATGCCCTGATTAATGTGCTGTCCAGGGTTTGTGAGTCTCTTCCTCTTAGGGCTTCACTGCCATATATGATGGTGGGCAGAATTTTGGCTTGTCAGCTTGGATTTTAATTGCCTCAAAGTTATCACAAGAGCCATCCCTTTCCTTTTTATCATCTTCAGCTGGCTAGCAAATTGGCCCCCGTGGTTGAAGGTTACCCCTAAGCATTTATAGCTGGTTGCATTCTGAATTTGGGTGTTGCCCAGGCGCCAGATGTGGGTTTTTTCCCTGTTTCTTTTTATAGACATTGGGGCCGATTCCGATCTCGGCCGGTAGAGCACCGAATCGGATTCGGCTTAACCGGATCCGATTCGGAGCCCTATTTCCCGACCGAGTCGTACGTGCGTCCGGGCGAGCGAGTACGATGCGTGCGCTCGCGAAATCTCCCGACCGACTCGTTCGCAGGACCCGACCGCTCCGACCGACTCGCACGGGGACGACGCGCACCGCGCAATGGAGACGATCCCCGGCCGGGTAAGTACGATGCACACCTCGACCGCTCCGATGGACTCGCGCAGTCCGGCTCCAAGGAGCTGTCGGAGCCGCACTTTGGGGGTCCGTGTCGGACCCCCCTGGAAGCGTAGGCGTGCGAGTCGCACACAGGGGGGACCCATGGGTCCCCCCTACACGTGCATGTACGGTGCGACCCGCATCGACGCGAACACGCTGTAGGGGGCGCCCTTGTTTGTGTCGTGCCCATTGAGTCAATGGGAGCCCGTGTACGCGTCGTACGACTGGCTCCCATTGACTTCAATGGGAGTCCGACCGAATCGAGTCCGATAGCATACGTGCGCATCGTACTCGTTCGGTCGGACTGCTAGGGTCCGATTCGGTCGGAAATCTCTCCGGGTCCGGCTCGGTCGGGGAGATTTCCGGCCTGAATCGGAATCGGCCCCATTGTCTTGGTTTTCTCAAGGTTTACTTCTAGGAAGAGTTGTCTTTTGAGTATTCATGCAGAGTATTTAGAAGGCATAGCATTCCCACTTGCGTGTGGCTGACTAGAACTACATCATCGGCATATAAGATGCTAGATAGAGCCTTTCCACCGATACTTGGAGCGTGTGCATTGCATAAGGCAAGGGGCTGTGTCAGGTCTGCCATGTAGAGATTGAACAGGGTTGGGCTGAGCACACAACCTTGTTTGAGCCCTTTGGTAGTAGGGATGCGCTTTGACAGGTGTGTACCATCGCCCAGTTTTACCTACACCCAGGTGTCTGTATGTAAGCATATTAGCATGTCTAGCAGCGCTTGCTGGATTTTCCAGCATGCTGGCTTCTTCCAGAGTCTAGCTCTGTCTATGTTGTCTATGTTGTTAAGAAATGCTCGTATTTCTGTAGAGGAGTTTACAAATCCTTAACTTGAAAAAAAAACGAACAGGGGTGCAAGTAAAACACATTCCATTACGGTGTGAAAATGCATAACATTTTATACTTCTTAATATTGCAATATTCATCTGTTTTCATTAAATTATCATATCACTGTCTGCATACATTGTGTGCTCAATGTTTTATCCCTGTAACAAGTGCCACAGCTTCAGATACTATACATTTCAGTGATTTGTAATTTATAGCATGAATGCACAATCGCTATGATGGTTTTTTAGCAGGTGGCTGAGCCAGGGATGCTGGGTGTGTATGTGTGTGTGTGTGTCTGCGTCTGTGTGTGTGTGTGTGTATACCTGCATGTATGGGGCAGTATCTGTGTGCTTGTGTGTCCCCGTGTCTATAGCTTTGTGTGTATCAATCTGCAATCTGCGTGTGTTTCATGTATGTGCATCCATTTGGCTGTGTTTGGTCTGTGCCTGTCTGATTGTGCTTGCCATTTATGATCGTATCTGTGTTATTTGTATCTGTTTCTGTGTCTTTCTGGACATGGTGAGTACTTTTTTCTGATTGGATGTACCTGTGTGCCCGTGCATACCTTACAGCAGAGCCCTTCAAACTGTGGGTCGCACCCCCCTTTGGGGACCGTGGTGGTATTCCCAGGACAGTAAAGTTGCATTCAGATGCAGTGCCTGATAGTCTGGACCCCTTGGACCTCAAAGTAATGGCCCAGGAGAAAGAGAAAAGAAAGGAGCAAGGTCAATAGATACCCTCTAAGAGATGGCCCAGAGGAAGGGGGCACACTGTGGGAGCTAATTATTTCAATTGTGATTACCATTAGTGCATTAGGTACAGTGATACTGGACAGTCATAGAAAAGAGGGGGGACAGGAGCATTGAGGTCCAGCCTACAGGCTCCTTGCTAAGTCAAGTAGTATCAAAAAGAGTATGCAGTTTCTGTTTTGCAGCAGTAAGATGAAAGTGTTAAGGTACAGTTGTTTCAGGGGTGAAATATGCTCCAGTAGGAGCAAGTGCCCTCACACAGCCGTGTTGGTATCATGATTCGGTGCGCAGTCAAAATATCGATTTTTTTTATATCGACCTACACTAATATCGAGTTTTTAATATCGTAGGGACAGAATATCGATGTCAAGAATATCGGTGACCAGAATATCGACCTTAAGGTAAGTAATATCGTTTTTTTATATCGAAGTAAGTAATATCGAAGTAAGTAATATCGTTAGCAAAAATATCGTTGTTAATAATATCGATATTTATATTAGTGTTATGTATTTTAATATGTATTTTATATGTATGTTTAACAATTTTAGTAATGTATTTTTATTATTTTTAAATGTATGTATTAAATGTTTAGAAATTAGTAATTTTTTTAAGTACATTTTGCGTTTTAGTATCAGAGCGGGTTGTGGGTTTACAGGGGAATAGGGTGGGAAGTATAATCAATTAATTAATATGTTTTTATTTATTGTTATTGATTATTAATTTATTGTTAATTAATTATTAATTGGCAATTTTTTATTGATTAATTTATCATTATATTAATTATAATATTTTTTTTATTGTTAATTAATTTATTGTTAATTAATTAGTAATTGGTAATTAATTTTTAATAATTGATTAATTGATAATCAAATTATTTATGTTAATTTTTATGTGTAGCGGGTTGTGGGTTTATAGGGGAATAGGGTGGGAAGTAATTTAATTATAATTAATTTTTTATTTTATTTTATTTGTTATTGATAATTAATTTATTGTTAATTAATTATTAATTGGCAATACATTTTATTAATTGATTAATTTATAATTATATTAATTATAATTAATTTATTATTTTTAATTTATTGTTATTGTTAATTAATTTATTGGTAATTAATTTCTATTAATTAATTGATTAATTGATAATTAAATTAATTGTGTTCTTTTTTATGTGTAGCGGGTTGTGTGGTTATGGGGGAATAGGGTGGGAAGTAAATTAATGTTATTTAAGTAAATATTAATTTAATTTTATTGGTATTTATTATTAATTTTTTAGTTAATTAATTATTAATATGTTATTTATTTTACAAAAATTATTTAATTAATAAGTATGTTAATTTAACCCCTACGCTATCCAACACTTTCCCTACTGTTGCACTCACTGGAGTGGGAATAGTAATTTTTACCCCTACGCTATCCAACACTTTCCCTACTGTTGCACTCACTGGAGTGGGAATAGTAAGTTTAACCCCTACGCTATCCAACACTTTCCTACTGTTGCACTCACTGGAGTGGGAATAGTAATTTTTACCCTTACGCTATCCAACACTTTCCCTACTGTTGCACTCACTGGAGTGGGAATAGTAATGTTTACCCCTACGCTATCCAACACTTTCCCTACTGTTGCACTCACTGGAGTGGGAATAGTAATTTTTACCCCTACGCTATCCAACACTTTCCCTACTGTTGCACTCACTGGAGTGGGAATAGTAAGTTTAACCCCTACGCTATCCAACACTTTCCCTACTGTTGCACTCCCTGGAGTGGGAATAGTAATTTTAACCCCTACGCTATCCAACACTTTCCCTACTGTTGCACTCACTGGATTGGGAATAGTAATGTTTACCCCTACGCTATCCAACACTTTCCCTACTGTTGCACTCACTGGAGTGGGAATAGTAATTTTAACTCCTACGCTATCCAACACTTTCCCTACTGTTGCACTCACTGGAGTGGGAATAGTAATTTTTACCCCTACGCTATCCAACACGTTCCCTACTGTTGCACTCCCTGGAGTGGGAATAGTAATTTTAACCCCTACCCTATCCAACACTTTCCCTACTGTTGCACTCCCTGGAGTGGGAATAGTAATTTTTACCCCTACGCTATCCAACACTTTCCCTACTGTTGCACTCCCTGGAGTGGGAATAGTAATTTTTTTCGCATCGTACTCGCTCGGACGCACGTACGAATCGGTCGGGAAAGAGGGCTCCGAATCGGATCCGGTTAAGCCGAATCCGATTCGGTGCCCTACCGGCCGAGATCGGAATCGGCCCCTAAGTGATCCTCAAGAAACCTATTTACTATAATGAGTTCACTTGCCTAGTTAAAATGGTGAGTGCAATCAGAGGATATTTAAAACTCCTAGATAAATTAGTGAATCTAGTGGGTCGACATGTTTCTCGCCTATTTATCCCAGGAGAATTGATCATGTGGCGATTCTTCAGGACCTACAATAACCCTAATCTACATAATTAATGAATATCAACAAGTAGATTCTGGAAAAGAGATTTCCAGTCACTCAGCACAACTGTGGTCAATCAAGTACCTCTAAATTTGAGAACCTTCCTACAGCACAAAAGATAAACACATCATGGTAAGATGCAAATCACAAGCGATAGTACATAGTGAGGTATGCGATGCAGATTCAAGACATGCCCATACATGACGTGCGTGCAGTATCAAACCATGCCACTACACAATATGAGTGCAAAAGGCACAGTGAAAACACCACAAAGAGATAACTTGTACTGTGTGGAAAAGAGCCTCAAATAATTAATAAATAATCAGGACTCACCCAATTTGGGTCATGGCATAGTCCCCACAAGATAAGCAAGAGGAAATGCTAATAAGCGTACTGTGGGAGAGAGAGCCAAATAAAATAAAAAAAGGGGGTTCTTACCACAGTGCTGGTAGTAGTGGTAGCCACTGGAATCAAGAGGAGATTACTTACACGGACGTGACATGCCATCCATGTGTAGACCTACCCCAGCTCTGCTTCCTTGGAGGAGGACGGCCGACAGTGGGCGCCTCCTTAAATATCAGCATGAAGATGCTGATTGAGAGTGAAAACAGCTGTGAGACAAGCCAACGGTAAGGGCGTAGTGACGCTGTGTGGCGGGGACCTGCAGGCACCATATTAAGTGTAATAGTCATTGCTAATTTGCAGGACCGGGGACGCATAAGGATGTTGTTCTGTCTGGAGTGGCAACTTGTGGGCGCCATGTTAGAGGTAGAGCGAATCGTAAAGGCCACAGACAATGTTGCTGTAATACGGGTCAAATAAAGAAAAGTGAAGGTACTGTGGGCGTCATTGTAAAAATAAGATACATAACAATTCACTATTAAGCAAGTGTGAGGTGTGGAGAAAAATGGCTATGAAAACATATATATATATCAGGCTTGTGGTCGAAACGCGTCGTCATGGCATGTTAAAGTAATAAATTATTCATTGAATCTTCAACTGGAGTCTGTGCCCTTGTTTGACCCGGCGTGGTCGCTCGTTGGGATTTTGGTTTCATATATATATATATATATATATATATATATATATATATATATATATATATATATATATATATATATATAATATATATATATATATATATATATATATATGTATTATATATATATATATATATATGTATATATATATATATATATATATATGTAATCTATCAGCACTCTTGCTTGTTCAGTGGACAGACGGAAAAGTAAAAATGTGCTACTCACAAGAGATATGTTTAGATTGCTGTCAATGGGGCACCAATCCAAGTGCATAAAAGTTGGCAATATTGTCACATATTGTGAGCCCTAATATGTAGGAGGTATAGCAAATAAAAGAACTAATGCTGACCCCCTAATGGTTTACATGAATATTATTATAATCAAATGGATATCTATGAAACGGGTGACAGCATAGCCACAGACAAAGGATAGTCCCACTAACACAGTCGCAAGCCAGACGTTCATGTATTCCTTTGAGATGGAAATGGGGAGGAGTAGATGGAGAGCTACTGGTAGTTCAGGAGCTACTCATTAGAGACACCTGGTTTACACGAATATTATCATCAAATGGATACTTATGAAACGGGTGACAGCATAGCCACAGACAAAGGATGGTCCCAATAACACAGTCACAAGCCAGATGTTCACGTATTCCTTTGAGATGGAAATGAGGAGGAGTGGGCCCTATATGTATGTGGCATATGTATACTTGTGTATCATTGGTTCTAGGCAAACATTAGTTGATTTTGTGCCAAGGGATTTAATCGTTCAGCCCATTAATATGTGAAGAAAGATGGAAAATCAAATTCTGTTCTTTCTTGCATAATGTATTCTTGAATATGTATTGGTGAGCTTCCAATATAGTCCATCTCATGTCATTTCGGGAGTGGCCCTCAGTGAGGTAGTGTGTGCTCATTTTGTTCTAGATGTTTTGCACCTTATATTGTTGCGATGTTCCATAATCCTAACCTTCACTGCTCTGGTAGTCATGCCTATATATCTCATCTAGCAAGGGAATGTAATCTTGTAAATACAATTCCTAGAGTTGAAATTTGTGTGTGTGTTTTTGAAACCATGTCAGGGTGGGGTTCAGTTGGATGCCTTTTGTGGTCTCGGTCAAAGCACATACAGAGCATGATCCAACGGAAAATTTCTAACCACTGGAGGTAAATCCCATAGGGGCCTTGTGCCGGTTTGGTAGACTTGTGTGGTCTAGTATGGATTCACATGTCTTTTAAATTAGCTGTGCGTTTAAAGGCAAACCTAGGGGAGCAATGAGAGGTTGCCTGTTTGTAGAATGCCAGTTTTTCATAATGATTTTCTGAAGTGTGTTAGACTCAGATGTAAATGTTGTTACTCATGTTAAAACATCTGTAGTGGGTCTCTTATGAGGTTTCAATAAAGCCTTCCTGTTATTATCTTTTGCACGTTTAAGTGCAGTGCTGACACAATGCTGGAAGTATTGGCAAGTCTCTAGATTGGCTGCTAGTTGTAGTGCTTGAGTAGTAAAATGATGGGTATTGCTGCAATTACGGTGTAATCGAAGGAATTGCCCATAGGGCAGATTGTCCCGCAAAGCTTAAGTGTGATGGCTCCCATACAGAAGCAGACTACTGCTATCTGTTGTTTCTTATAGGTGGTGGTTTACAGTTTACCATCAGTGAAGTGGATAATGAAATCCAAGAATATAAGGCACACATCAGAAATGTTTCCAGTGAACCTCAAGTATGGATTCAAAATATTTATTGAATCAAAGAAGGCACTGCAAGTAATCTTATCACCTTTTCAAAAATTAGAATATCGTCAATATAACGACACCAGGTAAGTATGTTCTCAATGTAAGGATTGGTGGGACAAAGAATACTCTCTACCTCAAAATTTGCCATATAAAGGCATGCCAAACTGGGAGCAAATGTACTACCCATAGAAGTACCCTGGGTTTGATGGAAGAGTTGTTCATTATACTGAAAACAAATTTCTCTGTTAATGCTAGGGAAGCACACTCCATAATAAAGCTGATAGGAGTGGGTGATGACCATTTGCACAGTAAGGGGGTCCTCTCAACAACCTCCAGGGTGGCTTCCTGGGGGATGCTGGTGTAGAGGGCCTCTACATCCAAGGTAACTGGAGGTCTATTAGTCGGGGGTCATTAGTCACCTCAATGAGTCCATCAGTTGAGGGTCATTAGTCACTTCTCTTGTGTCTTGCAAGTAAGACGGTGTCTGTTTGACCAAAGGCTGAAGGAAATAATCGCAAAATTTGGACAAGGGTTCAAGCAAAGGGCCAATTCACGAAACAATTGGTCTACTTGGTGGGGGTGTGATCCCCTTGTAAATTTTTGGCAGAGTATAGAAATGGGAGGTTCTCGGATGGGTATTTACCAGAAAATGTGCCTCATTCCCAGATATCTATCCTTGGGTTCAGCCCTAGACACCATAAAGGTAATCTCGGTACTTAGGTGCCCCGTGAGATCTAGTCTGATAGGGGTATAGTACTTGCAATCTGCCAGTTGACAGCAACATTCAGTATAATAATCCGAAGTAGATATAATCACTATCTCTCCTCCCTTATCGGCCTGTTTGATAGTAGTGTCAGGGTCATTAGCCAGGGACCTTATTGGCTCAAGTTCGTTATTGGACATGTTGTGAAAACTTGCTGGTTTGTAGTTTTTCTCTACTTCTTTCAGAACCGCCTGCTCAAAAGTGAGGATTTCATGGGTATCATACCTGAAGTAGGAGTAACTGTAGAGGGATTACGTAAACCGCAGTCAACTGCAGGAGGAGATCCAGGTCCCTGTAGTTGAGCAAGCATATGATCACTATTTGTGGAAGGGCCCCCCGGGACAAATGGCCGTCCAGGAATGCAATGCTCTCTCTCTACTGAGAAAAAAATAGGTATTTGGTTGGCCAAGACTGTTTGAGACAATCAGTCCTCCAAAAAGAATGCCATGTTAAGGCCTTTCATCTCTTATGGAAGCCCAAGAATCGCATGCTATTACGGCGCAAGAGCCCTTTCCCATCCTCTGCTTGAGGTCTTGCACCTCCGTTTGTAAAAGCTTTAGTTGGTCTTGTATGGCCATCAGGGAGGGCCGCATAGAATTCAGGGAGGACTCCACAACGTCCACCCTCTCCATGAGCTTGGCATGATCTGTCGGCAGCAGCCCAGTCTCTATCTGGATTGCCCCGAGTTGAGTCTCCATGGCGGTTTTTGACAGTACTTTCCAGTTGGCAAATTGGGTCACCTGCACAGGAGAAGCTGCCAACATAGCCGTTATCATTTTTTGGGGGGACGGTGGCTTGGAAGTTTTCAGTCTTGCCATACCTCACCACTTGCTATCCTCGGCAATCAAGGGCCAGAGCATGGGGACACAGATCCCGAGTGCAACAAAAAGAGGCTGCAATGGAGATAGGGAGGCGAATTGGGGGGAGCTTTGCAGTACCACACTGCTCACCCGTTCATGGAGATGCAAGTATTCCTGCATCCGTCTGTGGTGCCAGAGATGTAGTGCTCCCCAGGGGCACCTAGGGGGCATACAATGAGAGGTAGCCCCCGGCATAGCTATCCACATCAGTCTGGCCCGCTCCAGCACCATGAGGGAGAGGGCAGAGAAATGACCACCTGCAAAAGCCAGAGGTGTGTCACCCCAAGCACAGCCCATGGGAGCCCGAGGTCGAGGCTTCTCACACTGCCAGAGTCACCCAGTCGCCGTGGCCATGTGGCTAGAAATCCCCTCTGCTTTAAGTTGGTAGAAGAAGGATATGACCTTTGCAGGGGTAGCTTAGAGTCCAGGGTAAGGGCCACCAGTGTGCTCTTTGGGGCATGTGCTGTACCTTCCTGGGTTCCAGATGAACAATGCAGTGCAACAGGAGTTCCAGTTCTGTGAGGTTTCTGTGGTTTAAGGGGAGACCACTCCTCAATCTTCAGTAGCACACCATGGAAGTCTTGTCAGGGCCCCCGTCATGAGAGGCCAGGTGGCTTTGCTGTTCACTCCTGTAGCCCCAGGGGTTGTATGCTGATGAGGCTCCCCCAGGCAGCGTCCCACTAACTGCAGCAGTATATGCTTGGGTCTCCGATGAGACCAATGCCCCCTTTCACCGCTGCCGGCACCAGGTACCGCCTACATCAGGGAGCTCCTTCAGCCCGTGCACTCTCTGGTGGGGAGGAGGTAGCATACATCTCAGTGTGGGTGCCGCAAGAGCTGCTTCGCAATGCCAGTAGGCCTTGACAGCATCAGGCCTTCTACCTAGTCATTTCTGGTCATCGCAGCCCCTGGAATCATTCAGCGCAGTATTTAATCAAGCACTCACCAGAGTATCTGCCTGTTGGGGGGGTCACAGCCGTTGGCAAGCATGAGGGCACTGCAGGGGTCCCCCGCACAGCTGATCTGCAGCGTGGCTGCCGGGCAGTGGTGTTCTCTCAGCTCAGGCCCACTGCTCCCCAAGCTCTTGAACGCACCAGTCTCTGAGCTACCCCAAGTCCTCATCAGGGGGAGGGTGGGAGACGCAATCCCCCAGCCCATGATCTGTCGTCTCCGCAGGCAGAAAAAGTGGAGGTCACTGCAGGCTCCCAGTGCCAAGCCTGGCGCAAGCCTCTCAATACCGTTGTGCAGGCACGTCATTGGCAAGTCTCACTGCATTGCCAAGTTGTAGGGCCCTCCTCTCTGGGCTACATCCACATGGGAGGGGCTATCACCTAGTGGCTAGGGGGGGTCATTTGGGGCAAAATTGTGCTGGATATTGAGCGATGGGCCCTAGATCTAGCAGAGCTTCACTAATATGTGACCACTCTTGCTGCTATAATGGCCGTACCCCTGAGCAAATGTTATAGCCTAAAAGAAACATACTTTTAGAGACTGGTGCTTTAAATCAGAGTCATCCAAGGGTTCAAAAGGAGGGTATTGTAAAGCCTTCAAAACCAAAGGACAATCCCAAGAATGGGAAGTAGACATAATGGTTGGCCTCAATTGAGAAAAACTCCTCAGTAACCTAGACCCCAAAATAATCTATCTCTGGAACTTTCCAGAGGGCCCTAACTGCCCTTATTGCTGTCCATTGAACCCTCAAAGTGGGCACAGAGAAACCCTTGTCAAATCCTTCCCGCAAAAACTGAAGGAAATATCTAGATTCACAAACAGTAGGATCTAAGTTGTTTCCCATACACCATTTTAAAAAGATGCCAAATTATGATCATAAGCTTTCCTTGTTGAATTGAAGTAGACAGCTGTGAAGAGAGACCTTACTTCTTTTGACCCCTCCTTTCATCAACCAATGCCGATAGCCTCATTCTCTTGGATGTGTCCAAGGGAAGGGGAGCAAATCTGAAGGGAAATCGATCCATTGCCAAGATCCACTCCAGAACACTGGACATTAACCTTAGGACAGGAAACCAACCCATTCATAGCCAAAACCGCATCACATGACTAAGATTCACCTTCTCCTTTCTCAAACTGGCCAAAATCCTGGGAATGAGCGGAAATGGAGGGAATGCAAAGAGCAGACCTGGAAGCCATGGACAAGTCAGAGCATCTATCCCCCAAATCCCCTGAAACCTGGACAGAAAAGATGAAAGAAGAGTGTTTTCTGCAGTGGCAAAGAGGTCTAGTTGAGAGGCACCAAACCTTTGGCATATTTGTCCAAAAATATGAACCAGACAAAATTTGTGGGAAGAAGCGGAAACACTGCTCAACCTGTCTACCATAATATTGTCCCTCTCCTAAACGTAGGTTGCTGACATGCCCATTAAATGTTCCTCTGTCCCGCTGAGTATCAGAAAAGCAAGGTCCGCAAGAGACCGGGATCCTGTCCCTAACTGCTTAAGTAGGACTTTGTAAATATACTGTCTGTCTGTACCAGAACAACTTGTTGCTATAGAAAATGGGAAAAGTGAGGGAGAACACTATAACCTACCATCATCTTTCCAATTGGAGGAGCGAGCTCTCTCCACCTTAACCATTTCCCCTGAACCAACTGGTTTATAAGGTGAACCCCCAACACAACTTGTTTGCATCTGCAGTTAGAATGCATGGAGTAGGTAATCACAACATGACCCCATTTGATAACTTTATGGGGTTTAACCACAACCTTATTTTTTCCCAAACATCCCTCGTGACAGGCACCATTTGCTCTAGACTGTGAACAGCTCGGTTCCAATAATCCAAAAGATGATGAACCAATGGGCAAAGGTGGAGGTGAACTCATGGCACCCCAAATACACAGGATGCCTAAAAATGAAAAACAGACATATAATTATGAAAAAATCTCATTAGGCTAATAGAAAATATATGTTCCCTAATAGAGACTGACTCACCATATGCCCCTTCAGACACAGCCATTCCCTGACAGAAGCCTCTGATCACAACATCAAAAGTCTTTGGATTGTCCAGGCCCTTGTGGAAGGCAGGTTTCCCATTCAGAGCTGAGCCTGGAACCGGGCACCAATGAACTCCAAGTCCTGAGTGGGGAGAAGATTAGATTTTTCCCAATTTATCAGGAGTCCAAATTCCTTCAAGGTCTGGCAAACCTACTTGGTGTGAGTGTGTAACATTTTCTTTGAAGGAGAATGAATGAACCAATTGTCTAGATAAGGATGAATCATAATGCCCTTGCTGTGCAGATTGGCTATTATTGGAGCAAGGACCTTCGTGAAAACCCTTGGGGGAGAAGTCAGTCCGAAAAGGAAAAATTTGAAACTTCCAGTGTTGACCCTCTACACAAAATCTGTAACAATTTGTTACCAGAAAAGGACATATTCAACAATCCTACCTTCTGAGAACCTCAAGTTTTCCAGTCTCTCAAATAGTCTTGCAGCCATGTTAAATGACATAGAAGAAGCAATAGCTTTCCAAATGTCACAAAATGCATCAGTGATACATTTTGATGGGATTTCCATGTTAGCAAATAGATCTGAACATTCAGTGCCATCTTGAATTTCAGAGGTCAGAGCTCTAAAATCATTCACCAAAGACTGAGATGCTTACATCACATATATTGCCACCATCAACTCTGGGACACACCCACCAACAATATAGCATTCAAAATACTTGTATGGAAAACTGTAAAACTTTTATCGTTGACCGAAGACAAAACAGCACTATCGAAGAGGGCCCACGGTTGGATGACCCTGAGCACTTATACGGCCTGGCCCCTCAAAAATATTTCAACTTAGGATACACCAAAACTGTCAAAACTCAATTCTTGAAAAATCAACTGGGTCTGCTACCTTGCACACAGCACCTCCCACATTGGCTTAAGGATCCAGCGGTCTCACCTGCTGCTTATGCGGCACAGCACCGGAGGAGCTGCATCTCTTATGCACATGTAAAGATCTTCTGAAGGAACAGAAACAACTACTGAAACCTCACTTCAATCTATGAGGGATCCGGACACGGAGGCACGCCATGCTGGCCTGCTTTGCAGCAGAGGACCCACAGTTGAACTGCCATTTGGTAAATTTTTCGAGATTGGTGGCCAAAGAAAAGCCAGCTCACTGATGGAGGAACGTTCAGACAAAACAACCAGTAACCCTAACGCTTTTTTTTTTAACCCACGTCTCACCTACCCCACGCAGAGGCCATACAGTAAAACATCACTAAACAGATCTGCCGGGGAAACGGGCTCTCTATCGACGGCCACTTACCTAAAGATGCAAAAAAAAAACTTAAAAACCCAATCCGCAATGGAAATGGACAACAAATTTATTTTAACAATATCTTATCATGTTTTACAGATCTTAATGCTGTGCCTTGATGCAATGGTTTTAAGTAACTATGTTAATAAAAATAAACTTGAACACTCGTGGGAGAAGTCAGTTCGAAAGGAAAAACTTGAGACTCCCAGTGTTGACCCTCTGCACAAAATCTGTAACAATTTGTTACCAGAAAAGGACATATTCAACAATCCTGCCTTCTGAGAACCGTAAGTTTTCCAGTCTCTCAAATAGACTTGCAGCCATGTTCAATGACATAGAAGAAGCAGTAGCTTTTCAAATGTCACAAAATGCATCAGAGAGAAATTTTGATTTGATTAGCAAATGGATCTGAACATTCAGTGCCAACTTGAATAGCGGAGATTAGAGCTCTAAAATCATTCACCAAAGACTGAGATGATTACATCGCATATATTGCCACCATCAATCAAGAATCCTCCTCCATAATAATGTCCTGCCAAATTGGCCAACATCGGATCAATTTGTATAACTGCAGGATTTCACCTTTAGCCTAAGGACACATTAGAGTCAAAAACTTTTGCAGTTCAGCTTTTTCTGGATTCTTCCATTCTCTCAACAGCAATTACATAATCTCCTTGCTTATCGCCAAACACGTTGGAGAGTGAGACTGTAAGTGCATGAACAAGCCTGGGGTAGTGCTTTCTCAGCTTTCTCTTCAGATGGATTGAGAAAGCCAAGCAGGCACCCACACTTTGGGCATGGTATTTATAGCCTGTTATGGATGTGGAGAGCAGACCAGGATTAAAACCAGGCTATTCCAGGAGGGGTTGAAGCCCCTGAACACATTTTTGTACTAGCACACATGAGGTCTTGAAGAAGGCCGCCACTCCTCTTATGGGGGTACAAGGCCGTAACATGTTGACCTACTCTTCACTCTATGACAGGTTCAATCCCTCCTGTTACAGCCTGTTTTTAAACCTGGTCTAGGGACGCCCTAATAAAGTCTGTTGCATACCCTGGAACAAGTTTTACTTCACACTAATTTTTATTTTGCACCCCTCAACATACCTAGCTCTCCTAAGTTATTTAGTATAGCTCTCTCCTCGCCATCCAAAAAAAATCCCTGAGCTCCTCCCTCTCAGAGAGGGGGTTGTAGCCTGCCTTATGACTAGGTTCATAATGTGAGCAGGTTACCCTATGATGAAGCATGCCACCTTCGGGTGGGTGAGGGAAACCATCCTTTAAAAGGGACACTCCGTTAGCACTCATCCGCACCTTGTAGACCCAGGGGTTCTTTAGTGTTTTTGGTTTCTAAGTTGGGGAGTTTACCCCTGCAGGTCTATAAACCTCCTCTTGCCTTCTTTGTGTTTTGTTGACATCTGAAAATAATATCCATCCCAGCAAAAGGGCTCAAGGCAGAAGATCAACTGGAAAATAGAGGGACATCGAACCAAAACAGAGAGGCCAGCAGGTCAGTCCAGGAACCGCAGCAGTGACAGAGAAGAACAAGCAGGAAACAAGGACAACCACAAATCAGACCACACACCCTACAAAGCAGGTGGAAGGAGAAGTCCGAGCATGACAAAGCCCAGGCTGAATCCAAAAACAATAAGCCTGGCAGGGAGCATCCTGCCCTACAATCAACCAGACAAACATGATTGTCAGCCAAAGCGCAGCCTTACACAGCAGCAAGGACACCAAGCAGCCAAATAACTCCACCGAGGGAAAGTCTGAAGCCCCCGTCAAACAGAACTGAAAGAGGACACAATACATCCTAAGCCAAGCAGGAAACACAAGGAAGCAAGCATAATCAGAAACATCAAAATTCGACCCAGCGAAGGACAAGGGCACCAGGTGATTAGAAAGAACCAAACACCAGGCAGAAGGGCAACCAGAGGACAGTCCAGTAGCATGCAACCCCAGCACAAGACTCAATAAAGGCCAGAGTTTTGGATCCCAGAGAGGTACCAGGCCCCTAAAGCCAGAACAGACAAGGGCCGGGACCCAAAGATGAGGCAACAGTTGAATTGGGAACAACACCACAGGCCCAAAAAAGATAGAAAACCTAACAAAGGCAGGGCCAGGCAAGCAACAGGCAGGCACAGGAAAGGCTGGAAATGGGAACCAGCACCCATTGGGAAAGCGCCTGCCAGAGAACCTTCAAAATTCTGAACCATTCAAGTATCAGAGAATGAGAAAAAATAGGCAAGGACAAGAGAACACCATGGGCCCAGAACAAAACTCTGAACCTCAAATCACAGCACTAGAGCAAAACCTGAGACCAAGAACAAAAGAGGGGACAAAACCCCCCAAAAAAGACACCATAACAAAGGGATAAAATCAAGACAAAAAGCAGCCACCACCCCAGCAGGGAGCAGGAAAACAACAGGCAAAACAGCAGATCAGCCGAGGGGCAGACAACAGCCAGAAAAAAATGACAAAGATTCCAACAAACTCCACAGGAGACAGGGACGAACAGTCCAAGATACGGGGACTTGGAACACTATATCCAAGCCCCAAGCCTAACAGGGAGCACAAGGAGATGCCCCAGAGCAACCCACAGTCAAAGAACTGGGAAGCAAAGCTCACCCCCAGACAAGAAGCCCTCACTGGAACCTCCATTCCCAAACCTAGACGAAAGCACAAGGGAGAATACCAATGAGCAGTCACCCCCAAACAAGGGAGACAAAGGCCCAGCTGCCGGGAATAGAAGTCCTAGAGGGCGTGGCTAACGAGCCGATGGCGACGGACACATGAGCTTGGAGCTCCGCGCCGGCCTGAATAATTATCCTGATCAATCGCTGTTGCCCCGATTCCAGGGGCATACACCTGACCCCACCGTGACTAGGCAGCGCCTGGGCCTGACTTTCGGGGGTCCTGAGTGCCCGTGGCGCCGTGACATGGCTTGGCAGTTCGTGCTGGACTGTTCCCATGAGGCACAGGGTCAGACTGATTTGCATATGGCCATGTCTGAACTGGGGTGGTGGAGTGAGCTAAAGAATGATGATGGATTAAACCCAGATCAGTTGACTGGGGGTGAGTGTTTGATTGGCTCAAACTTTCCGTCCATCATCCCCTTTTGTATCGCTTTGTTCGCCCTAAGTTGGTGGGGGTATGCCCAGACGTGGGTCCCTTGCTCACTTTGCCACTGGATTCAAGCAAGCCTGGCTGATGATGGCTGGAATGCCAGAAACCGGTCCTAGGATGCTTGTTTCCGGTCCAGGGAAGACATGGCTTGGCAGTTCGTGCTGGACTGTTCCCATGAGGCACAGGGTCAGACTGATTTGCATATGGCCATGTCTGAACTGGGGTGGTGGAGTGAGCTAAAGAATGATGATGGATTAAACCCAGATCAGTTGACTGGGGGTGAGTGTTTGATTGGCTCAAACTTTCCGTCCATCATCCCCTTTTGTATCGCCGTGGCGCCGTGACAGCTGAGACGAGCGAGAGGAGAGGCTCCGACTCTGAGTCGCCAAGATGGCAGCGCTCACTGCATCGGAGCACTCAGGCCGGCAGATGCGGAGGGGGCCCGCCTGATCCCTGTGGTTATCTGCCTTGCCTCGGAGATTGCGCGGGGGCTCTGCTGATCTGGAACTGACTGAAGGGGGCCGCTGAGGTGAGCACTAACCGACGCGGTGTTCTCCCGGCGTGGAGACTCGAGTGCTACGACGGAGCTCTCGCGCGCCTGACTGTGATCCCGGCGACTGCTTTGGGGCCGTGCTGAGCTCTCTTAATGCTGCGGCATCCGAATTATGTGGACTGCACGAGGGGCCCCCCCTTAGTTGGACATCCGGGAGGTCACTTGCCGCTGGCAGAGACAGTGCTCTTGAAGGCCGGCGCCATTTTGCTACTGGTGTGGCGGGCGGGGATCCCCCGCTGCGGAGCCACTGAAGTACACTGCACCCTACTTGGAATGCTGGAACGGGGGGTTCCCTTTGGTGGACGGTGATTGGAGGCGGGGTCCCCCAACGTGGGCCACCGCGCTACGGACATGCTGATGTGAGTACCGCTGCTTCTATTGGGGGCCTGGAGTTCGCGACTGGGGCTGCCCCCCTGTATGCTGTGCACCCTTTTCTGCTGCTTGGGGCTGTGTGCTGCGGAGCCCGGGCATATACCCTCGGAGACTCCGACTCTGTGCCACCATGGACTGGAGGAAAGGGCGGTCATTATCCGGCTATCGCTGCGGGGTCCCTGGTCCTTTTGATCCTGCCAAGGGAGCGGTTGAGCTCCGTTCCTACCAGTGCTGCTGCATGGTGAGCTTCTTGCCCGGAGGGAAGTGGGGTGCATGCCATCAGGGTGCTCCGTATCATTGATCTTGGGACTGCTCGTGGTGGCCGGACGCGGGTGCCTAGAGCTCCGTGATCAACATAAGCAACCAGCGGGGACAATAACTGGTCGACGCCGTCACCCTGGTATGTGGGGCTGTAATTTGCACCTACTCCGGTGGCCGCACTGGTGAGCACCATTGTTTATCTATACTTGGCGGGTGGCATTACTCTCCTGGGGGCATGGGGAACTCAGGGGCAAGCAGATGGGGGTTCCCCCGGACCAGGATGAGTCTGCTTTGGAACGCAGGTGACCGGATTCGCCGGAACCGCCAGCTGCCAACTTAGTCCAGCAGCAACTGGCCCAGATCTTGCAGGCTATAGCGGATACCAAAGACACTCTGCATCAGGACATTGCTAATGTGGCTGTGGGGCTGGGGCTCCTGCAGGCAGAACACACCAAGCTGGCCGACCGGGTGAAGCAGACGGAGGCCTCCCTGGCGGATTTGGCACCGGTGCAGCAATCCCTCCCTGCCCAGATGGGGGATATCTCCCACAGAGTTCAGTTGCTGGAGAAAAGAGCTGAGGATGCTGAAGGGCGTAACCGCAGAAACAATATACGAGTGCTGGGTCTCCCGGAGGAAGTGGAAGGTTCTAATATGATCGCCTACCTGGAGGGTTGGCTTCGGGATGTGGTGGCGCCTGCTGGAATGACCCAATTCTAAACCCTAGAGAGAGCCCACTGGGTCCCTGCCCGACCTCCGGCACCGGGGAGGCCTCCCCGACCGGTGGTCACTCAACTCCTTCATTACAAAGACAGGGATTTCCTGCTGCAGAAAGCGCGCTCATCAGGGCCCTACACAGTAGATAATAGTAGAGTGTTGATCTTCCCTGACTATACGTTGGAGGTCCAACGCTGCCACACGTCCTTTTTAGCAGTCAAGAGGGCCTTGCGCAGTGAAGGGCTCCAGTACTCCTTGATGTTTCCGGCTCGACTGCGGATTGTCCTAGATGGCAAGACACACTTTTGTGATGATCCCAAGGAGGCTTGGGACTGGATTGAATCCTACAAAACTGGCCGCGGACCGACGGAGCGTAGACGCACAACCCCCCCTGGGGAGCAACTCCCACAAAGAACTCGATGGACAAGGCATCGTCGCAACCCCCTGCGGACACCTAGTGCCTCCCAGACGGAGAGGGAGAGGACTGATGCACTGCGGGTGGTATCGGAACTATTGCAGGACCATAAAATGCCGTCCGGAGCAGAAACTGGGTCGGAGAAGGCATCTGACGGCTCGGCCTCGGATGTGTCCCAAGATGACAGTGTTAAGTTACCACATGTTACTCCAGGCACAGCTGATGATATTATTTGATATTATTTGACTGCTCTGCCTAGCTCTTTCTCTTCCCTCTTGTTTGCCGCTTATTCTTTTCCCGGGCTTCCCGGCGCTGCAGTGTCTTTTCTTACACTGTTGTGATGATAGGATGGTGAGGGGGGATCTCTAAGTTCATTGTTATGCGCCCCCGGATATGGGGCAATGTGTGTTGCTACAGGCATAGGCGCTGAATTGGTTATTGCTTACGCTGCAAGGCAACGTCGGCTCACAGCCGCTTTCCCCTTGATCCTCTGTAGTTACTAGAGGATACCGAGTGTATAGTTAGTTTGGATGGGGACTAGCGTTTTAGTGCCTGTTCTGGGGAGGGGGAGTTGTTTTTTTTCTGTTTTGTAACGGGATGCTTTTGGGGCCTCGGCGTGTCACCTTAAGAAGATTACTAGGGTACTGTGCACAGCTCTATCATGGGTTCGTTACTTGAATTAAAATGCATATCATGGAATGTCAGGGGCATGCATACAATGGTGCGCCATCACAAGATACATGCGTACTTAGTGCGTAGAGGGGTTCAAATTGCTTTCCTTCAGTAAACGCACATCACACGTCAAGAGGGTCTCGCCCTGCAACGTAGATGGCGGGGTCAGATTTTCTATACAACCTATTCTGCCTTTGCGCGGGGAGTATTAATATGGGTCAGGGCGGGGGTTCCTTTCCAGCCCGCGCAGCAACTAGCAGACCCAGAGGGGAGATATGTGATGGTTGCGGGACGTCTAAATGGCAGGGATATAGTGCTGAGCAACATCTATGCGCCCAACACAGAGCAGCCGGCCTTTTTTACCCAGCTATCCGGGAAACTGGTGCCATATCTGACAGGGTCAGTGATTATGGGCGGGGACTTTAACTTTATTCCTGATATATCCCTGGATAGATCACATCCACCTCTCCCTGACGCACCTATTCATAAGATTTCTAAGGCTAGAAGGGATTGGCAGCATAGATGGGGGTTAGTTGATACATGGAGGGCACATCATCCGGGAGTTCGTGATTATTCCTTCTTCTCGGCACTGCATGAGCTCCATGTCCATTTAGATGCGATACTCTGTTCCCCAGATATCAACGCGGCAGTCAAGCATAGTAAATACCTCACCAGAACACTCTCAGATCATAATCCGCTACTCCTGCGATACATTGGGCCCATGCGCTTCCTACAATTCCGGCATGGCGCTTAAATCCAGAACTGTTAGAAGATCAGGCATTTCGCGCAGTGGTGGGTACTGGCGTCACCCAATATTTTCTTGAGAATACTGGCACAGCGTCCTCGTCTGCTGTTGAATGGTATGCTTTTAAGGCGTGCAATGGGGTCACTGCATTACCAACATGATGGGGGTGCGTAGGATGTTATTACAAGAAATAGAGACCGCGGTCCAGCGCCTGCGTGAAGCGGAACAAGAACGACCCGGGCAACCTGATAGACAGCAGGGTTTGCTGGAGGCGAGGGAGGCGGTCGCCACACGGGTCGAGAGACTGCGCTGTTTTGATTATAAAAAATACTTAGCGCGCGCTCATGCAGAGCGTGACAAATCCAGAGCGTTGTTGGCTGGGTTAGCCAACCCCGCTAGACGAGGGACGGTCATATTAGAATTGTGTAGCCCAACTGGGGAAATTTGCTATACCCAGCAGGGGATTAATGATCAGTTCCTTGCTTATTATACGGATCTCTATCAGAGCAAGGTGACGTTGAATGAGGGGGTCCTTGGAGAGTTTCTAGCTGCAGTTGATCTTCCAAAACTAGACAGGGCACAGGCGGAGCTGCTGGGCCAAGATATAACCATTAGAGAAGTTCGAGGAGCGATCAAACATATGGCGCGGAAAAAGACTCCTGGGCAGATGGTCTGCCGATTGAGTTTTATCTAACCTACATTGATCTTCTGGCTCCTAAGTTAGTGATACAATTCAAATCAATTAAATCAAGCTTTATTCGGTTAATTAAAGTAACCATAAAAGCATTCTAAAATATACATTTCATCATTATACATTTCATAAAATTCTTCAGAAGATATCTTCTCATCGGTGCAGATAAAAAAAAAAAAAAAAAGAAAAAACATAGTTAACTTAATTCATGTCTTTACAGAATACATTGGGGGGCGACAGACTAATCGATCATTAAGCTATATAACATGTTAAAAGAGGAAACAAAAATAGGCCTCAAGTTTGCAGCTTTCTATTATATGACAATAAAAAAGTTTTATCAACAGAATATAATATGAAAATATAAAAATTAAAAGAGGGTCTATTCACTTTCATAATTCAGCGTCTCCAAATGTATGAGATCCTTCCTCCTTTTAATAGCCAGCTGAATAAAAAGAATCACAGCATTACATGTTGATGCATCAGCCAGATTGCAAACTTGATGGAAAGCTGATTTATAAGAATACAAATGATTTATAATAAAAAGAGGTCGTAAAATTGATTTTCTGATGTCCCTGTAAAAATTACAAAAGAGTATGAAGTGCAGAGTACTCTGGGCAGTTTTGCCGTCACACGGGCATCTAGGTAATTTTAAGCTCCACTTGCCCATCTCGGGGAATGCTACTTGAAAGTGGAGCGTGTTCAGCCGTAATCTTGTGAAATAAAATCTATGTTGTGCATTTTTAATAAAAACTAGGTACGGTTGTGTGCCC
The DNA here is from genome assembly GCA_963921515.1 of Calotriton arnoldi. NCBI lineage: Eukaryota > Metazoa > Chordata > Amphibia > Caudata > Salamandridae > Calotriton > Calotriton arnoldi. The sequence continues at coordinate 888,528 of CAWUFW010008210.1, forward strand.
ACGCAAAACGGTCCTTCACTATAAAATCTAGCACCTGATTTTGTACTGAGTTCGGCTATCCTGGTTCTTTCTCTGGTTTCCATGAGGCACTTCTTTAGCTCCACTTTACTTCTAATCTGGATACTCTCCGGGTTCTTAAAATTCGGTACCATATTACACTAGGGGGCCGATTCCGATCTCGGCCGGTAGGGCTCCGAATCGGATTCGGCTTAACCGGATCCGATTCGGAGCCCTATTTCCCGACCGATTCGTACGTGCGTCCGGGCGACCGAGTACGATGCGTGCGCTCGTGAAATCACCGACCGACTCGTTCGCAGAACCCGACCGCTCCGACCGACTCGCACGGACAAGACTCGCACCGCGCAATGGAGACGTTCCCCGGCCGGGTAAGTACGATGCGCGCTTCGAGCAGTCCGACCGACTCGCGCAGTCCGGCTCCAAAGAGCAGTCGGAGCCGCACTTTGGGGGTCCGTGTCGGACCCCCCTGTACGCGTACCCGCGCGAGTCGCACACAGGGGGGACCCATGGGTCCCCCCTACCTGTGCATGTACGGCGCGAGTCGCTTTGATGCGTACACGCTGTAGGGGGCGCCCTTGTTCGCCTCGCACCCATTGAGTCAATGGGAGCCCGCGTACGCGTTGTACGACCGGCTCCCATTGACTTCAATGGGAGTCCGACCGAATCGAGTCCGATAGCATACGTGCGCATCGTACTCGTTCGGTCGGGCTACTAGGGTCCGATTCGGTCGGAAATCTCTCCGGGTCCGGCTCGGTCGGTGAGATTTCCGGCCCGAATCGGAATCGGCCCCTAGGTTGGAGGACTGATTATATGGTATATCCATGGGATATTCCTATAATGATCTAATTTCAGGCAGTCCAGGAAAATATCCTTAGTAAAGTGAGCTTCCTCAATCGTCCAGATTCTGTACCACAAAGTGAGAGCCACAACATCAATCAGATCACTCACATAAGATACATCTAGTTCCTTATGAGCTATATAGGTATCAGTTGAGTTTGGGACCGACAATAATCTTCTTAAAAATGTATTCTCAAGGGTTTGTAGTGGCAAGGTATCTGCCGTGCCCCATAGTCCTCCACCATAACAGACCCCTGTGATGCACTTACTCCTGTATAACTTTAAAATCTCTTGTATCGGCTTATTGCCTATTTTTTGTGAGAATCTAAAAATGGCTTCGCTTGATCTCACAAACTTCAATTTGCTAGAGTTTACATGTGTGGTCCACGGTCTTTTACCATTAAAGACTAAGCCCAAATAAGAGAAGGTAGTTGTCCTGTCGATAGATAGACCCCCAACATAATGGGCTCTATTTTTAATTTTCTTTTTCCCACATGTCATGACAAGCGTTTTGCTTACATTTATTTTTAAATCTTTTTTAGTCATAAATTCTGTCAAGTTGTCTATCAACAATTGTAGTCCATTTGCAGTTCTCGATATTAGTACTGCGTCATCGGCATATAATAAAACCGGTGTGACACGTTTGCCAACAACTGGGGCATCAGCTTTCAATCTTTGTAATAAAAAGTCTATTCCATTAATATAAAGTGAAAATAAAAGGGGGGCAAGAACACATCCTTGTCTGATTCCTCGGGTTACCTTAAAATGCGTTGTGCATTCCCCTTTCAAGCCATATCATATTTTTGATATTAGGTGGACATATATCTGTGATAAAAAATTTATAATGTCATAAGGGGCACCATCTCTACTAGAGTTTTCCATAGCTTAGAGTGATTTACCAGATCAAAGGCACTGGAAAGATCTACAAAGCAGAAATGGAGAAGGCCTTCTTTGGCGTGTGTGTATTTCCCTATTAATAACTCGAGGTTAACGCATTGCTCAACCGTTCCAATACCCCTTCTGAAGCCGTATTGGGTGTCCGTTAAGATGTTATTTTCCTCCACCCAACATTCCAGCCTAGCTAGCAGGACTCTACCCATTAGTTTAGAGGTGGAGTCAAGAAGGGATATTGGCCGGTAGCATTTTGCGCTACCTCTGTCTCCTTTTTTGAAGATAGGGACAATTACACTTTCAGCCCAGGTAGCTGGTAACACCCCGTTAGTAATGGCATTGAACAAGTTGGCTAAAATAGGGGACCAAAGATCTGCATTGTACTTAAAAACATCAATTGGGACCCCATCAGGCCCTGCAGCCTTTCCACTTGCACTTTTTTTAAAGCTAATTTTATCTCTTCTTTAGTAATGATTTCTTTCCTAGGGGTATTCATTAAAATAATATATCGATTCTCATCTATTTCCAAAGACTGTCGGGAGGGATTAAAAATGTTCTCAAAGTGTGTTAACCATTCTTCTGGCATAACTAATATATCAACCCTTGCAGATGAGACTTCTTTAAACAAGGGGTGGTCTATAGTTTTCCAGAAAAGAATTGAGTTCTTGGTCTCGGCTGCTTGAATGAGACTCTCCCATGCATCCTCCCTAATTTCGTTTTTCTTCGACTTTAAAGCTTGCTTGTAGCTCCTACGGAGACTACAAATTTTGCCTCTATTCCGGGGTTTATTTTTTAATTCTTCCTTCAAAGACCTGTTTAATCTAGAACAATGTTGATTAAACCAACGTGAGCAATCATCATTGTTTTTCTTGCTTTTGACTTTCAGGTTTTTTGAAATTTCATCTGAGATATTTTGGAAGGCTGAGACAATTTTAATATTACTGGATGTTCTGTCCAAACATGTTTTTATGTGTAAACTATTTTTTTTAATTACATTTTCCACAAAAACAGTGGGATCAACACCTGTCCACTTTATCGATATCCCATTTTCACCCTTTGTGTTAATACTAGTTTCGGCAAATGTTGTCCTCTGTCTCTGATATAATTGGGAATTTAATATTAACACAATGGGATGGTGATCACCGAGGAGACTCGGTTGTATGTAACATTTTTCTACCAATGGCCTGCAATTCCTGGATAGTAAAAAGTGTTCAATACGCGAAGATGACCTGGCCCCCTCATATGTATGAATAAGGTTTACTCCCTCATGGGGGCCTAGCTCCATTATTTCTAGGTCATGTTTATACATGACATGGTTGATTGTTTCACCATATGAATTATGTGGAAAGTGCAGGAGGTGATCACCGAGTACATCCTCGTGACCACATTGATCCCCTAGGGTATAATCACAGAGATTGCCATTAAAATCCCCGGCCCAGATTAAAATGTTATCGCCCCCCAGGTCTTTTAAAAGTTTATCCAACTCTACCTCAAATTTTATAATTATCTCATGTCTCGAGTTGTCAAAAACATTGTTATAAAAATTAATAAGTACAATATTCTGCTTTCCTTTAACAGTGAAAACTAAGAGCTGGAAATGCTGTGAAAATATATAAGTTTTCTTTAGGGACAATGGTGCAGACACTGAAATTAGAACCGCCAATCCCCCACTTGCTCGCCCAGACTTAGATGGTGTTGCTTTCGAGAAAACAGTTTTAAAACCATTAATATAAAAGATCTCTGTCGACCATGTTTCCTGTAAGAGAATCACGGAGCAGTACTGGATACTTTTAAGCCATGTCGGGTTTTGCAGTTTATTTTTAACCCCTGCAATATTCCATGACATAATTTGCATAATTTGCAGTGACCCAACCAGAGGGCGGGTTGTTAGTGATACTTTATAATGAGGCGAAGCGAGCGGGACAACTGCCTGTCACCACTCGCAAAGCAATTATTATTCCACTGCTAAAACCAGGGAAACCGCCTTCTGATAGGTCCGCTTATCGCCCGCTGTCCATGCTCACTACTGATTACAAGATTTTAAGTCGGATCTTGGCGACCCGGCTTCTCCCACACATGGTCCACTTAATACACAGGGATCAAGCGGGATTTATCCCGACCAGGAACACAGCCATAAATGTGAGACGCCTGCTTCATATATTAGAAGCTGACACTTACCCGAAAGAATCTGCTGCCATTTTAGCGATAGATATAGAGAAAGCATTCGACAGTCTAGAATGGCCCTATTTATTTCAAGTCATGGGTATTTTTGGCTTGGGGGATACCTTTGTAGCTTGGACGGCTTTATTATACAAGCATTCCACTGCTCGGGTTAAAACGGGTGGATTGATCTCGCACGCCTGCGCTGTGAGCCAGGGGACGAGACAGGCTTGCCCGCTCTCCCCTCTGTTATTTGCCCTGGCCATGGAGCCCCTAGCGGCCCAGGCCAGGACGGGGCTGCGGTATCCGGGGCTTTGTGTACATGGTCAAACTCATCACATCGCGCTTTACGCTGATGACCTACTCATGTTTGTAGCAAATACTGCTGATGCCCTCGTCGGAGCAAAGCGTTTACTTCATGACCTTGGCGCGGTTGCTGGACTCAAAGTGAATTGAGCGAAGTCTTGCCTGTTCCCCGCTGCCCCATTGGCTGGTGGCCCTCTAATTACAGACGGGGTGCAGTGGGAATACCGCTACCTGACGTATCTGGGGACCCGAATCTATCATACGCAGACTGACTTACTGGAGGGTAATGTGGGTAGAGCCATCCGGGGTCTTAAAAGCAATCTTGAGTTTTGGGGAACCCTGCCTCTCTCGGTGGCTGGCCGAGTAGCCCTCCTTAAGATGGTGACTCTCCCCAGGCTGCTGTACTATTTTAGAACCCTGCCAGTTTGGATACCTGCGTCGATTTTTAAACAGCTTCAGTCAATGATTACAGGGTTTCTCTGGACTGCTGGCAGATGGAGGGTGGCGCTGAAAACACTAATGAGACCGAAGTCCGAAGGTGGACTGGCGGTTCCTGACCTGGAGACATACTATTTGGCGGCACAATTACAGTGGCTTACCCAAGCAGTAGCATTGGAATTTCGAGGGCCGGGCGGACGGGATGGAGAGCAGGCCCCCGGGCAGGTACTCTCCCGAATTATTTTACAACTGCTGCTGCGGCTTAAGGCACTTACTAACAAATTACGGACGTTTCGGCTTTGCTGGAACAGGAGTCAGAGGAGAGCGCAGATCGCGCGTCCTTATGCCCGAGATCCCTTTGGCCATGTGCACTGCTCTACCGCATGGGGGCAGCTGGGCTGCGCTGACCGACTGGAAGGAGAAGGGTCTGTATACACTAGGGGACTTATATGAGGACAACACCTTGCTCCCCTTTGGTACATTGCAGGACAGGTACGACCTCCCTTGCGGGGACTTTCTGCTCCACTCGGCCCTCGTTGCGGCCATCCAAAAGCATTGGAGAGAAGGGCTGACTGAACCACAAACCTCAATGGCCTGCCAGTACGTAGTATTAGCAGCAGGAACCTTTAAGGCAGTTCCCTGCCTATACAGGAGTATGACGCATGAGGCACTGACTCCGTTGCTGACACTGCGACAGAAATGGGAGGAGGACTTGGGTGAAGAGATTCCCGAGAAAGTATGGGCTGAGCTAGTTGAACGGGCGTGGAAAAGCTCTAGAAATGCCCGCTTCCAACTGGTGCATTTTTTTATACCGCACAGGGCATACCTTACCCCGGCAAAAATGAATAAATATTTTGACACGGATACAGCAATGTGCCCACGATGCAACACGGAGGGTGCAGATTACCGTCACATGATGTGGGACTGCCCCCAGCTTGGGACTTATTGGGAAGAGGTGGTTACGCTACTGCGCGACATTACTGAGAGAGAAGTAGAGCCCACTATAGGCCTTTGTCTGCTCCATTGGTTTCCCCATACATCCAAGAACAAGATCACTAGTAAGTTTTTGGACTTGGGCCTTCTCTTGGCTAAAAGAGACATTACAGCACATTGGAAATCCAAGAGGGGCCCAAGTGTTCAGAGATGGAAGGCTGACCTCCTTAAATGGGCGGAATGTGAGGGCACTGTTAGATTACAGCTGGCTAACCGAGCAAATAGCGAGAAAGCCTTGGAAGCAGCAAGGGCTTGGGAAACATTAGTGGTCTTGCTGAAAGTCCCAGATGCTGATCTGGACGAAGACCCTATGGTTGGCGACCCAGCTGTTTTGCCCTGACCACTGTATATTCAATATTTGATATATGTACCTATTGCACCCCTGACTACACCTGCCTCTGGCACTGAAGAACTTCCTGATACTTGCTGCAGTATACCTTTATTGTGTTCCTTTGTGATACACCTTGATGTTGCCATAATTTTTGTTATGTGTGATACGCCGGGGAGGGGGAGGGATAAGAGGGAGGGGGAAGTTTCGTTTACTAGACTTAAATGTGCGGCAAAGGTGTCTTTCCCATTCTCGTTATTGACAACTGGTCGTTACTAATATATTTGCTTATAAAGGATCTCGTTGACATTTGGCATTATTGTATTGAAGAACGGTACACAATATATGTTGATTATGGCTATGTCACTTGCACCTGGGTGCGACCAGGTTGTATTGTCGTTAAATGAGTACCTGCTTGCCCACGTATTCTGATAATGATTGAATTGTTCTGTTTTGGAAATAATAAAAACATATTTAAAAAAAAAAAGGAATAGAAGTCCGAGAGGCGAGATCACAGAGCCAGACACAACCAGAAGTGCAATCCACCACACTACCATCTCAAATGGATGAGAAAAGGTGGAAGGACGCACTGGCTAGGGAGCAGCAAAGATAAACCAGGGAGAGACCTCAGCAGAGCCCTCAACCCCATGAATCCAAAGAGAAGGAGAAGGCAGCAGAAGTGCAGAGGTGTAGCCTTGAGTCAAACTCCCCAACTCCTAGCCAAGCAGGAATCGAAAAAGGAAAGCCCAATGACAGACCTCCAGCCTGCAACGCAGGGGAAGCACAACCAAAATGTTCCCTCAAAGCATGCACAGCAGGCACCCCAGCACAAGACACAGACAGGCACCAAGCAGGAGATGATAAGGCCACAGGATCCCAGGGTGAACCGTCAAGGAAAGGCACTGGACAAGAGCCCCAAGCCTAGTAAAGAGAGTAGAATGGAAGGCTAATCACAAGAGCTGGCCCAATTCTGCCCACAAGACAAATAGTCTTTTTTTAAAAATTGTATCCTTGTTCAGCTTCGCTTGTTTTTCGGTTTTCCTATTGTTGTGCCCTGTTTTGTGCCCCTTTTTGCGCCCTTCTTCTTCCCTGCCGCTGCTGCCCCCGCGGCCCCTCCCCCCTGCCGGTTCCTGCTCCCGCCTCCGAGCTGCACTTCCCTCCCCCTTTCCCTATTTAATGGCAGCCCCGTGCAGCGGTCTCGCCGCCGGCGTGCCATAGGCGTGCCAAAGGCAAGCCCTTTGGCGCCCGTCCGCGACCGGCGCCAGGGTGGTTTTATTGTTTACTTTACAGGTTTTTGTCAAAGAACGTGTCCTATGGCATTGGGATTTACTGTTTTTTTCTTTAAGGAAATCACTTTTTGTTCAAAATAAACCAATATTTTTAGCTTTGATTTCCTTATCTTTTAGCTTTCCAGGAGTATTTTTTTTTTTTAAACATTTTCAGGTTTTTAATGGTTTCTATTTACTTTGGATTGCTTTGAGGGATGTCCTTTGGATTCATTTTATTGTTGTCTTTTTCTGGACTTTTGAAAAATATTTTTCCCATTATTTGGTAGAATATTATTTTTGACTAAGTGGAAACATAAGAGGATCTGCAGCTGCTAAAAAGTATGTTATATTTATTTTATATTTTTTTGGGTGGGAAATGTTATAATATATTTTTTGTGTAAATATTATGTGATTGTTATTTGGAAATGTATGGTTTATGTGTGGTATTTATTTTATGGGAAGGATTGAGTTTGTACTTTGACCATTTTGGTTGGTCAGGTTTACATTTTTCATGTAAATAATGTATATATTATTTTATTATCTCAGTCTAATTTAATATTGAAATTTTAGTTAATGTTTAGAATGATGTAATAAAATGAATCACTGACAAAATATCGCAAGACATATTATCGAGCTACAATTATATCGATACAAAATTATCGATAACATTAATATCGACATCATATACCTATTTAAATAATTACAAAAATATCGAGGATACAATATCGAAGTACATAAATATCTATTTCACAAATATCGCTAACATACTTATCGAAATTCTAAAATATCGAACTTCATTAAAATACATTAACTAGGTAAAAAATATCGTACACAAAAATATCGACAACACTAATATCGTAAAATTAAAAATATCGACTATATAAAACTATAATAAATATAAAAATAAAACTACATAAAATTAATTAAATTACTACAAACAATACTCAATTAATAAATGACAATAACTATTTTACTAAACTAAAAAATTAATTAACACAGCAATAAAATTACTAAGGGGCCCATTACGATACCCGGCGTAAAAAAATCCGCCAGGCATGGAAGCGGCAAAAATCCGCCCGCACACACCGCCTGAACACCGACCACGCCATTATGAGTACACAAACCGAAAACCGCCATCGGCGGAAAAATCACACAAAATACCGCCCGCCATTGTCCGAGTCGGAGTCAAACCGCCCGCCACGGACGGAAACACGCACGACAACACAAAACCGCCCGCCCACACGGCCGACACACCGCACGTGAAATTACGATCGCACCGCCATGAGCGCGGAAAAACAACAAATATACCGCCCGCCAGCGCAAACAACGCCGATGAGAATCGACACGGCAGAAGCCATGGCGCCAACGTACCTGCACAGAAACCATCCGCACACAAAACCAATAGCACACAACATGGCCAATAAGTCCACACAGCAAGGCACACACAAATACACAAGCACAGTACACATCCCGAAAACACCCCCCGGACAAACAAAAAATACAAAGGCCAGAACCCCAGACACAACACACCTGAAAACAACAGACCATGAGGACACACCCACATAGGTGAGTACAAAAGCAGCACTCCCACAGACCACAACCCCTTGCTACATTGCAAACCAGAGAGGAGAGGAGAGGACACAGTGACACAGCAAGGACAGCAGCACACCACAGAAACGCACACATCACAACCACCACCACCACCACCACCACCACCAAACACCGGCACCACAAACCCCCTGCACATTACACAACACACACCGCACCAGCACCACAAACACCATGGCACCAGAAAGGATGCCCAAGTTCACGCCCATGGAGCTGACGGTCATGGTCGACGAGATCATCAAGGTGTACCCACAAATCTATGGGAACATGGTCCAGCACACACCACTAGCCACCAGAAACAGAATGTGGAACCGGATCGTAGACCAGGTCAATGCAGTCGGGACCCTGCCCAGGAACAGAGTCGAGATAAACAAACGTTGGAATGACGTAAAGAGCCTGGTCAAGAAGAAGGAGGGCAAAAACAGAGAGCTGGCTGCCGTCACTGGCGGAGGGAATCCCGCGCTCTTTAAGACCTTCAAAGCGTGGGAGGAGAAGGTGCGAGTCGTAATCCATCCGGAGATCCTCGCCGGATTAGCAGGGGGAGTGGAGGCTGGTAAGTACAAACTAATGTATACTAGCACACCGCTATGTACTCACATGCGCAACTACCATGCCACAGCTCCCAGGGACAAACACCCCCATGTCCAGCACACAATACACAACACATCACACGCACATGCAACAGACACTACCACACACAGCCCAAACCGAACAACTGTAAGATGCGTGGGGACATGTGTACACTAAGCCAGCCACGTAACCACCAACAGGTCCCCAAATATGCCAGAAGCGCCACAACGAGCACCCACCACACCCATGTGTCCGCCACAGCTGCACTAACCGACAAGTAACAGGTAAGTGGCAGGAACACAAAGTGCAGTGGGTGGGACGGTGGACAGCCCAAGTACAACACACACCAGGCCCCAGTCCCACAGCACAGCAAGGAGGAGCATCCCCCACACCCCACAGCCACGTGTCAGCCACCGCAGTGCACAACGACAGCCGAAAGGCAGACATCACGGTCCACAGCAATCGGTGTCAGTGGGTGTACAGCCACCCCCACGACCCACTACACCCCCCACCCCACAGACCTGCAACATGGAGCACCCCCGCTTAGAGCCATGTGGCATCCAGTACAGTGCACGCACGAACAACTTGCAGGTGGGAAACTGGACAGGGCTGGATTACTGGAGGCATGAGGACCATAACACCACCAACACATGGGACATGTCACGTAGCAGACGAACACGCAGCACCGCCCACCGTCACGAACAAGTGAACAATGTGCACACGGACATGAACAACAGACTCACACCCCACATGACCCATCACAGACATAGCAACACCCAAGGAGCCACGTCTGCATGCACAAGCCACACTGAATATAGTCCCACACGGCAGCCACTGTGCAACTCATCACACACAACCGAAACACCATTGAAGTCCTGTCCATGTAGCCCCCACTGCCTGTCAACCCCACACCCCACAACTACGCCTATGTAAGACAAACAACACTAGACGCAACAGAGCGGAACAACATAAATGCACACGAACACCACTGAACCCATCAAACTCACAGACACACCATGCACATACAACATACCATCCATCCCATCCGTCAGCCCCAGTCACATGAAAGGCATGTCATCCGCACAGCTGCCACACATACAGCAGTCACGCTAAGACACATGCCCATGACCAACCATGTGCCAGAAGTCAATTAAGCGCACGACACACTGTGAGCAACAACACACAACATGGGCCACACCCCCCCGAGCACTGCAGTGATGCACATGGCACAGGGCAGCACGCACACCAAGGAGATGGGACAACTGCAATACGTTGGCTGGCACACAACTATCACTCACTCATAACGATGCGTCCAATGCCATGTCCAGTAACCACAACAGACAGCAAATATGCAGGGCATGTCAGGCATGCACACACCTCAGACCATGCACTGTCATGCTGCCACAACACATGTCACGTTCGGCACCCATGGCTCACAGCATGTACCCCAAAAGCATATCCCCTCCCAAATGCGAATCTGGGGCATGGCCCCCATGTTGCCATATGCGTTCCTAAGCGTTCCATTTGAACCCCAAAAGCATATCCCCTCCCAAATGCGAATCTGGGGCATGGCCCCCATGTTGCCATATGCGTTCCTAAGCGTTCCATTTGAACCCCAAAAGCATATCCCCTCCCAAATGCGAATCTGGGGCATGGCCCCCATGTTGCCATATGCGTTCCTAAGCGTTCCATTTGAACCCCAAAAGCATATCCCCTCCCAAATGCGAATCTGGGGCATGGCCCCCATGTTGCCATATGCGTTCCTAAGCGTTCCATTTGAACCCCAAAAGCATATCCCCTCCCAAATGCGAATCTGGGGCATGGCCCCCATGTTGCCATATGCGTTCCTAAGCGTTCCATTTGAACCCCAAAAGCATATCCCCTCCCAAATGCGAATCTGGGGCATGGCCCCCATGTTGCCATATGCGTTCCTAAGCGTTCCATTTGAACCCCAAAAGCATATCCCCTCCCAAATGCGAATCTGGGGCATGGCCCCCATGTTGCCATATGCGTTCCTAAGCGTTCCATATGAACTCCAAAAGCAAAGTACAAACCAGACCCAGGATGGGCCAGGAGCCCGCATACACCAGAGTCACAATGAGTAGGGGCACAGCAACACACCCATCGGCATGGCCAATCCGTCCCATGCCACATGTGCACAGCACACAGTCCCATTGCCTAGCACACACAACTACAGATGCCACAGCCACACACTCGCCTCCGGGAAACCCATGTACGAGATTGCACGAACTGCCAATGTCAGACGACTAATACATACTTCGCCAGGTGCAACACAATAACAAATCTCATTCTCTCCACAGGTGACGAACTGCTGGACGCTGGGGATGGAGACAGCAGCCAGCACAGCCAGCCTACAAGCCCCCAACGAGGACACACGGATCTGGAGGATCTGTCCACCTCTTCGGACACGGACCACCAAGCTGGCCCATCTGGCGTGGCAGGGCCCAGCCACTCCCCAGGACCCCTCCTACCCACCAACCCATCATCCAGGGATGCTGAACAGTCCCAGTCCCCTGCTGCCACTGTCGTTGCGGCCACACCCACGGTCATTGCGGCCACTACCACTGCCGCAACCGCCACCATCGCCGCACCGACCACCACCGCCTCCACCACCACCACGTCTTCGCTGGCACCAGCCACAGCGCAGGTGGTGGCCCGGCCGACTGGATCCACCCTGGGAGCCACAGCGAGGACCGTGGTGTGCAATGTGGCTAGTGGGCAGGCCGGTGGCAGCAGGACTGGTAGGAGGAGCAGGGTCAGGGAAACGCCAGCCTCCCCTGGGAGCCATGCCCTGCCTCAAATGGCCAGAGTCCTTGGGGCCTATGAAGAGGCCCAAGGACAATGGGCCAGGTCTGCTACTGACACGCGGGAGGTGCTGGGGGTGCTGAGGTCCATGGACGCCCATATGGGCCAATTCGTGTCCCGTATGGACCAACTCGTGGACCTCATGGGCCAGCTGGTGGTGGCGGTGGGGTCACAGGCAAGGCCAGCAACACCACCTCCGCCACCACCTGCTAGGGCGCAGGGTCGGCCAGCAGTGTCCACTTCCCCTGCGTCCACAGCCAGTGAGCACACCTCACCCACCACCAGCAGGTCGCCACCACACACCCCCTCCCAAACGTGGAAGGGGCCGTCCGAAGAGGAAACAGATCTCCCGGGAGGACTTCGCACGCTCCAGTCGCAAGTGAGGCAGCCATCCAGCCTTCCGCCAGCCTTCCTTGACCAGCCACTGCATTGACTTGCTCTACGATCCCACTCCACACAGCCAGCTGGATGGCATGTGTGTGTTGGACTATGGACATAGAACCAGTGGGTACACCCTGATCATCACGCAGCCATGACCGACAGCTCATTGTCACTGCACGCACCACTTTTGTCATCACCTTACACACAATCACATGTCACAGTTTGTAATAAATGCACCTTTTTCACTAACTGCTGTTTGTGCCCTGTGTTTTATTTGTACGGAATACAACGGCCACCTTGGGCGGAAGGGCACCTGATGCGTGGCATGGCAATGGAATCCGGAGGAGCCTGTAGGGACCTAGGGGTGGGAGACAGAACAGGAGCACATTCAATGAGTGTGTCACACACCCATCACACAGTACATGTCAACAACTACAAGCAATGTACACACATCGCACGGAGCAATAGGGCACAATGCCACAGTCACCAACAGTGGCATACTACCCTGGCCATGGAGCGTTGACACACTGCACGCAGTGAACATACGGCCACCCTGACACAGCACACACACACCTGCACAGATACAGACACATCATCCGTCGTACATGGACACTCACCGTCAAGTGAAGTAGCGGGCGATGAGCTGCTGGCGCACATTCCCAGCTTCCTCCTCTCCGCTGTCCACCTCACTCGAGCTGTCCTGGTCTGCGGGCTGGGGCCCTGGTTGATCTCCGTCATCCACAATGAGGGGGATCTGCTTCCGAATGGCCAGATTGTGCAGCATGCAGCACGCCACCACTATCTGGCACACCTTCTGTGGGGAGTACGCCAGTGCACCCCCGGTGCGGTCCAGGCACCTGAACCTGGACTTGAGGAGGCCAAAGGTACGCTCGACCACACATCTGGTCCTCCCATGTGCCTCATTGTATCGATCGTCTGCTGGGGTGCGAGGATTCCTCAATGGACTGAGCAGCCATGCCCCATTCGGATACGCAGAGTCACCTGGGTGTGAGGGACACAGAGAACCGTAGCTATTCCAACTGGACAGGGGACAGCATCGCACAACCAGCACGCTACACCACTCCACATACTCACCAACAATACAGGCACGATCCTGTTGCAGATTGGCCATCAGTCGTGGCAAGATGCTGTTGCGCATTATGTGTGCGTCATGTGCCGAGCCTGGAAACTTGGCACACACGTGGGTGATCACCATGTCCGCAAGGCACACCACTTGCACATTCAGGGAGTGCGTGTGCTTCCTGTTGCGGTACAGGTGCTCAGTGGCCTGTGGTGGAACAAGGCCAACATGAGTGCAGTCAATGGCTCCCACGACGTGTGGGATTCTGCCAAGGGCATAGAATGCACCCTTCACTGCCGCCAATTCACGAGCCCTGGGGAATCTGATGTACCTGTTCCGGTACAGCATCATGGCTGCCAGTACATCCCTCAGCACCTTGCTGAACATGGGCTGGGACATCCCTCCTCCACTGCCCACTGTGTGCTGGAATGACCCAGTGGCGAAGAAATGCATGGCGGCCATCACCTTAGCCGTGGGGGTGACAGCAGTCGGATACACCCTGCGGGCACGGAGATGGGGCTCTAACATGGCACACAGTCGATGCAGAGTTGGCCTGTCCAGCCGAAACTTCCTGATTACCTCTGTATCGTCCATGTCCGCCAGCAATTGGTATGGGCGGTCAATGTTCGGTCTCCGCCTGGGTTAAATGGCAGAGGACACATGTCAAAGCAACACGGCACATAGCAATTTCGCATACACATCACTGACATGACTGAGCAAGCACATGAGCCACAGCCCAGCTGTCAAGCTGGGACGGCACGGCCACAATACACTTACACAGGTCTCCCAACAATGGCAATGGCAAGTGAGACATACCACTGCCATGTGCATGCACATGGGGATCTAGGCCCCAATGACTTGCGGGGCGTGCTGATGGGGACTGACTGCATATTCGTCAAGCGGCAACGCCACGGCAACATGAGTGTCTGCTGAGCATGGAACTGCTTCCGAGGCTGGATGAGTATGGCACACGACGACGACGATGTGGGCACGGGCTGAGCGGCCAATACAAGTGGGACCTGTGGCACGAGGGGATATGAGACAGTAGTAGGTGTCAGCACTGCACCCTATGTACAGCACTGTACGGATCACAGCTCCCGAAACATTGACTGGTGTCGACATTGACAGCCCCATGCCAAGACGGCTGTGTGCTTGCAGTCACACGTCACAGGTGAGAGGTTACATTGCACGTGCCAGGTGGCAGACGTACATAGTGGGAGCTGGCATGTGTGTGCATGTGTCTCCTGTTCAGGATCCACCAGATGGGCGCTGACTCTGTACTGACCATTGGACACAGCATGTTCCGTGGAAGGCTTGTGTGTGTGGGATGGTGGCACTGGATGTGCCTCCGTTGGGTGGGGGGCCATGCACAGGGCGGGTACGTCGATGATTGCGCATTGTTGGTCACGGTGGGTGCACCAACTAAGATGTGTTGCCCTGTGTTCAATTCCTATGTCCGCATGATGATGGACTGTGGATGTGAGCAGACTACACATTGGTCGATGTGCTGTCTATATGCATGTGCCTTCACACCAGGCACAGCTGCCCCTGCACATGTGACCCCTGCTGGACTCGCTGCTGGGTCTGTGGAGCTGATGCACCTTCTGCGCGTGGGGCGGACAGCTCTCCTCACTTCCCTCATTGCGCATGTCATGTCTTTGCCGCAGGTGACATGGATCATGGAGGGCCCACATGTACGCGTGGGTAGGCTACACATGATTGTTCACTGGTCGCCACCCCCAGTCAGTGTTTCGAATGGGAAGGTTGTCGTGCTGGTGGTATGTTCGATGTGGCGGATGGGCGGGCCTAGGTGCGGGCTTACATTCCGGACATGGGGGTAGTTGGATTGGCGACTAGTTGCAGTACACACGGGACACGTCTCTTCCTTTCCACATCTGGGTCATCCCTTGTACTAACTGACAGTGATACAGTCATCTTCGCCCCAGCCCTCATGTCCTCCCCTCGCCCCCCAATATGCATGCTCACCTGCGAGGCTAGCGCTTGCACAGGCAGCCCCAAGCTCGCACCAGAGAGGGCAAGGAGTGTATGTGTGGATCCAGTTGCACGAGTGGGCTGTCTCAGGGTATGATGTGTGGCGGGACGCCGTCCACCTGCGTGGTGCCCCAAATGGAGACCCGGCCTGCATGGACTATGCATCACAGTCTTCGCCTTCCGGATCCGCCACCTGCGACACCCAGTGGCTGTGGCTGCCCTTGCGGCCAGGCCGCGTCCGTCTGTGGCTGATGGCCCACACATTCACTCTTTGGCCTCTCTGGGGAGGGCTCGGGGTGGTGGCGCACGCGCTTGCACTTAGTCGCAATGGCATGTGGCGTGGTTGGTATGATGGGCAATGGATGGGATGGTGCGAGCCACCTCCCGTGACGTCAGTGCTGCTCGTGCTGTGGTGCGTCCCCCTACACTTCCATTTGACTTGTGCCATGCTAGACGTTGAGGTTCTATTGCCTGCGTGATATGACCAGGAGGAGCGCGAGGAGACCTCTCACACACCATGCTCCACTGCCATCCCGTGCCCTGTATCGCCTGTGCGGATTGACTATGTTGGGGTTGCACCTGGTCGACTGGGGCTGTGTGTGCCTTGTCAAGGGGCATGGCGGGCGCACAACAGGATCCAGCTTGTCCACAGAGGGTGGGCTGAGGTGCGCCTGGTACCGCTTTGTACGTGTGCCCGGCTGCTGTGCACACACGTGTTCACTCCCCCGACAGGTGTCCTCTCACAATGCCCAGGGAAGCGGTGGTGTACTGTTCATGACCCCTCCCAACACGGCGTGCTCCAACTTGGCATGTGCGCATCTACCCGTCGCACCCACCCACCTGAGCACTGCGTCCATACGACTTCACACGACACATGTGTGTCTTCCACAGTAGTGCTACTCATTTGCGTTGACATCCAATACCAGTGGACTACATGGTCATGTCACGACTGCCGTGTACTTCACATACTCTCATCCTCTCTCATTCGTACTTGTGAAATGAGTCAGCGGAGACAGTTTTGGTTTCAAACATTATATTGAGTCTTCTGTCCTCTGTGATGCAGTATAGTGGACACTACTGGCAGCGGAATACATGTTGAGGATATACTGAGCATGATAACAAATGGGATAGGGTGTGGGGTTACATGTGATTGGCTGTTGCATGTGGGATGTGGGCTTCAGAGTTACATCTGCTTGGCCAAGGCTGTGCTAATGTACATTTACGTATAGCTGCGGAGCTGCGGACTTTGACACAGACGGTATACATGTAGCCTACCAGACCGCTCGGCATCATGGGCACAGTCCATCTCAGTTCCATGTGACAGGTTTGCTGCGGTTGTTCCTCATGCACGCGTGCATGTGAGATGACATCAGGGCATGTGCTTGCGTGCATGCAGCGGCGTGCCACTTGTTGTTGCACTGTGGTGGTTACTGGACATGTCACAGTCACTGGGGTCGTGTTGTTGTTGTATGCACTTGTCGTCCATGCAAAGGTCCTGGTATGGGATTCCCGGGGCGGGGGTGGGAGGGGTGCAGCACCCACAGACTCCAGGCGACCTATTCATGTCCACTGAGCGGTGTGTGTGTCCATGTGCGCTGGATCCATGTCGTGTCCTGGTTGTTCGTGCAGTTCCGTCCATGTGGGTGCGATGCACAGAGCCCATGCCACTGCCTCCCACGATGCATGCGGTGTTCCTGGATGTGATGGGGAACAGTGTGCATGTCCCGGTCATATCCGATGTCATGGCGATGTCGTTGATGGTGTGGTTACAGTTGCCGGTCGTTTGGTATGGCTGTTGTGGTGGTGACTGGCCAGTCCGTGCGGAAGCTGAGCATGGGTGCGGGGTTGGACTTCATAGGTCACTCGGGGAACCTGCGTTGTGGTCCGACGTATTTACAGGTTGTCAGGTATGCGATGCCGTCCAGCAGGGCTTCCATGTCATTGGTGGTGTACATGTTTGCCAGCCAATGAAGCGGATGGTGGCTGTCAAGGTGTTGTTCGTAGGTTGTCCCTTGGAGGACCATGATGGGGCATGCTGGGTGACATTCGATGTAGCTGTTCTCGATGATCCGTCGTGTGGAGGCACAGTGGTTCCATTTCAGTGCGCGTGCGATGTTGGCCACATACGCCATGCCCCCATAGGCAGAGCAGGCCCTGTCGTGTGCGTCCAGAGGGAGGAGTAGTGGTAGCAGGTCCGCCTTCAGACATGCCGGGTTGGAGAGGCATATCTCGACGGGATGCTGGTAGGGACACCTCCGACAGTAGAAGACGGGCATGACGCAGCTGAACAATGTGATGCGGTAAGTCAGGTCGGTAACTTACGTTCAGCAGGGACAGGAGATCGCATCCCAATGTATGTATCGTGTTGGTTTGGTACAGCTTGAGCTGTTCGGCGTAGTTGGGTAGGTGTGTTGCGGTTGCCATTTCGCAGCGGTTCGTAGAGGTGGCGTGCTCCGGCTGTGTGTGCAGTCTGCAATGTGCACGCTCCGGGGTTGCTGTGAGCTCTGTGTAGTCGTGGGGAGACAGGACTTGTGTTCTGTTGGCTTGTTTGGAGGACACGGGCCCTCTTCCCACATGCTTCTCAGACAGTTCAAGGTCAGTGCTGTGTGACTCCTTCCAATTAACTTGCATGTGGCCGACATGGGGGAGTGTTTTCTTCTTTCTTCCCCGTCCGTTGTGTGCTTCTGTGATATGCGCTATCTGCCCTGTGGTCGGTCTCCTCGGCATGCCTGTGTTGGTCTATTCTTGGACAATGGCTGTATTCACCGGCTTCTGTCGTAGGGCTGTGGTTTCGGTGTTGGAATGGAAGGTCATTCAGTGCTGTCTGCTCTCCCTTGTGTGGGCGGCAGGCTGCCTTTCCGCTCTGCGTTGGGCCTTGTGTGTGGATGTAATTCTTGGGCCACCTGTTGTCGGTCCCCGGGCTCTTTGGTGTTCCGTTTCATGTGTCTTGTTCATATGTGCAGGGTGGTATGGGTTTTTCAGTGTGGTACTGGCGTTCCTCTTCCCGAAGGGGCCCTGCTTCTCCTAGTTGGTGTTGCCGCCGCTGTGTGCTACGCCATGTTTGTTACACTGGGGTGTGTCCTGCAGTTGCGTGTCTTCACTGACATGTGTGCGTCGTTTGTGTGGCGTTGGGTGTTGTCCGTGAATTGGGCGTTGGGGACATGTCTGTGGCCTGCCTGTCACGTGTCATGTGCGTTCGGGGTGGGGCTGATGTGTGTGCTGCTTGGTTGTGTCCCTGTGTCTGTGTGCGACGCATGCATGGCGCTGCGGTTGGCCTCTGCGTTGTGCGCATGTGTGGCGGCGTCATCGGCGCTTTGGGGCCGTGACGGGGTGGTTGGTTCCTAGTCCCAGGTGGTGTGTACACATGTGTTCTGCGATGTTAGGATTTGGCCTGTGTGTCATATGTGGATGCAATGGTGGATGTGTAGTGTGCACGCGCTGGTGGGGGGTTGTCCGCTTTTTCCGCCCTTGCACTGTGTGCGCTGTTTGCGTGCACTTGTTGTGTGTGTGCCTACCTGCGTCTCCGCGGTACGTTGCGTCCTTGGTGGTGCATCAGCAGAAGCATGGGAAGGGCCTGCAGTGCTGGATTCATGCCCGGGGTGCCGCTTCTTCGTTGTCCGTGCTCTGCGTCCGTGTTTCCGCCTCTCTTTCACGTGCGGTGTCTCTTTGCCGTGGGAGCCGTTTGTTTGCGGCATCGTAATTTATGCGCCGGGCGGGACGTGTTTCGTCGGACGGTGTGTGTCAGTTGTGCTGCGCCGCTACGTGTGCGGGCGCACTTTGATGGCGGACGGTGTTGCTGGCTTGCCGGCGGTGTTTGGCCTCCTTTTCGCATCATAATTGGGCGGGCGTGTGGACTGCTGCGTGCCGGCGGTAACTGGTGGTTTTTGCATCCGCCAGCACGGCGGTTGTGCTTCCGCCCGCCATCGTAATGGGCCCCTAAAATATTATTAACAACATTAATACATTAAACATTAAAAATATTAAATATTACTATTACAATTCAATTATATAATATAATACATAACAAAAGCTATTTAAAAATATATACAAAATTATACATAACTTACTACTAATTAGCGTTTTCCTTATTTGGAAACTAACTACCAAAACAGTTTTAAAAAAATACAAATAAACCAATAGAAAAACTGCAAGTTCAAACTAACCAATAAAATCTAAATTACAACATCCAACACACTATATAAACAGTTAAACTTCATTCCTATTCCACACCCAAAAGAAAGAAAACGAAAGAAGGAAAAACTCTACAAGATTTCAACTTTAGATATAAGAAGATCAACATATACCAAAAAATTAACTCTATCAAAAGTAAGTAAACTAAATTAAAAGAAATAATACTAAAAGTAAAAAACTTTTATAAATAATATACATAACCTATAAAGTAATAAATGTCTTCTTTCTATTTTATTTTACCACTACAGGAAACTCTAGAGGAAACTAACAAACTAAAGAAAAGCCTCAAAAAAAGATACAACTAACAAAGTAAGGGGCCCATTACGATGGCGGGCGGACTTTGTCCGCCCGCCACCACAACGGAGCCAGGGACCGCCCGCTGACCTCGCGGCGGTTCTGCCCGGCACATTACGATGCGCCCGCCACACTGGCGGGCGCATCCCGTATAGTTTACATTGCGGCGGGCGGTGCTGTCAGCAGCACCCGCCGCAAGGTACACAATGCATGTTGTGCTTTTGCATGCACAACGTGACAGGCACCGCGCGGTGCCTGCCACCTTGTGCATGCAAACGCAGGGGGTACCATAGGTACCCCCATGTGCACCCCCAACATCCTGGGGGCCCGCAACGGGCCCCCAAATGCGAATACCGCCTGCCTTTTCATGGCAGTAATGCCGCCATGAAAAGGCACCTCTCCGCCTGCATCCTAATATGGATGGCGGTGTCTCACAGACACCGCCACCATATTAGGCCCGTTTACCGCACGGTCGGGAATCCGACAGGCGGTAACGCGGTGGGCGGTATTTTCATCCGTCGCTGACCCCCCAGCCATGCTAATATGGCGGGGGTAAATGGGTGACGGGCGGAGGGAAATGGAGGGCGGATCGCCACCGCCATGCGGGCGGTGGCGATCCGCCCTCCATCGTAATGACCCCCTAAGTATCTACCAGCAAATCTTAAAAAAATAGATTAAACAACAACGCAAAGTCAAAACCAATCCCCAATACCCTACCCACCCCCTATAAAAAATATGTAACCAAATAATAAAACCATTTTTTTTTTTTCCAGACAAACAAAAGACAGAAAGAACATTCCACAACTAAAGAATAAACATCGTCAAACAGAAATACATAAAGACGAACTTTGTAAGTATATTGTAAATAACTGTTTAATTGCTTAAATTAAAATACATAGAACAACATAGTTAATAACAATAATATATATTTTTCATAGATTAACCTACATCAAAATGACTGAAGGAGCCGAATTTATAACAAGCCAGAAAGGGAAAATGTTACTATGCTATATGGGATACACTTACACACAAGAAAAACAATTTGGATTAAAAGTTAACTGGAAATGCTGTAAATACTACTCTGATAAATGTTACGGGCGTGCTACAACAAGGGAAACAACAGTACTGTATACTAGAGAACATAACCACCCACCAAACGTAACAGAAATAGAAGTCAGATCTGCATTAGAAACAATAAAAGAAGCTAGTACAAGTTCCCAAAAACCTACAAGTGTAATTTTAAAAGAACAGCTTCCCAAAATTCCTAAAACTGCTACTACACAAATGCCATTTGTAGCTTCACTAAAGAGAACTATAGCACGTACTAAAAAAATGACTACTACTTCCACCGCAATTCCTAGAACATATAGTGAAGTCATTATAAGTCCTGAACAAAGTATCACTTTAAACAAAGAACCATTTGTCATTTTTGATAATAAAAGCAATGACAAAAGATTAATAATTTTTGCAACTGCAACTAATCTATTAAAACTACAAGAATGTCAATACTGGATGAAGGATGGGACTTTTACTAAGGGGTCAATTCCGATCTCGACCGGTAGGGCACCGAATCGGATTCGGCTTAACCGGATCCGATTCGGAGCCCTATTTCCCGACCGATTCGTACGTGCGTCCGGGCGAGCGAGTACGTTGCGTGCGCTCACGAAATCGCCGACCGACTCGTTCGCAGGACCCGATCGCTCCGACCGACTCGCACGGGGACGACGCGCACCGCGCAATGGAGACGTTCCCCGGCCGGGTAAGTACGATGCGCACCTCGACCGCTCTGACCGACTCGCGCAGTCCGGCTCCAAGGAGCTGTTGGAGCCGCACTTTGGGGGTCCGTGTCGGTCCCCCCTGGAAGCGTAGCTGCGCGAGTCGCACACAGGGGGGACCCATGGGTCCCCCCAACACGTGCATGTACGGCGCGACCCGCATCGACGCGAACACGCTGTAGGGGGCGCCCTTGTTCGCGTCGTGCCCATTGAGTCAATGGGAGCCCGTGTACACGTCGTACGACTGGCTCCCATTGACTTCAATGGGAGTCCGACCGAATCGAGTCCGATAGCATATGTGCGCATCGTACTCGTTCGGTCGGACTGCTAGAGTCCGATTCGGTCGGAAATCTCTCCGGGTCCGGCTCGGTCGGAGAGATTTCCGGCCTGAATCGGAATTGGCCCCTATATGTCCCAAGCCCTTTTTCCAACTGTACACAATACATGGGCTACATCAGAATTGCAATATACCATTAATCTACGCATTATTACCAAACAAACAGAACTCCACATACATGGAACTATTAAATACAATAAAACAAAAAAACGAATGACTTTTCCCCACAAAAAATAATCCTAGATTTTGAACAATCAATGATTAATACTATATTAAAAACACCCCCCATACCTGCATACAAGGCTGATACTATCATTTTAATCAGTGCTTATGGAGACACATGCAAAAATCAGCACTAAGCATTGAATATGCAACTAATTCTTCTTTTGCATATCAAATAAAAAAATTAACAGCCCTAGCTTATGTACCTGAGACAGACGTCACAGAACATTACAACATCTTAATAGACAGCACCTTCTACAAACAAAATGAAGCAAAACTAAGTCCACTATTAGACTATTTTGAGGATACATGGGTCGGCAGACTACACATATCTGGCCACAGAAGAAACCCTAAATTCTTAATACCCTGGTGGAACGTATACAGAAGCACATTAAACGGTGAATCCAAATCTAATAATGCAGTCGAAGGATGGCATAATGCCTTCCTTCAATCAACAGGCAGAACAAAACCAACACTAGAAAAATGTATATCATGCCTACAAAAAGAACAGAGTTATCAGGAGTTCCGAATGGAACAATCCATAACTCAATTAACTCCAAAAACATCAAAACAAACTAAACAAATGCATAAATATCTAGAACAACAAGTAAAATTGTACCCTAGTACAAAGGACCTAGAATACCTAAACATAATATCCAAAACTCTTCTTTAAAGCATTAATACAAATAAATGACAAATTACTCATCTTTCAAACAGACCATAAAAGTAAAATGTATTTATTTTATCACAAAAATAATTACTGTGTGCAACATATTTTTATTTTTTTAATAAAATATATTAACACACATTAATAATATTTGTAATAAAATACAACAATTATACTAAAAAACATTACCCACCCACAATAAATAATAATAAATAAACTTACCAGATTTATTCCAAATGCTGTAAAATCCATTTTCTGCTAACACAATCCAAAGATAAAAAAACCAGTTTCCCAAAAAAAAATGGAAAAATACAACTGTAGCAAAAATTAATAATCCATGTAGCAAAGGTCCATAGGAAAACCATAAAAAACCCGAAAATGTATAAAATAGTAAAAAACGCTCCAGGAAAACCGAAAAATTTAAAGAAGTGTAACAAATATATTAGTCAATAAAACTAACAAACACTTCTTTAAAAAAAAAAAATCGACTCCTTCCGATACGAAGAACTTCTGAAAATAAAAAGTGTCAAAACAAAAGCACATACATTCCCACCCACATAAAACAACACATAGACACTTACTAACAAAAGTACTAGCTTTAAATTTGATAAAAATATACATTAAACACCGTAATACTTTGGGGCTCATTACGATACCCGGCGTAAAAAAATCCGCCAGGCATGGAAGCGGCAAAAATCCGCCCGCACACACCGCCTGAACACCGACCACGCCATTATGAATACACAAACCGAAAACCGCCATCGGCGGAAAAATCACACAAAATACCGCCCGCCATCGTCCGAGTCGGAGTCAAACCGCCCGCCACGGACGGAAACACGCACGACAACACAAAACCGCCCGCCCACACGGCCGACACACCGCACGTGAAAGTACGATCGCACCGCCATGAGCGCGGAAAAACAACAAATATACCGCCCGCCAGCGCAAACAACGCCGATGAGAATCGACACGGCAGAAGCCATGGCGCCAACGTACCTGCACAGAAACCATCCGCACACAAAACCAATAGCACACAACATGGCCAATAAGTCCACACAGCAAGGCACACACAAATACACAAGCACAGTACACATCCCGAAAACACCCCCGGACAAACAAAAAATACAAAGGCCAGAACCCCAGACACAACACACCTGAAAACAACAGACCATGAGGACACACCCACATAGGTGAGTACAAAAGCAGCACTCCCACAGACCACAACCCCTTGCTACATTGCAAACCAGAGAGGAGAGGAGAGGACACAGTGACACAGCAAGGACAGCAGCACACCACAGAAACGCACACATCACAACCACCACCACCACCACCAAACACCGGCACCACAAACCCCCTGCACATTACACAACACACACCGCACCAGCACCACAAACACCATGGCACCACAAAGGATGCCCAAGTTCACGCCCATGGAGCTGACGGTCATGGTCGACGAGATCATCAAGGTGTACCCACAAATCTATGGGAACATGGTCCAGCACACACCACTAGCCACCAGAAACAGAATGTGGACCCGGATCGTAGACCAGGTCAATGCAGTCGGGACCCTGCCCAGGAACAGAGTCGAGATAAACAAACGTTGGAATGACGTAAAGAGCCTGGTCAAGAAGAAGGAGGGCAAAAACAGAGAGCTGGCTGCCGTCACTGGCGGAGGGAATCCCGCGCTCTTTAAGACCTTCAAAGCGTGGGAGGAGAAGGTGCGAGTCGTAATCCATCCGGAGATCCTCGCCGGATTAGCAGGGGGAGTGGAGGCTGGTAAGTACAAACTAATGTATACCAGCACACCGCTATGTACTCACATGCGCAACTACCATGCCACAGCTCCCAGGGACAAACACCCCCATGTCCAGCACACAATACACAACACATCACACACACATGCAACAGACACTACCACACACAGCCCAAACCGAACAACTGTAAGATGCGTGGGGACATGTGTACACTAAGCCAGTCACGTAACCACCAACAGGTCCCCAAATATGCCAGAAGCGCCACAACGAGCACCCACCACACCCATGTGTCCGCCACAGCTGCACTAACCGACAAGTAACAGGTAAGTGGCAGGAACACAAAGTGCAGTGGGTGGGAGGGTGGACAGCCAAGTACAACACACACCAGGCCCCAGTCCCACAGCACAGCAAGGAGGAGCATCCCCCACACCCCACAGCCACGTGTCAGCCACCGCAGTGCACAACGACAGCCGAAAGGCAGACATCACGGTCCACAGCAATCGGTGTCAGTGGGTGTACAGCCACCCCCACGACCCACTACACCCCCACCCCCACAGACCTGCAACATGGAGCACCCCCGCTTAGAGCCATGTGGCATCCAGTACAGTGCACGCACGAACAACTTGCAGGTGGGAAACTGGACAGGGCTGGATTACTGGAGGCATGAGGACCATAACACCACCAACACATGGGACATGTCACGTAGCACACGGACACGCAGCACCGCCCACCGTCACGAACAAGTGAACAATGTGCACACGGACATGAACAGCAGACTCACACCCCACATGACCCATCACAGACATAGCAACACCCAAGGAGCCACGTCTGCATGCACAAGCCACACTGAATATAGTCCCACACGGCAGCCACTGTGCAACTCATCACACACAACCGAAACACCATTGAAGTCCTGTCCATGTAGCCCCCACTGCCTGTCAACCCCACACCCCACAACTACGCCTATGTAAGACAAACAACACTAGACGCAACAGAGCGGAACAACAGAAATGCACACGAACACCACTGAACCCATCAAACTCACAGACACACCATGCACATACAACATACCATCCATCCCATCCGTCAGCCCCAGTCACATGAAAGGCATGTCATCCGCACAGCTGCCACACATACAGCAGTCACGCTAAGACACATGCCCATGACCAACCATGTGCCAGAAGTCAATTAAGCGCACGACACACTGTGAGCAACAACACACAACATGGGCCACACCCCCCGAGCACTGCAGTGATGCACATGGCACAGGGCAGCACGCACACCAAGGAGATGGGACAACTGCAATACGTTGGCTGGCACACAACTATCACTCACTCACTAACGATGCGTCCAATGCCATGTCCAGTAACCACAACAGACAGCAAATATGCAGGGCATGTCAGGCATGCACACACCTCAGACCATGCACTGTCATGCTGCCACAACACATGTCACGTTCGGCACCCATGGCTCACAGCATGTACCCCAAAAGCATATCCCCTCCCAAATGCGAATCTGGGGCATGGCCCCCATGTTGCCATATGCGTTCCTAAGCGTTCCATTTGAACCCCAAAAGCATATCCCCTCCCAAATGCGAATCTGGGGCATGGCCCCCATGTTGCCATATGCGTTCCTAAGCTGTTCCATTTGAACCCCAAAAGCATATCCCCTCCCAAATGCGAATCTGGGGCATGGCCCCCATGTTGCCATATGCGTTCCTAAGCGTTCCATTTGAACTCCAAAAGCAAAGTACAAACCAGACCCAGGATGGGCCAGGAGCCCGCATACACCAGAGTCACAATGAGTAGGGGCAAAGCAACACACCCATCGGCATGGCCAATCCGTCCCATGCCACATGTGCACAGCACACAGTCCCATTGCCTAGCACACACAACTACAGATGCCACAGCCACACACTCGCCTCCGGGAAACCCATGTACGAGATTGCACGAACTGCCAATGTCAGACGACTAATACATACTTCGCCAGGTGCAACACAATAACAAATCTCATTCTCTCCACAGGTGACGAACTGCTGGACGCTGGGGATGGAGACAGCAGCCAGCACAGCCAGCCTACAAGCCCCCAACGAGGACACACGGATCTGGAGGATCTGTCCACCTCTTCGGACACGGACCACCAAGCTGGCCCATCTGGCGTGGCAGGGCCCAGCCGCTCCCCAGGACCCCTCCTACCCACCAACCCATCATCCAGGGATGCTGAACAGTCCCAGTCCCCTGCTGCCACTGTCGTTGCGGCCACACCCACGGTCATTGCGGCCACTACCACTGCCGCAACCGCCACCATCGCTGCACCGACCACCACCGCCTCCACCACCACCACGTCTTCGCTGGCACCAGCCCCAGCGCAGGTGGTGGCCCGGCCGACTGGATCCACCCTGGGAGCCACAGCGAGGACCGTGGTGAGCAATGTGGCTAGTGGGCAGGCCGGTGGCAGCAGGACTGGTAGGAGGAGCAGGGTCAGGGAAACGCCAGCCTCCCTGGGAGCCATGCCCTGCCTCAAATGGCCAGAGTCCTTGGGGCCTCATGAAGAGGCCCAAGGACAATGGGCCAGGTCTGCTACTGACACGCAGGAGGTGCTGGGGGTGCTGAGGTCCATGGACGCCCATATGGGCCAATTCGGTGTCCCGTATGGACCAACTCGTGGACCTCATGGGCCAGCTGGTAGTGGCGGTGGGGTCACAGGCAAGGCCAGCAACACCACCTCCGCCACCACCTGCTAGGGCGCAGGGTCGGCCAGCAGTGTCCACTTCCCCTGCGTCCACAGCCAGTGAGCACACCTCACCCACCACCAGCAGGTCGCCACCACATACCCCCTCCCAAACGTGGAAGGGGCCGTCCGAAGAGGAAACAGATCTCCCGGGAGGACTTCGCACGCTCCAGTCGCAAGTGAGGCAGCCAGCCAGCCTTCCGCCAGCCTTCCTTGACCAGCCACTGCATTGACTTGCTCTACGATCCCACTCCACACAGCCAGCTGGATGGCATGTGTGTGTTGGACTATGGACATAGAACCAGTGGGTACACCCTGATCATCACGCAGCCATGACCGACAGCTCATTGTCACTGCACGCACCACTTTTGTCATCACCTTACACACAATCACATGTCACAGTTTGTAATAAATGCACCTTTTTCACTAACTGCTGTTTGTGCCCTGTGTTTTATTTGTACGGAATACAACGGCCACCTTGGGCGGAAGGGCACCTGATGCGTGGCATGGCAATGGAATCCGGAGGGCCTGTAGGGACCTAGGGGTGGGAGACAGAACAGGAGCACATTCAATGAGTGTGTCACACACCCATCACACAGCAATACGTAACTGAACGAAGACAC